>QVTF01018547.1:977500-1046473 GCA_003573665.1 Oxygymnocypris stewartii | reverse complement strand
ATTTGTATTTTGAATGTAATATGGCAATTAAATGTTAGTTTTCAGTTATCAATACATGCAATTTCAGCAATAAAAATGTCAATTTTTCTAAAAAGGAAACAAATTACTTGTTCATTTTAAGAAAGCTTGTCTTGTATATTTAGTATTGCTCTTTAATAAAGAAAAAGTTGTTCTTATCCGATTAATCGATGGAATTATCTGTAGAATACTCGATTATGAAAATATTCGATAGCTACAGCCCTAGTGAGGATAGTAAGAATGTGAGGGCCTTAGATATGGCTTTGGATGCGACTAGCTCAGGGAGTCCTGTACATTGTTCGGTTCCGGTAATAGAGCCTCCGCAGAAGGGTGACTGAGGTGGCATATTTGCCCTGTCTGCTGTCTAACGTCAGCATAATCTCTAGCTCAAGATAGTCAAGAAGCTTTGAGACTACTAGATCACTTTCTCCAGTTATTACAGCAGTGTATTTTAACGAGAAGCAAGTGGGTAAATCAGACTGAAGGAGTGATATAGAGTCGCTCACCTTAAAGAAGCCGATCATTCCCACTCCAAACTCGATACAGTATCTGTCCAGTAACTCCCTGTTCCAGGCGTCCATGTTCACGTACTTCAGGATGTTTTCATAAACAATAAGCACAAAGCGGCCCCGCTGTCCGTCCATTAATGTGGGCATGTCTCCTTTTCCGGGAGAGATTTCCATCCGGTAGTGGAACCTCGCTGACTCCAGGATGGCCACGATCTCCTGTCCGAGCTGCGAATACGGACTCTCCACAAACACCAGCACGACGAATCCGTCCGAGAGCCATCGGACGACAGTGCCCCGCCCGCTCCAGACAGAAGGGGAGGGCCGAGACGGGGTCACGTGGAGGTCATCGGCCGCACGTCCTGCTGCGAGCGACGGTTCCAGCTCTCGTTTGACGACGAACAGGAAGTAGGAAGAGAGGAAGACACTGAGGACGCACAGGAGGAAGAGGAAGATGAAGCTGGTCTGTAGCGGCACTTGGCGAACGAGACGGCGCAGGCAGAGCACGCCGAGCATCACACAAACAAATACAAACAAACAGCTGAAGGAAGGAAAACCTAAGTATAAAGTTCAATCTACATGATTGGGATGTAAAACGAGTGCAACAGAAATGTGTCTGTGCTTCTATGTGACCATCGTGAGCTGAAGAGAGGGGGCGGGGCTCAGAATTTGAGTAGATGTCTCGCCTGTCAGTCAACAAACTAGGTCCGCCTTTTTGTCCACTTCTGATTGGTCACGAACTACTGCGGGAGGCCGGCTCTGCTGTGATTGGACAGATAATCATCGCTACACTATCCCAGTGGACACCAGCACACCTGAAAAACATGAATATGAAAGTCAGAAAAAGAATTTGTACAAGGAAGAATCAAAACTGAGATAATAATAATTTAAAAAAAACTTGTTTTTACAGTGCAGATTACAATAGTATTTTGATTTTGTTTTATTTATGATAATGAAAAAATATATATTACAATGAAATATTTATTAATATTGTTGTTGTTAAATACTTGTTTTTAAAGTGACTATTAAAAACAGTAATATTTCTTATTTGGTTTAGTACTTTATAATAACAATAATAACTCAATAAATAATATTTAATTAATAATAATATAATTTAATGTATTTCTAAATCATTTTAAAACAACAATAATGTGTTGAATCCTTTTGATAATAATGCTTTAAATCGTTTTAAAACACAATTTATATATTTTACACATTTCCCTGGAATACTTAATTGTAATTGGTCCATTGCAGCATTCTGTGGTCAGATATAAGTCTATAAAATGACACCAAAATGAATAATTTATTAATATTATAGTATGACAAATATTAAATGACACGCTTCGGTTTTATAATGACAAACTGATTATCAATAAACCAATTAATAGACCAATAAAAAAAACATTTTCTTCCGTGTCCTCACATTTTTCTTGCAAAGACATAATAAAAGGTGTGTGTGTAGTTGAGAGAGAAGAACACGCACACACACACAGAGCAGTCTTTGTGTTTATGTGATGAAGACAACAGCGCTCAGGGCATGAAGAGGAATATCAAGTCAGATTAGAGGCCGCGGTGCGTTCAGACACACAGTAGGAGAGCAGTGGCTCTGGATGCTGGCGGGTCGCTGTGGGCCGATGGGTTTGTTCTCAGAGGGTTTCAGAAACTATTTGTTCTGAATTTGCATAGATTTCACAGCGTCTTTGGATGAGACGTGCTGCAACAGAGCCGTGAAATTGTGTCCTGATTCTCTGCCGGTGTAAAAATACACATCAGACTCATCCATAAATTCACAGAGAAGGTAAACCTGGAGACAGCTGATGAAAACAAATGCTGTGGTCACATTTCCATTGGTCAAAAACTGAATCTGGGTCACTATGCACAAGCAGTCTCCAAAATATGATATGCAAAATAATTATGTATTCAGAAAATATATTCTAAAATAAAAAAGGTATTTATAAAAATAACATTCTCATTATTGTTAATAAAATATTTAAAAAAAAAAAATTGTAATCTTTGACTGTAAAAAATATTAAGAAAAAATAAAAAAAAAATTATTAAAATACATATAAAATAAATATAGCCACTGTAATTTCACTGTCAAAATTAGTATTTAAGACAAATCAGTAGCAAAACATTATCATAATCATTATTATTAAATAACATTTAAAATATATATTTTAGAAAAAATCATAACATTATTATTATTATTATTATTATTATAAATACAATATTAAATATTGTAATATTGCTATCACATTATCATTAAATCAATATTTTAAAAATAATGATTACTCTTGTAATATTTGACGATATAAAAATTGGCATTTAAAAATAATAACATTATTGTCATGAGAATTAATATTTTAGATTGTATCAGTATTTATATTTTTCTTCACAAAAAAAAAGAAAACATCTTAAAACATAAAACTAACCAGGGAAGCTTCAGAAATGTGGTTGAATTACATTAGAATGACAGATCTATTAATCTTAGTTAATAATCTTAGTTAATCAGTTAATTAAAATGATAAATGTTGCTCTGGAAACTAGTTTAAATTAAGTCCTACATATATATATATTTTTTAGTTAGCATTAATTTTATTTCAAGAAATATATATATATATATATATATATATATATATATCCCGCCTTCTCCAGGATTAACTGATTATGAAAAGTGTCTTGTCCATTAGGTCTCGACTTCTTTTGCATCAATGGGTTTTTGGTGTAGCATTGTAACCAATTACAGACATGTTTCTGTGCACAACAAATATATATTAAAAATTAAATAAGCATTTTAAATGTAAATGATATAGTTAAATTGTTATTTTTGTCAGCCCTGCTGCACATACAGACAGACAGAAGGAAAAAGAACGAGCGCAGAAGTTGTTTGGTGACACTCGGTTGGGGGTTTGTTCTCATTTTGCAGCACTTGCATGTGTCGAAATCACAGAACGTCCCCACTGGGTCTTTGATGCGAGCGTGTGAGTGTTTGAGGACAGAAACGGACCTCGAGAAGCATTGTTGGAGCCGCTGGCAGGAGAATGCGTTTGATATATGAGTGTGGCAACAAAAGCAGTACTGGGTCTCTGGAACGGGCCGGCCCATTGTGAAAGGGGCCATCCAAACCCTCGGGGTCACAGCGAATCCTCAAGAAGCCCTGCGCTGACACCACACACTGTAGCAACCACTCGCTCTCCATGGAAACAGAGAGAAAGAATGGAGACTCAATCAGCCTGGAAACCTGAGGAGAAATTCTAGAACTCCTTTCAAAAACTCACAACGGAAATACTCATTTGAAGAATTTTAGAATTGTCTTAAATTTAAGTCATAAAGTAATTTTAGACCAAAAAGTCAGACTGCAAACTTGGAATGGATTGTTTCGTCTCAACTCAACCAGAAGTTCATATCTAAAATTGATTTACAATTATTTATTCTGTTGAATGAATGAATGAATTATTTATATAGCACTTTGTGTATTGCTGTACACCCAAGCACTTTACAATAATGTGGGGGTCTCTCCTCAACCATCACCAGTACGCAGCATCCACTTCTATGAATTCTAGAATCATAAATGAAGAAGAAATCCAAAATATGAAATGTCATAGATGAATATTTACTGAGTAATTCACTATTTTGTTGAGGGGGATCAAAATGACGATTTTCACCTGAGATTTGGAGCCAAATTAAAGGATGGAGAAAATGTAAATTATACAAACAAAATTTTATAAAATGAACTTAATCTTCAAAAATGTTCTGACAAGAAGTCAAAAACTCTAAATTATAGATCTCTTGAGAACTAGAAAATAGCCAATTCATTAATGTGTGTTTTCAATTCCTTTTACCCTGCAACATCTCAATTCTTTTCTCGGTCTTCCCATTAAATATGAAATAGATCAATCTTTTCTTCTGCAAACACCCCAACATTTCTGTGGCCCATATTCTGCCTCATAACCTCATTCAGACTGTGACGGATTCAGAACATAAAAGACTGTTATGACGAAGTCAGAAGTGGGTAAATGATTGAAGCAGAACCCCAGAGAGCAGCTCGAGAGGACGAGGTTACCAGACATCAGCGGGAAACACAATCATGAGTGACAGATCCATGATGAGAAAATTAACAGCAACACCTCAGGCCATGTACGACACACCTCACACGGTTAACTGAACCCCATCGACCCACACGGACCAACCAACTCAAGTGTGTGTATGCTATTGGATACGCTAGAGGAACAAACCGCGCGGATTCCCTTGAGACGTCCAATAGAGACCTGAAGGGCAGAGCGGCCGCTCATTTATCACTTTTGGCAGCTCTGGTGTTTTGTGCTGAACACAATGACACACGGGAGCGAGAGGCTAATTCAGCGCAGCGTTTAGCAGCAATTGCAAAAAAACACTTTAATTGCAATCAAAACTCAAAGTCAATAATCACTTCAGTTGCTCTGTTCAGGTGTGACGCCGCTGGCGATGATGCTAGAATTTGATTCTTACTTCTATACGGAGTTCTTGCTTTGGCTATGCCGCTTTCAGATCGAAATATGATTTTATGGTGGAAAAAAACAGTTTATCTGAAAAAGAATGTGAAACTATCAAAATATGAGTCTATATAACAGATACAGAGTTTGTATATAAAATTCGGAACTGAATTGGCTACAAAATACAGGAAAATTAATTTAATGAACTTCAAATTTAAAAAAAACGAATTCAACATATGCAATGCATTCCATGAAATGAATCTAACTAACTAAGATCTATCTCTAACTGCATCTGTAACTATGTACCAGGGCTGGGTTAAAAAAAAAAAAATTCTTTACGAAACTATATTGATTCTTGAATCCCAGGAATCGATTAGTCTAGCCTGTTTTCAGTCAATGGACTGAACTTTGAAGGTCATCTCCCATCCCATAAATCTCAATAAGCACTGTGATTTTGTACTTTAATATGAAGTCTCAGATTTCCAATTCTGTCAATTTTATTGCAGTATTTAAACAATAAATGCCATTTTGGCATTGTTCAATGTAGTAACAGATCGCTAGAGCGCCTTGATCAACAGACGCGGTAACACAAGGCGCACATGACCTGATCATCTCCTCCACTGTAATACCAGTTTTAGCACAAAATAAACATTAAACAAGTTAATAGAAACTTACAATCCTTATCCTGTCTCGTGTATCACTCAATCGGTGTTTTCAGCCACGGAAAGACGTCATTACAACAGCTTGTATCATCTCTAACTACATCTAATCACTCTATCCAGGGCTTGACATTAAGTACTCTTGTGGTTGTCCTTCGGACAAGTAAATGTGTCATTTACTTGTCAGAGTATAAAAGTTACTTGCCCGAAGAGAAAATACAACATTTAATTGAGTTATAAATATAATTATTTAGTGTAGCTATACACAACACATTTAGTTTATTTAGATAGATTTGTCTTTTTAAATAAAATAATGAAAACAATTAAGTGTGATAATCATAATAGTATTATATTTTAAAATAAAAGGGAGTATTAATTACAAATATAATAATTTTAAATTAAACTTAAAAATGCTAACATTGACTTTTTATATACATGAAAATAAAATTTTATTAAATCAAAAAGCCTGTCTAATTAATTGAGTTTTACAGTTTTACTTGTATCAAATTCTGTTTTCCATTATTTTCTGGATTCCATTTTACTGGTTCCATTAAATTTTAATAATCAAAACAAGCATCTCCAATTAATTGATTTTATACTAAATATTTTTTTAGAAATACTGCACATTTAATTTTTTGGGTAAATATTAAATAGTAAATACTATTTCTGGTAAATACTCCTTTAAAAAGTGTTTTTGGAATATAATTGTATTATTAGTAGACTAGAACACGTGAATATGTTGTCATTCTTACTAGAAATCGACCGATATATCGGTTTACCGATATTTAAGCATTTTACCATAATCGGATATCGGTTTTGAAAAAAAACGATAACCGATATGTTTTTTTTTGTCACATACACAATTATACAGAGTATAACCAGCAGTGAAATGTGTTCTCTGCATTTAACCCATCCAAGAGCACACACACACACACCGTACACACACTCACACGGAGCAGTGGACACCGTTCACTCAGGAGAAGCTCCAGCACGACCACCGCATGTAACTTTATACAAGATTCACTCGTTTGAAACACACTAAATTATATTAACATTTACTATAGAACCATTATTTCACCAATAAACATCTAAATAAATACATCTCTATCGAAATTAATTTAATATCTCCGCACGCAATCGTAGTTTGAGTGTAGTTCTGTGTAAATGCATAGATAAACCGCGCTGTCAGCTGTTTTCATAATTTAGAATGACAAAAACATTTTAATAATTCTGATAAAACATGTCAGTTAAGAAATGCAATAAAATACTATGCTTTGTTATAGCTTATTTCAATATTCCAGAGAATATTATTCAGTGAATTAACATTATCCAGTGCATTATTCTTCACTCTTTAGTCTATTAAACAGCTTATAAACCTAAAACTGTAGTTTAAAATGAGTTAAAAAAGTTGATATGACTTCTGTCCTTTATTTTCTCCATTTGAATACATTAGACATTATTTTGCCTATTGTTAATATCAGTGTTGCTGATGATGCTTTTTATAAATAAAACGTTTTTATTGTTGTAATTTGAAGATTAAATTGTACATGAAATAATGTTTATTTTCAACAGTTTTTTGTTGTTGTTAAGATGACTGAAAGGAGGAAAAACCAAAGCGAAGAATGGACTTACTTCAATCTGTTATTTATTTACTTTATAACAGTAAATAAATATCGGTTATCGAGTACAAATAATCGGTATCGGTTCTAAAAAAATCAATATCGGTCGATCACTAAATCTTCCACTATAATACTGAACTTTATTTCAGTGATTTGGACTATGAGATGGACACTATGTTGCTCTTTACATTTGCTTTATAAAAGGATTATCAAAATTTGGATTAATAAATAATTCTTAAGTTAAAATTGTTGATTTTTTGGTGGAAAATTAATCGTTTAGATTAATCGAAATAAAAAAAGTCATTAGTGGCAGCCCTAACATTATCAACATCACATGATAACCAATTAGAACAATTTACTGATGTCCTTGTCACTAAAATCATAATTTCTTTATTACATTTAAATCAATTTTATTTGAACCAATATATTAAACATAAATGTACATCTATGGCTCTCAGTCGCCACAGAAAATAACTAAACGGTCAAAAATCTTGTTTTTTTTCTTGGAATCATGACATGCCTGATTTGTAATTTTGTCGCAAAAAATACCCCCAATTTATTCGCATACATACAGCACACACTCATGTAAAGCAATCTATTCTATAGATCAAATCTTAACTAGATACTTGATTTTTTATATCTGTGAAAATATAAATATATCTCTCAACTCTAATCTGGAAAATGAGACTATAAGGCAGAAATATATTATAGACATTACTATCATGACTTTCTGTAAAGATGTTTTGAAACAATGTGTATTGTGAAAAGTGCAAATAACCTTGATATTACTCGACTGAATTAGCGTGTATATGAACACCAGAATGAACCAACTATCCACTAAGCACTTTTGATTGAGTGTGTATGAAATAATGCGTGTTTTAACAAAATACAGAATCCATATTTTTGCATGTAAACTGCATTAAACTGATCAAAAGTGACAGTAAAGACATTTATAATGCTACAGATGTTTTCTATTTCCAATACATTATTTCTAAAAACCCATATAATAATATAATTGTATTACAGTAATAAGATTGCTAATAATCAGACATTTTTCTTGAGCAGTAAATCAGAATATAAGAATTATTTCTGCAGGATCCTGTGACACTGAAGACTGGAGTAATGATGCAGAAACTTCAGCTTTATATCATAGGAATAAATTACATTTCAAAACATATTCACATAGAAACAGAAGTTAATTTAAATGGTAATAATATTTTCGCAATTCTACTGTATTTTTGATCTAATTATTATAATATAAAAAAGTAATATATTATAAAAGTATAGCCTAGATAAAAAAATTAAATAAAAAAAAAGTTAAAATCCTACAGACCTCAAACTTTTTCTAGATATTTGTATGCAATAAATAGCAAGGCCTGACCTCATCTCGGCCTGCTATAGTGCAGTAATGACCTCAGCAGAGACGTGCAGCTTAATATGAGATAATGAGCCCCGCTGAGACGAACGCTGCGCTTAATTACACGTGTTGACTGTATGTGATTAATTTCTCCCTCGTTAGGAGCCGAAGCACTCTGCATTTCTGCTGTAGAACAGCTTTGTAGCCACAATTTAGTGTTGAAAACTCAATCACTGAGATGGAAAATGACCTAAAAGTGAAAGACTCTTTAAATTCAAACCATTACGGAGCAAATCTTTCCTAAACACAGCAGCGACGCCGAAACAAAACAAACGGCTGTGAATACATGCTGGTCAAACGAACATGGTGGAGAGTGAGAAGGTGTTCCATTATTTACAGAGATCAATTATACATGAAAGTCTAAAGGAGCAACTACAACCGTTCAACTTCTGTCCACCGAAACATTTTCAAGTGTCCTGTTTCTCTGCATTCAAAAGTCTCAATGTGAACTCAAATGTGTCTCACTAAATGCATCCAAGAGCAATTCCTTTCTAGCTTTTCCAAAAAAAATCCCGTCACTTGAAATAAAAGTTAACAGAAATATATATAAAATCAAGAATTAATGATTTATTTTAAATTATTTAACACTCCTTTATTTTCAGCTAGTTGCTGAGGCTACATTTCTCAGTTTCATTGTATGCTGTTGAAGTACTAAAATAAGTAAAATAAAAATGTTATATACACGATTAAAAAAATATATATTAAAGTAATAAAACTATACCGACATATTTTTTAATTACAGAAAAATGACAAAAACAACAATATTATTATTATTAAAGTACTAAAATTAAAGTGAAAAAATTCTCTAAATAAAATCTAAATCTAATACAAAAACTGAGACCATCAAGATGATACAATGAGGAGAAGCTACTGTGACTGCTTTTAAACATACTGCAGATAGAGAGATGAGTTACAGGGACACGTGGGTAATGAGATCGCCTCACACATGCCAGCAACTGATTTGAGCCATGCCCTGTGACCTCTCACCTAAATATGAGTCCAGACCTGCGTCCAGATTGGCTGAGAGCTGGTAACATGTTACATTCATCTGACCTGTTACCAGCTCTCAGCCAATCTGGACGCAGGTCTGGACTCATATTTAGGTGAGAGGTCACAGGGCATGGCTCAAATCAGTTGCTGGCATGTGTGACACTTCAGCATTCACTGACTACACACAAGCAAAGTATCTTGGTCTTCTGCTGAGCACTAAAGTTCACGTTTGGTGACCTCTGACCTGTAGGGTTTAAATTTCGTTACGGCTGTAATGTCACTGACTAGACAACATCCAGCGATGCAGCATTACAGTAAGTTACAATTAGGGTTGTTCCGATTCCGATACTAGCATTGGAAATTCCGCCGATACCACAAAAATTCTGGCATCGTATCGGCAAATACTTGAACTCACGTTCCGATCTGATACCATGTTCTTACACGAGACCTATAGTTATGCCCGCTAGCTTTGCTTAATGCTGCAAATCGGAAATCAACTCTTCTTTGCTGCTCAGAAGGCAATGTAGAGAAATGCGATGGAAAAACAGCACATCGTTGGGAGAATTTGGTTACTTTCAGAAGGGAAAGGTCATCTGACCCCCATCACTAACTCTTCCACGGCGACTCAGTGTCTGCATACTTTAAGACACCCCCTCATCCAGCACAAGACCGCTCCCTTTGCATCAAGACAGACAAAGGAACGCGATCCACATATAGGATTACTGACATTTATTCCACTCACGATTATTAAAACTATCTACCCAAGAAATACATGGATATTAATATGTACTCTTTCCCTCATAGGCTTGATGTGGTGATTTTGAATATGAATTACATAAGAAATGTGGGATGACTTTCCTTTGTGCCTTCAACTGCATAAACTGTAGTGTGTAGGTTGTGCCAAATGCAATGTTTAGTCTCTAAAAGAAGCTAGTGTCGTAAGTCAAAAAATGTGTGGATGACCGTTAAGCTTTGGGCATCCTAATGTATGTTTACAACAGACATAAAATATCTGTACGTTATCTTTCACATTGAATTAAATATCAGATGACGAGTGGGCATGGCCCCAGAAAACCATGGACATGGGTGGGGCTCCGCCCCATACGGACAATCTGATTCGATCAGCCGCCGGTGGGCGGCGTCCAAACCGGACAGTTGAAAAGACGAGGCGCGTCCGCGTGCTCGCTCTCTTCCCTCTTGCAACTCTCTGGTGCTCCTGAAATCCTGCGCGCTCAAACGCGCGCAAGGCTGACCTGGAAGCCGGCACGCTGGACTCTCACACGAAACCAACCATCGGAGGGGGTCTAAGACCGTGCCAAAGCCGTAACGGAGCCACGAATTCAACGATTGCGGAGGAGAGCGTTCCCGGTGACGTCACGCCGCCGTCTCAAGTCTCCACACGAGAGCAACCGAAGGAGCCCGAGCTGAACACGTGACGCCCGAAACAAAGAACTCCCGCGGGAAAACGAACCGACTTCGAGCCTGCTTTAAACCCATCCAAGCAAGTACAAACTGAATTCCTAATCCTGACTGAACTGGTTAAAATATGATCTGAATGCAGTAACGAAGCAAAGGTCGTTCGTGATCTTTTGGCTGGTTGGTTAAGTTATGAAATAGGAAAGAATGTTATTCTTTAACCTTAACCTAAACTCTCCGTATGTGTGTTTGTATGTTTGGGTCTTATCAGTTAATCCATTTATGTTAGAATAGCAATATCACGAATAAACCTTTTCCATTTTATAAACAAGTGTCCTCTGGAATGTGATTTTTAAGTATTTTTATCCTTATTTGCCCTAAAGATAACGCCACCTAGCTTCAAACGAGAAATTATTAATCTTGTTATCGTTACCTGGCGGCCACGGGGAATGTAAGCGAGATTTTAATTAGATTAACAGAATGTACTTTTTAGTGATTGCTGGACAAGCACTTAATAAGGTGTAAACTGTAAAGAAATATTAATAGGGCTTAATCGAGCATATTAAATATTAATAACTAATTCCCGGAGCTGAAACAATAGCTCCATATTAAACTGGTATTTTTACTACAGCAAACACAGGAAGCTATGCTGTGTTGCCACAAGCAACCACTATTTAGAGAAGCGAAGAAGAAATACAAAATACAAACGCACTGGTACATTGCCAGTAAATCACTCGTATATGCGGCGAAATCTTCACCCTGGGCGACTAAATGAGGTTTAATATTAGCCACTGGCTAATAAGTGCTCAGATTTGACTCGCCAGTGTGTGAGTTGGAGGCTGTGTATAAGTTTAGCAGATATATTTCATCGACTCTGACCACGTCAGAGTTTCACTCTCTGTCAAGCAATCTGTGCTACTATTCAGTTTATCTGAATGGATGCACCTGTATTTGACGTACCGTAAGCTCTAGTTTGAGGCACACGACTCTGTCACTTTGCTTTTTTCCTCACATGCAGAGAGAGAGAGAGAGAGAGAGAGAGAGAGAGAGAGGGAGCGAGAGAGTTTGACATGTAGCGCGTCAGTTCTGTATGGTATGTAAACTATATTATTTGCAGTATTTTCCTGTTTGTTTGGAATTCTTCAGTTTTTAAGAACTGCCGGGTTCACCGGTAGTAGGTGGATCTAATGCGCAAACGGCAATCACATTGGCTGGTGCTCACCTATTATCTTCCCTGTTTTGATTTCAGCAAATCAGTTTGAGCGAATGCAAATAACCTGATTAATATTCATGAATCCAGCAGCTTGTTAATCCTTAGTGCATTTTATATTGTTCTTAGTAGAATTCATAGTATGATTATTATCAGTATTATTGATTGAGTTTTTCCCCATTTTTTACAGAAACACTGAATGACCAAAAAAGCACCACCACCAGTCCTAAGTTCAGTTAAAATGACTAATGTGCATTCATACATAGTTAACAAGTTTAATTCCAATTACTAAAGATTCATCATTAAATAATATTTGATTATCATAACATTTATAATGCTTGACTGACTGATATTAAGAGTGTACTTTTAAACATTTAAAAAGCTGTGCCATTTTCCAAAAATTATATATTTTATGTGTTTACTCGCCAGACTCTATATATGGTGAAGCACATCATAAAATATTTGTATCAATTCATACCGGGCTAGTTGTACAAAGCTGTATAACCAAATACATTCCTCAGAGATTTTGGTCCATATTGACATGATAGCATCACACAGTTGCTGCAGATTTATCGGCTGCACATCCATGATGCGAATCTCCCGTTCCCCCACATCCCAAAGGTGCTCTATTGGATTGAGATCTGGTGACTGTGGAGGCCATTTGAGTAAAGTGAACTCATTGTCATGTTCAAGAAACCAGTCTGAGATTATTTGAGCTTTGTGACATGATGCATTATCCTGCTGGAAGTATTCATCAGAAGATGGTTACACTGTAATCATAAAGGGATGGACATGGTCAGCAACAATACTCAGGTAGATTGTGGCGTTTAAACGATGCTCAATTGGTACTAAGGGGCCCAAAGTGTGCCAAGAAATTATCCCCCACACCATTACACCACCACCAGCAGCCTGAACCGTGGAGACAAGGCAGGATGATCCATGCTTTCATGTTCTTTACGCCAAATTCTGACTCTACCATCTGAATGTCGCAGCAGAAATCGATACTCATCAGACCAGGCAACGTTTTTTCCAATCTTCTATTGTCCAATTTTGTTGATTCTGTGTGAATTGTATCCTCCGTTTCCTGTTCTTAGCTGACAGGAGCGGCACCCGGTGTGGTCTTCTGCTGCTGGAGCACATCTGCTTCAGGGTTCGACGTGTTGTGCGTTCAGAGATGGTATTCTGCATACCTTGGTTGTAACGAGTGGTTATTTTAGTTACTGTTGCCTTTCTATCATCTCTAACCAGTCTGCCCATTCTCCTCTGACCTCTGACATCAACAAGGCATTTTCGTCCACACAACTGCCGTTCTCTGGATATCTTCTCTTTTTCGGACCATTCTCTGTAAACCCTAGAGATGGTTGTGGGTGAAAATGCCAGTAGATCAGCAGTTTTTTGAAATACTCAGACCAGCCCGTCTGACAAGCAACCCGTCAGTCAAGCAACAACCATTCCACGTTCAAAGTCACTTAAATCCCTTTCTTCCCCGTTCTGATGCTCGGTTTGAACTTCAGCAAGTCGTCTTCACCACATCTAGATGCCTAAATGCATTGAGTTACTGCCATGTGATTGGCTGATTAGCAATTTGTGTTACCAAGCAATTGAACAGGTGTACCTAATAAAGTGGCCAATGAGTGTATAGCTATTATGAAATGCTAATCGACATAGCCTTTATCACTGCTTAGAACACATTGAAATATTGTGTGCCTTAATTATTCTAAGAAGCCACATCATTTATTTCAAACCACTCGACTGACGTTGAAGTGAGTTTGAACTAAAAACATGTTATTAAATGTGGTATTTTCACGTGCTCTCAGATGGAGCAGCATTTAGCCTACTTCACAGAGCTGTAGTTCACTGAGAAGCTACGCAAACGGCAGTTATTATCGTCAACGATTTTGCGTAGCTTCTCAGAGGACTACGGCTCTATGTATCAAAAGCTGCTCCACCTGAAAGCAGGTGATGGAGAGTTAGTTCTTATCACAGAACCGTCTTTGCTAACAAAATGTGCATGATAATCGCATTTGATTAATTGTGCAGCCCTAGTATTCAGTAAATTTTTAAACAAAATAAATTTAAACAAAGGAAATCTCGGATGTGTCCCATTCCAACTTCCTGTCTAAAGAGGAAATATGTTCAAACGGGTTGGAGAGCTGCGCTTATCAAGCTAATTTGAGTGGAATTTAAAGGCAGAAGCCTTTAACCAAGTTTTCAAAAAACATTAACATCAATAACAAGAAAAGAACATATTCATTGTGACGCCGGAGGGAATCTATCAGAGGGAGAGAAAGACATCAGCCCTCCGTGTGTAAGCGAGCGTGTAATGTCCTGCTCAACACACGCTGACCTCACACAACGCACTGCATGATGAATGAGCACCACACAAGCTGCTGTCCTCCAACACACATCTCCCATGATCCTCCCTGCTTCACTTCCTCTCTCTCCACCTGCCCGACAGAGTGATTAATGTCTGTTCTGTGCTGCTCGACACCCCACTCAGAGCTCCGTCTTCTTTTCCAGTGAAAACATCGAAACATTCAGAAATTAATACATTTATTTGGGAAGGACAACTATTTAAGATTATAAGTCTTGTTTCTGAGAAATTAATCAAAATGAAGAGAGTTTATGCTTTTAAAACTAGAAAAAATATCTACTAATGGGGTCAGACGTTTTCTAATCTATTAGCAGATATTTCTAAGAAAATGTGTGTGTGTGAGTGTGTGTGTGTGTGTGTGTGTGTGTGTGCAGTGCCCTTCACTAATATGAAATAATAAATTGGCAACCTCAGAGCACTTTGCACATAGATACACAGTAAAAAGATTTTCTGATTATTGGAGTACATTTTACAGTAAAATACTATGTAATTCAATGTGTTATTCGCCACTTTTTATTGGTGAAATGTACTATCAGTTTCTATATGAAATTTGTTTCAAAGTAAAATATACACCATTGTTTTTGTCTGTTTATGTGTGTGTGTCGTGGTTCCTTCTGTTCACCTTGAGGGCAAACGATTTGAGTGATGACATCATCCAAAATCAGACCCCACTGAACAAATGTTCAGAGTCAAATTACCCACAATCCATCACTCTCTGCCAAACGACAGCTGCCAACCTGCCTCTCCTCAGGACAGAATAAATAAAGGATTGTAGTTTCCTAACAAATGCCAGTGTTTGTGTTTCTCCGCAGACGGTGGCTCATCATTATGCAGCAGTGATATTAAGTGTTAAACAGCTCACGGTCTGTCGGGACGAGTCTCACGGTCTATCGGGACGAGTCTCTGAGTAGGGGTGCTCCGATCAGGATTTTTGAGGCCGAGCACCGATCGCCGATCACAGAAAGCAGTATCTGCCGATCCGATCACCGATACCGATCTTTTTAAAGCCATGTTTTTATCATGTAGAATTATTTATAGTGAGGATGATCCAGTCAAGATTCTTAGACATTTATTCAGGGCCTGAATTTCATTTTTGAAAATGAATTCCCCTCTTAGGTTAAGTCTTGTGAGAGAGGATTTTTTAAAATACATATTTCTCTCACCTAAATGTTTGATCATGCACTGCATTTTTGCTCAAGCCTGATTTCATGAGCTGTATGTGAGATGGGTCTTTTACAGCAGGTTCACACAGACTCCGTTTGCAGTGCGTATGCAGTCAATGTGTGCTATGTAAGCGGTGCAGAAGCACTGACTGCACTGTAACAAATCTAACTTTAGAAAAATTCTACTAACCAATGTAAAAAGTAGCCTGAATAAAGAATTGTTTGTAGAAGTCGGTTAAATATTTTGTGTGAACTGAACAAAAATACACTAAACATGAGTAAAAGTTGTTTTGTTTACTTTACTTACTCAAGTATTTGTTCACAACATATCCAAATATTCTCCCTACTTTTCAAATTAAATAATCTGAACAAACAATTTTACATTGAACAATATTGCACAAGTTCCCAGCATGCATTGCAGTTTGAAAACATTTTATGTTATTTATTATTAATATACTATCATCGTTTTAAATTGTACTGGCTTAATTTCTGCTGCTGCTGTAGTCACTCTCACTCAGATGTGGATCAGGGTTCATATTTTCACTGATTAATAATGTGATGATCCTCACCATGTTTGAGAATAGTGCGCTGAGGTGCATCTCATTGCAACTTGTTGAATATATTTGTCTATTAGCAAAACTATTTGCCTTTAGATTTAAGAGGCAAATACTACCCATATTATGTAGAAAGCTTTGAAAATAAACAAATACAAAAGAGAGGATTGTTAAAAAATATTAGCATTAAGTGCAAAAACAAAAAAACCTTTAGTTGCTCTGACAGATCTTTTAACGCGTCATCTCATCAGCTTGAGATCGGCCTTTTTAGAGACCGCCGATCAAACTTCCACAAGCAATTATCGGCCGATTGTGATCGGTAACCTATCAATCTGAACACCCCTATACTGAACAGCTCAGTGATATAAAGACATGAATTCACAGACAGAGCACACCTAGAGAAAGTGTTTCAGTAATAAACACACGTTTGATTACGGGCCGCTTTATCTTAAAAAGAGGAAAAACAATGAGGATTTTTCATGTACTGTTATTCATTAAAATACCAAAAGTCAAAATTGTGAAACTAACTAAAAATTATGCCAGTTTATTGGGTTTTTGTGTGTATTTTAATAAATAAATGTAGATTATGATTTTTCTAGTAATTAAACAAAAAGTGATAAAAAAATCTAATTTTGTCCCCATAATTTTGTGATTGTATAAATGTTGCAACAAAAAAACAACAACAATCATTATAATAAAAACTACTAATTATTATTATTACTACTACTACTACAATAAAAATGTAAATATTACCAAAAAAAGAAAATAGATAATTATTATTATTACTATTGCTAAAACAAAAATACAAGAAATTGTTTTTACTATTGTAATATTTTACTTTAAAATAAAATCTAGTATTTGAAATGATAATAAGCATTATAATCATAATATTGATTATTACTCAAATACAAATAATATCAATAAAAATGAAATAGTTGTTATTATTGTAATATTTCACTGGAACATGACATCTAGTATTTAAATTAATAATAATAACAACATTCATTATCAATGTTTTCACTAAAACAAAAGATTATTAAAAATCTAAAGAAAATGTTTTTTACTATTGTAATATTTCACAGTAAAATCAAATCTAGTAAATATATACAATAATTATTATTACTACTACTAAAATAAAAAACAAAATTCCTAAATTTCCATTTTATTTCAATTAATCGTGTAGCTCCAAAGAATCTGAATCAGACTGAATCTTTCTGACTCTGATGCTGATCAATCAATCAGCACTTAAAGAGACAAATCAACCAATCAACTCCTCACTGCAGCTCTAAAGACCCTGAAAACACAAGTCAGTTCAGCTAAAAATAAACGTTGCACACACAACAGCTGTGAAGTGGATGGAGTTCATGGGTCAAATGCAAACACACACACATTCACATTAAAGTGGATACTCAATTAATGGTTTTTGATCTAATCGGTCAAATAGATTTGCAAAAACTGCTGTCTGAAACTGCTCATGATTCAATTTGATTCATTAGATTTATTCAGGGTTCACAACAACCTCAATGACACTACAAAAGCTCAAATCAAACATATGAAGCAATTACAGAACTTTTGGGGGGAAAAAAATAATTAGTTTTTTACTGAAATCTCACATGCAAACTAGCATCTCATCCACAACGTATAATAAAAGAACTGGAACTCAAACACTTTATATCTAGTTCTATGTCTCCCATCTAAGTTTAGACCAGAGTTGATTAAATATATGTTTCTCGTGATCTTAAAAACCATGTGATCTAAAGGCTTCTGCTTAAAATGTAGACACGCATACTCTACAACGCTCTGCGTTTATGAAATATTTACACACATCTGGGTCACTAGGATTTACCTCAGGTGACTGCATCTCACATACATTTTCACAGAAAGTAGCCTATATGTACACTAAAGTTTCACAAAACGCATCCGCTATAGCCTAAATCACTAAATGCAAAGACAATGTGCAAAACACACACAACAACAACTCGTGGTTAATTCGTCTGTAGACACAGGACATCCTAAACACTGAACCGTGCCCTAACAACAGTCACTGGTAACGTTACAGTATCGTGTCAAAAACACAAAATAATACGAACTCAAGCCTGTTGTTCAGTGTCAGAACATGCAGCAGACATTCATTTACCTGATTCACAGCAGAACCGGGATGCGTCATTCCTTCAGCGCTCATCCTGCGACGCCGTTCCAACCGTATTCCGGTAAATCTGTTCTGTGTGCGTCTCGTGCGGTGCGCGCAAGCCAACCGAGACGCCAGCTGAGTGAAACACACGTGCGCTGAACGCGCTCAGCAATTGAGGGCGACAGACTCCACACACACAAACACACAGCGTGTTATTAAAGGGTTAGAGGGCGGCGACTAGTGGTCAGAGGACGATAATAAAAAATCATGCCAAACTCTTTTTTTATCTCATGCCAAACTATAATAAATATATGGTGCGTTCAGTTGCGTTCAGTTCGACGTCATGTTCGGTCTTTGGTCGGCTTAAATAAGGTTCGAGGTTCCCAGTCGTAATTATAACTTTGTGGTGGCCTTCATGTGTGTTTAACTTGCACAAACGATCTTTCCAACATGACTTGAACGGAAATGTCTTCTTAGAACACATTGGCAACGTTTTCATTAAGTTATATGCTGTCAAACGATTAATAGCGATTAAGAGATTATTATGTATAAATACAAACACATGCATATATGTATTTAGAACATATTTACATGTATATAAATGTATTCTTATATTTTTTCTTATATAAGCATATTTAATATATAAACATACACAATTTTTCTCAAATATATTCATGAATGTGTTTGTATTTATATAGGGCCTCTAAAAATTAATATACACAGTACACACACACACACACACACACATATTATGTACGCAGAAACTTTTATTTTGAATGCGAGTAATCGCGATGTGTGTGTGTTTGCCTACTTAACCATAATATATATATATATATATATATATATATATATATATATATGTGTGTGTGTGTGTGTGTGTGTGTGTGTCAGGGGCATCTAATTAGTGGGGGGGGACGCTAGGGACGTGTCCTTACCAATATCCAGCCATACCAAACTGTCCCTAACAATAATTTGAACAAATAATTAAACATATGTGGATGTTTTTGTCAGACGCATCTGAAATGGCATATCATTGATATTAGGCTACCTAAGGTTAGAAAACTGCGCGCTCTCAAGAACGTGCGGAATGTAGTCGCACTATGTAACAAGTTCACTTTGTAAACTATGTAAGTGCATGGCACTCTGGTGGATTTGGAAGAGCTGCAGACAGTCTTTAACTTCAAATTAATGTTGTTCAATGAATGTACAAATCAAAATGTTGGCTGAAATATCCACTAAATAAAAAAACAACACTGATATGAGAGCGTGCAGTTTATCTGTCAATCAGATGCGCACGAGTTTCGTTACTACAGCAACACAGCAGAGTGTTCTTTCCTCGGTGCAATTCAATTCATATTAAAATAAAGTGATGCTTGATTAAAGGGATAGTTCACCCAAAAAATAAAATAATTTACTCACCCTCAAGTTCCAAACCTGTGTGAATATGTGACCAAAACAAAAGGTTATACACGAAATGTTGCCAACGGGATCTCGCTTTAAACTCCCAAAATTGAGAACCAATAGATATAAACACTCTTTTGTACCTGCAGCCATTTTGCTTCTCAATTCTAAAACAAAACAGATAACTTGTGAATTACCATTTATTGATTGTTTACTGTTTTTATTGTTTTTAGCCATGCCTGTAAGGTAGGCAATCTCTGTAGTGAGTGTGATTGTGTGTGATATACTATCTGCTTCACAACGAATTGCCCCACTGGGGAGAAATAAAGTAATTTGAATTGAATTGAATTGAAAAATGAAATGTCACTGATTGACAGTGATTTCAACTAAATACTGTTTGTGACTGGATCAATACATATATTCGTATGTAGGCTGTAAGCATTTGCTTGAGTTATGTTTATCAATATGATTTATTGAGTCATGTAGACACAAAGTTGAATGCCTTGGGATGCTGTTGATTATGTCCATATAGTGTCTTTATAGTGGGGGGTCACAATGAAAACCAGCCATTATAAATCTTATTTATAGACATTTCCGAATGTATTAAGGAAAACAAATATAAAGCGCAACACAGTAGATGACAAAGCAAACATATAGGCTATGAAAAGAAACATAAAAAGTTATCAAACAATTATTTTGGCCAACATATATTTTAAATTGTCATTTGTCTAAATTTCAACACTCCTTTAAGGCACCAAAAATTTAAAGAACTTAAAAAAGGTTTAGTTTTAAAGGAATCAAGTCGCAAAAACCATTTTGGGAAGTAGTTTTTTTGTTTGTTTTTGTTTTTTCATACACTCAAGTTTGGTTTGGCAGCTTTGCAAATATTCACATCTTCATATCTATCTGTAAAGTTTATTTTTATTCACGTGAAGATTATGTTCTTGATGCTTATTTGATGCTTCTGTTTGGCACCATCAAATAAAGTCAAAGAGGTTATGACGATTGTTTTTTCTGTAATTCATTGGAAACTGATGAGGAAGAAGAGAAGAGGAAATGATGAGAGAAAGTTCTGTGATTCACGCTTCTGCTGTCTGGATATGAGGATCTGTGGAGGGAAAGTGAAGGACTCTGTTTATATCTTCAGCATCACTGATAATGTCGATAACAGTGAATGTAAAAGACATGAGAACATGTGACTAACCAGTTTATATATATATATATATATATTGATGTTGTATAAGGGAAAGAGTATTTGCTTATATTATGGAGAATAAATGTGTTTATTTGTTTCTTTGTTTAGCTGCAGTTACAGAACACAACATGTTGTGTTTATGCTTTTATGCTTTCGTGTTTTTCAGTTGTCTTTCAAATTATGAAATGTATTTCTTGTCAAGTTCTTCAGAAATCAGCCTCTAATTGTCATGTGACAAAAGAAAATATGAGAGAAACAAAAGAAGTAATATATATGTAATATTTGTTTAGATATAAATTGTCATGAGTCCGTGTCCTGCAGCTCTCCCATTCACTACAAGAGGTCGCCATTCTCCCATCCTCCCGGACTCATTATCTAGATTCCATTCACCTGTCACTCATTATTAAACCCTCAGCTGTACCCTATGATCACAGACTACATGTTCTCCTCACTCACCATTTTGCCCGTCTGTTTCCTCATTTACCTGATTGCCTTTTCCCCCATTTAAGCTCCCTGTGTTTGCTGTCCAGGGTTGGTACGTCTCACAATATTTCCCTGAAGTCTGCCTGGAACCCTTCCCTGCTTGCTCACTGGATTCTCCCTGTGTATGTTTATAGAGATTTTGGTTTTCACCTTCGGGGTGGTTTGATTTGTGTTTATTTTCTGTTATATTAAGAATAAAACCTGTCTTTTGCATTTGAGTCTTCGCCTCCCATTAATACCGTGACATAAATATGACCTGTATATGATCTCAATTATGGAAAAAACATAAGTTGTTTGTACAATATCATATAATAATGTCGTAAAGTAAACATAATATAATGATACATTATAATAACATCAGTTGGTAATACACTTAAGCATCTATATAACTATATGTTATATATATATATATATATAAAAAAGTTATTTATGAAACCTAAAAAGTGATGAAAAAGAAACAGGGGGGGGGGGGTAAATGTAGCTGACTAACAATGAATTCAACTGAATATGTGACTGAATAAATATATAAAGATATGCTGGTAACACAGGGACCAATTCTCACTAGCTTCTTAGCATGTCTGTTAACATATTGGCTGTTTATTAGTATTTATAAAGCACATATTCTGCATGATATTCCACATCCCTAATCCTACCAAATAACTAAACTTAACTTACTAACTATTAATAAATAGAACATTTGGAGTATATTGAGGCAAAAGTCATAGTTCATGTTTTGTTAATAGCGAGAATTGAAACTTAAAATAAAGTGTTACTGATGCTTAAGCCTATAAGCTAGTTACATGTTTACCCCAGGTAATATTTATCAATATAATATATTGATAAAAAAATACATATTTTTAAACGTACAAATGTAAAAAGTTCTTTATGCAACCTAAAAAGCTTACATTGTAAAGGGAGAAAAAAACTACACATAAAATGTACTGGTAAATGTACAGGACATTTGCTAGTAATTTGATGCACATTTCTGTTTAACCTAAAGCACAATGCAATGCATTGTGAAGTTCAAAATACAGGTAAACACATGTAACAATAAATAGAGGACATTCTCTTTCAGTACTGCACATTGTGCCCTATTTATGCTGATTTCTTTAACAGGATCATAGATGTTAAGATCTGTTTTTCCATTTTTCAAACTTCAAGAACACAAACCCGTTGTGATTAGTCTTGTGCATTAGTTATCTTTTATCTATTTTCAGGTACAATTGATGATATATTGCCATGTAAGTCTTCATATGGTCTGATTTCATAGTGATGCTCAAACAGAGATTCAACTGAATTGTCTCATCTTCAGAGATTGGTTTTGCAGCAGCAACAGAAAATGATTTGCAAAATTAGTTGTTTTTATAGTAAAATCCATTTTTTGTAAACAATAACTGGCTTCAATATCATTTCTGATAAATACGTCAGAGATTTCGTTTCCGAAAAGCAAGCCATAAATCAGAGATCATGTATAGTCTATGATTTCACTTAATGTTTGACATTTGGAAAGGATGGCGTATCACAACGAGTTTGGTCAACTTCATTTCTTCTTTGTGGATTCTTTGTTTCTCAGTTCTGCTTTTCAGGAAAACTCTAAACATTGCTACTGAAAGAAAGCAGCTCTGTTCTCCAATCAGAGAAACTGGATGCGTGAATCACTTGTATCTTGGAAGAACTTGCACTAATTCCCTCACATTTCATCATCTTTATGTTTTTATTTCACAATAATGCCACTTAAAATTTTACAGCAGTGTAAAGACTGTTAGATAAAACTTAAGTTTGAATGCTAAAACTTCACTCATAGAACTCATTTAAGCACTTATCATTAATGTAGGCCTACATTTAAACAGGCTTCAGAAATGCAAGATGTCAGACTGATTCATATATTTTACATATATGACTGCACATTTTCGAAACATACCTCTGTAATGATTTAATTGACTATTATGAGAGTTATTAGAAAGAATAACCTTATATGGGTGTCAAATCCGTCTCTGAAATACGGATTTATTCTGCATTTGAACATTTGAAAGAGGAATGGGGATGTTTGTTTTCACTGTTATTTCTCATGTTTACATACAGGTTGAATTATTCTTCTCTCTGTCAACTAATGACGCTCTTCTCATCAGCCAATCACATTTGAGATGTGAAGAGGACCAAATCAGATTCAGCTTCACATCTGTGACTTTCCGCCAAAGACGTCCTGAAAAGCGGGTTCCAGAGGCGCATAAAACCTTTGGAGAGTTACAGAGAGTTGCATTTAGTGTTAGAGACATAAGCACAGACACACACACACACCAGTGATGGATGAGCATCATCAGAACGAGGCGCTGATTCAGCGCGTGCCAAGCCAGGAGACCGTCGTGAACCGCGGAGGGTATACATTCATTTATTTATTTACTTGTTTGTTTGCGATGTAAAGTTTGTGAGAATTTTTCTATATTAATATTATGACTGCATATATTATTACATTACAGCAGTGCATGGTGGTAATTATAATATAGCATAAATGTTCAATAATTTATGCTTTTAAATAATCTGTGGAATTATTTTATTCATTTATTTTTTGGTAGCCTGTTCAAAGACAGTTTTGTGCAAATAAAAACACTGTTAATGAATCACGAATAATTACTTAATAACTAATTTAAGTACATAGCTTATTTAGTGTGAAATCCCAATGAAAATACAAAATCAGAAAGAAGGAAATCAAACTCTGCCTAGCTACAGGTGACGTCACACGCGCTGACGTTATTAATTGGATGTTTTTATTAAATAGACAGAGCGATTAGACTGTTTTGGAGAAGATTTAAATACATATTTAATAATTTTAATATATTCAGTTATTAGTTATTTAGATCTAAATAACTTACAATCAAATAGAATTTACATCGACAACAAGTGAGTTACTGACAAACAACAGGCATTACCAAGATTTTTTTTTATGCAATATTTAATAATTGTTCATATTTTGTTTTCATTCTAAAGGTTTAGTATTATCCAATGCTGTTTTGTTATTTTTATTTAAAAATATGTCTATATTAATAACTACTGTTATTATTTCAGTTTCAGTTTTAGTTATTTTAGTAGGCTACATCAAGTTAACTAAATAAAAATAAAGGCTATCTTGACAACAATCTGGAATGAAATAAACGTTTTTATATTGACATTTTGTTGACTTGTATTTTAAGAAACTAATTTAGTTTTAATTTTAGTTAACTATAACTAACCTACTTGTAACCCTGTATTGGGCATTTTTGTTGTTTATTCTCAGTTCTCCTGAAAACTCAAACCAGCCAACATAATTTATAATAAAAAAAACATTAAATTTACAGTTTACAGTATTCATACAGCTTACAAATCAGTTTACTAATCAGGATTAGGAAAATTCCCTAAATTAATTTCCCTTTTTAAATCAAACGAATAGAAAATCAACTTCAAAAAATCCCCAGGATCTCAATTCAAAACAAGCACATCGTGAATCACTGGGAAATTTCATTTTTAGGGGAATTACACTTTCTGTGTTAGATAGAGGACCATTTGTGTAAAGATAATCAACACCCACACAAACACACACGAGAAAGGCCCCTGAAGAGCAGCAGGTCTCAATTGTTGTTCTGTGGTGTCTCCTGCAGGAGCCCCAATGGAAAGGCGCTGAAGGTGACCGGACTGACGGTTCTGGCTTGTCTTCTGCTGGCGGGACAGGGGCTGACCGCATACCTCGTCTGGGGTCAGAAGGAACACATCAGTGCTCTGACCACCGGTCAGGAGAAGCTGAAGACGGAGCTCACCAGAAAGATGTCCGGTGAGCAACACAGTGGAATGAATTTCGTGAACTTAACATTAAACACACTCTTCATTTACAGAAATACAAGTCGTTTCAGCTAATTATTCATGCATATTATTCAGGAACTATAGATTGAATTCTCCTTGCAGCTGCTGCACATATATGGTTTAAAAACCAAACGAATCATGTTCATATCGTTTGTCTATGTTTGGTCTGACAGCTTCTCCTCCAAAGGCGATGAATCTTCCCATGAACAGCCTTCCGCTGCTGAAGGAATTCTCTGACGAGTCCTCGGACCAGACCTCCAGCAAGAAGAGCAGCGTTCCTCTCACTGTGAGATTCAACAGCTCATTATAATCTTCATCCATAGTCCTGCATGTTTTTTTTTAGAATATCTAATTATTAATTATTTTTCTTTTAGAAACTGCAGCCAATTTTCACAAACCAGAGAGAGGGCAGCGGACACCAGGATGGTAAAATCACCAAATTATATATAATAAAACAAATTATAATAAAAAAACACATGTAATAATATACAACTAAATATTAATAATTAATAATAAATTAATAAATAGTGTGTGTGTGTGTGTGTGTATATATATATATATAATTCAAAGTTTTCATTACAAATGATATTAGCAGCCAGTGTTAATAAAACTATAACTATTAAACAATATTTGATAATTGAAATAAATGTTAATTTATTTGAAATAAGCTGTTATTTAGATACTATTTTATGATTAGTAATCATAAACATATTTATTCATGTTTTGAATTAGCTTTAATTTATAATTTTGGTTTTGAAGTGTTTTGTTATTTTTATAATTTTTTATAATTCTATTTACCTTTAATTTATATTTTTAGTTGTATTTATTTTAACTAGTTGCCAAGGCAACATTTACAAATCACTAGGGTCATTTAATTTTTTCATCTAATAGTTGTTTTGTTTTGTTTTTTCAATTATTTTTGTTTTTCATATTCTTTTTCAAGTTTATCATTATGAATTATATTAGCAGCCAGTGTTGTTAATAAAACTAAAACTATATTCAAAAAGTAATTGGTAATTTAAGTAAAATCTTATATTTAAAAGAAAACTGTTACAAATGTTTAGCTGAAATAAAAAAGTACAACAAATATAAATAAAAATGAAAGCTACTGAATTAAATAAAACTAATAAAAATGACAAATGTACATAACAAAATCAATGAACTTGAACTAAAATGAAAACTGAAAATATTACTTAAAATGTGTGTCTGTACACATACTGTAATACATATATTACAGAAATAAAACTACATATAGTTTATATATAAATACATATATAACATATAAATACACTAGATTATTATAGAATATAAAATAATATAAATAAAAAAGTAAAATATGAGTAACTATAACAAACTATACATTATGTATAAAGTATAAGCTTCTGTATATCATAAGCATTGTGAATATGTCACATCATCTAAAGCTCCACGTTCTGTGAATAGCTGCCAGAATGATGCCGAAGAGGATGCAGCTGCCAGCGAGGAGCATGCCACTGCTGATGAACATGGATGAGGAGGTGAAGAGCTCTCCTGAATCAGGTGAGAGAGAGAGAGAGAGAGAGAGACACACACACACACACACACACAGAGAGACACACACACACACACTGATCCGTTCAGAACTCTGTATAACACACACACACACACACACACACACACACACACACAAACACACACACACACACAGAGACACACACACACACACACACACACACACACACACACACACTGATCCGTTCAGAACTCTGTATAACACACACACACACACACACACAAACACACACACACACACAAACACACACACACAAACACACACACACACAGAGACACACACACACACACACACACACACACACACACACACACACACACTGATCCGTTCAGAACTCTGTATAACACACACACACACACACACACACAAACACACACACACACACACACACACACACAGAGACACACACACACACACACACACACACACACACACACACACACACTGATCCGTTCAGAACTCTGTATAACACACACACACACACACACACACAAACACACACACACACACAAACACACACACACAAACACACACACACACAGAGACACACACACACACACACACACACACACAGATCCGTTCAGAACTCTGTATAACACACACACACACACACACACACAAACACACACACACACACACAGAGACACACACACACACACACACACTCATCCGTTCAGAGCTCTGTATAACACACACGTGCTCGTGTCTCCCGCAGATATCAAGGTTCAGAGTAAGTGTCAGCTGGATTCTCAGAGGCAGGTGAAGCCCGGGTACTTCAAGCCTGAGTGTGATGAGCAGGGCAACTATCTGCCCATGCAGTGCTGGCACAGCACCGGATACTGCTGGTGTGTGGATAAAGACGGCAGCGAGGTCCCGGAGACACGCACGCGCGGCAAACGCCCCCAGTGCATCTAAGGTGCGAGAAAACATCACTATAAATGAATATAAATGTGCTCTCGCTCAAAGTTATGCTGCAAACTGTTATTTTAGGATTAGCATTTAGTTTTATTCATATACATTTTTGGTTTTCATTTTAGATTTCATAATTCTATTTACCTTTAATTTACCATTTTATTTATTTTAATTTTAGTACTTAAACTTATTTATTTTAGTTACTTGCCAAAGCAACATTGAAAAAACATTAAAGTCGTTTAAGTTCTTCATAATAGGCCTAGTTGTTTTGTTTTTCAGCTGTATTTTGATTACCAAAAAATCATTTTTTTTAAGTTATAGTTTTACAACACAGGTTTAGGTCTCTCCTTCGATGTAAGTTCATTTTGTGCCTAAAATTTAAAGTGTTTTTTAATAATATTTATATACTGCTATAGTATGTATTAATATTTTAAATTAGATTGTTTTTTTTGTTTTTTTTGTTAAAGTTTCATTAATTTCACAATGTTATTTTATTACTTCTGGTATTTGTTTATATATATATATATATATATACGGTATATATTTCTAATAAGCTTTAATTCATTCTTATTTTATTTATTAAAATTTTAGTACTTAAACTTGATTTATTTCAGTTAGTTGAACAGAATTTTTCCATTCAATATTTATGTCAAATAAATAATTAATTGACAAGATTAAAATGATTTTCAATTACCAAAAATGTTTATAATAGTGTTACTTTTAGGTACACTCAGTAAAACAAGTCGCTGATATCATTTGTAATGAAGAAGGTGAATTCAATTGTGCAGCAATATCACATACAGTATAAATTCATACCATAATCAAACAAACTAGAAATGCACCTTTACAAAAAACATGAAATATTAAGTAAATAACTGGTATAATAAAGTAGCATTGACGTCTTTCTCTGTTTGTTTCATGCATTTCTCTGCTGATGGATAATCACAGATGCTGATCTTCTCGGTGAGTGCATCATTTACAGTCTCTTGTAGATTATTCTGCTAATATGAGCATCTGGTCAGCTGATATGAGACAGACTGAAACATATTCGTAGTAAACTTCACAAAGAATCAGCAAGTAAAATTAAAATTCAACATGAATTAAACGTAGATTTTTGAAGCAGAAAGGCTGAAATAGTGTTTTCTTGTAAAGCTGATCATCTTTGTTTAAATGGTATTCTGATGTACTCATAACTGATGTTTGTGTGTCTCTGTTTCTCCAGAGTGAATCTTCTCATCCAGCTATAAAGAGAATAACTCCAGTTCTATTACCTGTCCTTAGTTTCAGCTCCTGGCGATCAATCAGTCCATATGGACAATATAGATAACCCTCCTACTGAAGATCTCTTCTTCTGATCTGTGTTCAGAATAGATAAACATATTAGCGCTACATGGTCTAACCTTTATTCTAATAATATCTACAGTAAGTCCTCTGTGTGACACCATTTCTTTGTTTTAATTTGAACTCGCAGCATGTTGTTAGGAAGCATGAATATCACAGTGATGATAACTGTAAATAAACACATGCTGTTTCCAAATACGACTGTCATTGTTTTATTTACACTATCCATAAAAAATCTGCAAAAATAATATTTATTAAACAAGAATATTTTCAATTCTGTCTGAATGATCTCTGTGTGTTTTGATATGTAATATTACATTTATTGTGTAGACACGTTAAAGATAAACATGTTGAAGTGCCAATAAAATAAGGCACAAAACACTAGTGGTATTATAAGTGCTATTCATATTGCAATAAATATGATTCAAAACATCATTATAAAAACAGAATGTTGATCCGTATTAAATTGTAATTAATTGCATAAAGATTGATTTCTGGGCTGAGTATGATTTTTTAAAATGTATTATTTAATTATTTTATAGTTATTTTTTATTTAGATTCGATTCAAAATTAAGATTTTTTTTCATTTTCTGTTTAGCTTTACTTTTGACATATTTATTTGTTTTATTTTATAGTTATTTTTATCTATTCAAGACAAATATAAATAAATTAAATAGCTAAATTAAATATAAAAAATAAAAGCTAAACAAAACATTGTTTGTGTGTATATTTCCATTTAGCTTATTTTTATTTACTTCCTTATTTCACTTAGATACCAATGCAACACTTCTAATCATAATTTGAAATTGTTTTAGATATGGTTTCCCATTTGTTATTTTTCTTATTTTTTTTTTTATTAAAGTTCTTAAGATAAAGAATAATTGAAGAGTAAATCTGCACTGAAATGTTATGCAGCTAACAGTGTTATTGTATTATTATTAAATACTAGACTATACTTATAATACAAAAAATAAGGCAATAATTGAAAATTATACAAGTGCTATAAAAATTACACTGAACATGACTGAAAACATCATTATGAAACAGTTTTGAGCATAATAAAGCAGAAAAGCTGCACATACATATGTAAATATTAAGAGTAAAATATAGCTCATGTCCCGTCTGACTCATGAACTTCTTCTTTCAGATCATTTTCACTGAATTAATAATGTCTATAGTTCCCTAAAAAGAGTTCTGCTTTCAGACATGTATATTTTAATAAATCATACATCGTAATAATTTTTTTCTCTAAATGATCTCAATCTTCCTTCTCTTTTTCAAAACAGATATATGTTCAGTATCACTTTCTTATTTATTTCAAGGTAACTTGATTAAAAAAGAATAGTGATTTCCTGAAAATCATGCATTTGAATGTGAAAGTGTGGCATGAGGTCAATCCAGGAAATGAATCTCACAGGAAGAGTTCAGAATAAACTGACCACAGGGTTTATTTATAGGACGGAGCGGATGATCATGAGATGCAAGCAGTGTTTTACCATCATTGAGGCAATATCGTTTTTATTTTATTCGAAACAGCTTTTATTATTTTTCTATTCATTTTAACTATTTTTTTTAAATCACACATATTGAATTACTGTTAATTTTATATTTTTATTTATATAAAATGTATTGTCATTATGTTGTGTGTTTTTGCCATTCATATTATAGTTTTTTTCTAATTAAAAAATGTATTTAATATTAATATATATATATATATAAATATAGATTATTTGTAGATTTGTGTTGTTTTTATTTCAGTTAAATGGACCAATTTAAATAGACATTGTTAGATAAATTGAACTACATATAAAAAAAATATTTAAAAACCAAAAATAAACTGAAATGACTGAATATAAATATAACTACTACAGACTATAAATATATAAACTATAGAAATATAAAAAATCCTTATATTTGATCAATCATATTATATGATTACAAATCATATTTCTACACAAATATTCCTATTTAGCTTAATTTATTTTTATTTTTAAATGTGTATACTCATACATACACACACACACACACACACACACACACACACACACACACACACACACACACACACACACACACACACACACAAATACAATCTATAGAGACATATTTATAAAAAAGTTATAAAAAAAGAAATAACAAAAACAGATCAGAATGACAAAAAATCCACAATAAAATTACCAACTGAAATGAAAATATAAAATAAAAATAATAATGTAAATTTTTACATTACACTTTATTTCCACAAGTATTGGGTCACCCCCTTCTAACTTCCATTAGTTCAAAATCTTAATGTTTTAGCATATAATAGTATTCTCAGGAATTATGTGCTTCTAATTATATAGCAAGAGTTTGGACAGGACCCTTTTCTATTCTAATATGACAGTGCATACATATAATGAATCTACAAGTCATTGGTGTTTGGTGATGAATGTTTGGTTCAAGGTCTGCATTTAAAGTCACACCAGAAGTGTTCAGCTGGGATTAGGACTTGTCTTTCTGCAGAACAGTCAAGTTCTTCCACACTGACTGAATCATAATTTCTCTTTGAACCTTGTCTTATACACAGAGGCACCGTCATGTTAGAATAGAAAAGAGTCCTGTCCAAACTGTTGCTATAAAATTAGAAGCACACAATTCCCTATCATTATATGCTTAAACATTAAGATTTGTACTCATGGAAATTACTAAAGTAATCATTAGAAGGGGGTGACCCAATACTTTTGTCTATATAGTGTATATACAATTTATAGTTATATAGTAATCCTGAATGCACCACATTTAAACACACACAGGTGAAAGTGAACACTAATGAATATTTGAAGAGAGTGAAACATAAGCACGCACACACACACACACACACACACACACACACACACACACACACACACACACACACTAATCTTCAGTTCAGAGCCGCTCGACACACAAACATGGACTCGTGTGTGAGTAACAACACACTCCCAATCTCATCAATCTCATGCATTTCTGCTCGAGTTTTGTGTGAAATATGATTTTAATGCTGATTTCTAGTATGTGTGATTGTATTGTAGGTGGTTGATGGAGGAAGAGCCGAGAAAGAGTGTGAGACAGCAGATAGGAAGAGGGACCTGCAGGACCTCCTAAGACAGGAAATGGACATGCATCTTACTGGTAGGCATGAGACGACTCACATTAGTCTGTGAGATAATGATTATGATTATGATGATGATGATGATGAGGATGATGTTGTTGTTGATGATGATGATGATGATGTCAGAGGGCAGGGCCAGTGTCCAAAGGAATCAGGAGAGAGTGAACCGCATCACAAAGCTGAAAGAGGAGATCAGATTACAGGAGACACACAGAGATTCTGGCCAATCACACGCCACCAGCACGGTGAGTGACCAATCAGGAGACACTACTGAGAAACTCAATCCACTGCTGACACCTGATAACAGTTAATCATCTGAGTTTTTCCTCATCACTCAGCTCTTGTTCTGTTCAGACTGGACTATTGCAATGCGACCAATAGCTGCTCGCATAAAATTCAAGGCATTAATGTTTGCCTACAAAACCACCTCTGGATCTGCACCCATTTACCTAAATTCATTACTTCAGACTTATATGACCCCTAGAAGCTTGCATTCTGCAAGTGAACATCACTTTATTGTGCTATCCCAAAGAGGCACAAAATCACTTTCACGATAAAAAAAGTTTTATGAAAAGTTTAACGAAAAAGTTAATGACTTTTTCATTAACTGTTCCCATCTGGTGGAATGATCTGCCCAACTCAATCCAAGCAGCTGAATCCATCTTCAAGAAACGGCTAAAACACATCTCTTCCATCTTTATTTGACCCTCTAACTCTAGCACATTCTATTCTAATTCTAGTCAACAACAACAAAAAAACATTCCCCGACTTGCACTCTAATCATTTACTAACTGCATGTTTTCATTAAAAAAGGGCTCTAACACAAGCCTTCTCCATTCTTTTTCTATTCTATCTGTATTTTTCCTTTTTATTATATGTATACGACTGTGTGTTAACACACACACACACACACACACACACACACACACACATACATATATATATATATATATATATATACACACACACTCACTGGCCACTTTATTAGGTACACCTGGCTAGTACCGGGTTTTACCCCCTTTTGTCTTCAGCACTGTCTTAATTCTTCGTGGCATAGATTCAACAAGGTGTTGGAAACATTCCTCAGAGATTTTGATCCATATTGACATGATAGCATGTTAGTTGCCGAGGCAACATTTCTATTTGTCCTTGATAATCTAATATTTGTATTTTGTTTCATTTAAGCTTTATTTAAATGACAAAAAAATATTTTACATAGTTTTAGTAAAATTATTATGTAATTTTCTCGTGGTTATTATTATTTTTCCCTCTTTTACATTTCTATTCTGCTTTATATTGTTTTTTTTGTAGTTTTTGCACTTTTATTTCAGTTAGTTTCTAAGGTTACATTTCTATTTGTTTTTTGTGTTTAGTCTTAAATACTGTATATTTAATTTTATTTAATATAGTTATCATATTTCAGATACTTATTTTAATTAACTAGGTTAATTTGAGTTATTTTACTAGTTTGGTATACGCTTTTCACTTTTTTGTTAGTTTTTGTCTTGTTAAAATATTTCTACTTAGATTTTCTTTAATCATTATTGCCGACTACTACATAAAGTTTTTCTTTGGCTCTCTTGTGTGGTACTGACTGTTGGCCCCAGCAAGCGCATGTTCAGCTGAGAAAGAAATGGAAATGTAAAAGCAATCATGTGACTTTGGGATGGTTCAGATTCAATGCAAGTTAAGCTCAATAGATAGGCCTATGTGTAATACTCAGAGGGGGGTGCCAGGTGATTCACATACATAACCTTCACCAACATAAACAGAGCCTCGGAAGATTTCAATGAGGTCTTCAGATTATGGCTTTTTTAGTAGACAATGTCAGGTCAGGTGTAATATTTATATATTATAAATACAGAGCTATTAAATCTGACAAAAAAAGTTGTATTATACGATCTCGAGCAATAAGCGTACAGTGAAAAGTATACCAAACAGTCAAGTTTTATATATGACAAAAGCATATCAATAGCTATTTGCTTTGTAACATGAGCTTGTATTCTTCCCAGTTGTTTGAGGCCATTCAAATATTTACCTTGGCCATGGCAATTTTAAACTTTCGCTTTAATCCTATAAGAAAAACACATAAAACATTTTCATGTGACAATTCACGACTCAAGGAACACATTCTCTAAATGACAGTACATAAATGACATTTTATGTACATTAAAATAAAGGCTATCGTGAATAAATTCATTTGAAACATCAAATAAACATAAGATGGTAGGAGCAACTCGACACTAAGGGTCTTCCTAAAACAAACTAACAAAAAAGTTATCTACGATCCAATGCATTCATTTCATAATGTAGTATGAAAATAACACTGTCGTCTTAAGTAATTAGGGTGTCATACTTACAAGTATGCATGTCGCTACCTTTCTAAAGTGAGCGCTGAGACAGTGCATACTGTAAATCATCAGAATCACGCCCTTAAAAGTGGTCTTGGTGTTCTTCTGAAACCATTTAAAAACAGGCCTATTTACAATTTTATTTACATTATTTTTTATCCTGCTTTTTGTACAGACTGCAGTGAGTGGACCAGGTGGCAACTTATCCAATGTTGGACAAGCTTTGTTATGAAATTCATGCTCCTCTTGGGAACTGTAATGGGCACACAATATTATTGACTTCATAAATAAGCAAAAAAGAACTTGTGTGAATGTGTTTGTCTCTCAGGCGGATCATGAGAATCTCTTGGAGCGCAGAAGGAGACTGAGAGAGACTCACGAGAGATTGATCGAGAATGAACTGATGAAGATGGAGAGAGAATTGCAGGAGGAGCAGGTGAGAGCAGCAGACACATGAGAAATAAAATAAATCAACAGATATAAATATGGAGTCATGTATTTATATCAAAATGTTTCCCTATTCATCTTTGTGTGTGTCTTAAGCTTGTGTTTTTAAAGTGGTCATGAACTGCCTTTGTTTTTTCTCGAAAATGTCTTGTTGATGTCAGAGGTCAGAGGAGAATGGGCAGACTGGTTAGAGATGATAGAAAGGCAACAGTAACTCAAATAACCACTCGTTACAACCAAGGTATGCAGAATATCATCTCTGAACGCACAACACGTCGAACCCTGAAGCAGATGTGCTACAGCAGCCGAAGACCACACCGGGTGCCGCTCCTGTCAGCTAAGAACAGGAAACAGAAGATACAATTCACACAGAATCACCGAAATCAGACAATAGAAGATTGTAAACACGTTGCCTGGTCTGATGAGTCTCGATTTCTGCTGCAACATTCAGATGGTAGAGTCAGAATATGACGTAAAGAACATGAAAGCATGGATCCATCCTGCCTTGTCTCAACGGTTCAGGCTGCTGGTGGTGGTGTAATGGTGTGGGGGATAATTTCTTGGCACACTTTGGGTCCCTTAGTACCAATTGAGCATCGTTTAAATGCCACAGTCTACCTGAGTATTGTTACTGACCATGTCCATCCCTTTATGACTACAGTGTACCATCTTCTGATGAATACTTCCAGCAGGATAATGCATCATGTCACAAAGCTCAAATCATCTCCGACTGGTTTCTTGAATATGACAATGAGTTCACTTTACTCAAATGGCCTCCACAGTCACCAGATATCAATCCAATAGAGCACCTTTGGGATGTGGTGGAACGGGAGATTTAGCATCATGAATGTGCAGCCGACAAATCTGCAGCAACTGCGTGATGATATCATGTCAATATGGACCAAAATCTCTGAGGATATGTCTCCAACACCTTGTTGAATCAATGCCACGAAGAATTAAGGCAGTTCTGAAGGAAAAAGAGGGTCCAACCCTGTACTAGCAAGGTGCAACTAATAAAGTGGTCAGTGAGTGTATATGTCAAAAGATCAAGGGAATTTTGATTTCTCAGTTCATAACCCCTTTAATAAAACATATTTCCAGTCCTGGCTTCTGATTGGTCAATCCGTTTATAAAATGTAGTTTATAAATTGTTGTCAGTGTTTTAGACCTGTAACAGTTATTATTGTGGCGATGAATTCTGGTTGAGTTAAGCAAAGCTCAAACGGGCTGTTCTGATCATGTGACTGACTCTGTCCCATCTGCAGATGGGTGGTGTGGAGGGCGAGATGTCATACCTGCGCAGAGAGAGAAACATCCTGGTTCTTCAGATCGAGGTGCTGCGCAGGGAGAACCAGCAGGCGAATGCAGACCTGGAGACCCAGAGCAGACAACACCAGCAGGAGATCAACAACCTCAGAGAAGAGAGTCTGCAGGTGAATATTTACAGAGGAACAACACGGTGTCAGCATTTAGTTTTTTTTTTATTAGGAGAAGCAAAAATATTACAAGATGGTATTCCAATTACAGTCAGCTATAAAAATAAAGGTTCCATTGGGGAGATGCCATACACTCTCAGAAAGAAAGGTGCAAAATCTGTCACCGGGGCGATAGGTAAACTTTTGTACCAATTAGGTTCAAATATGACACTTTAAGTACTAATATGTATATCTTTCAGGTACCAACATGGACCTTTTAGGTACAATCAAGTGCCTTTTAAAGGTACCGCCCCAGTGACAGCTTTTGTACCTTTATTTCTGAGTGTAGAAAACCACCTTAATTCCTCAAAGAAGCGTTCAGAGTTCTTGAATCATTCGTATTCTTAGCGTGAAGAACGTTTTAAGAATCGAAATAATTTTTTCCAGCCATAAAGATCCTTTTGATCAATGGAAATATGCCATGGATGTTAAAGGTTCTTTAAAAAGGAGCCTTTATTTTATAACAAGGACTTAGACACAAAATTGAATTAGAAAGCAAGAAGAAAAAGGGAAAACAATTAAATATAAGAAAAAAACCTACATAAATAAATAAATATTAGAGCATAAATACAAAAATCTAAACACAAAAACAGGTATGTCAAAGAGTACAGAATTATCACAGACATATTAACAAAATATTATATAACAAAATCTAAATAAAACTTTCAACAAGGCATTTAGACAATGCATTAAATATTTTGTATAGAACTACAACTGTATTTAATACGAATTTGACTGAATATTTAAGAAATACTCGCTAAACTTTATACTAACATTTTTATTTGATTTACCTGCCTGTGCAGCACTTTGGTTGGCTTTGCTCTTATTAAATGTGCTATATAAATAAACTAAACTAATCATTCTAGCGGTGTCTTTTTCCAGTTCTGAACGTGGTGATTAATGTAACTGAAAACGTGAAAAGGATTGCAAATAAGTTTTGGGCTTACAATCTTTCATAACCGGAAATCAGACTGGATTCATTCGGATTGACGGCAATTATGTAAACACTCCTAATTGAAAACCGACATCAGTTCAATCTGTTCCTCATGCATCATTTTAATAAGGAGCCATACTGTTCCTCATATAAACCTTCGCTGTAATATAAAGAACATGGCTTCTGAAACCTGGCCCTCGAGATCCACTTTCCAGCAGTGTTTCTCTCAAACCTTGATCAAACTCAACTGTCTGTAACTTTCTAGTAATCCTAAAAACCTTGATGAGCTTGTTCAGGTGTGTTTGATCAGAGTTCAGGGGAAGACCTCGAGGGCCACAGCTGAGAACCCCTGATGACGAATATAAAGTTATGTACAGGAGCTGCATTTCTTTTAATATATCATTATACTGTCATCTAGTGGACTGAATGTTTTTTCTGTTCTGGTTGTGTTTGTAGGTGTTCAGGGCATTTCGTGAGGTCCTGGAGGAACAGAGGTGGATGTCTGAGAGAAGGTACAGGAATCTGCTTTTAGATGCCATTCAGGACGCGATTCATCTGTCCTCACAAAACCTGCAGCTCCAGGAGGAAATCCAGCAGCTCCGAGGAGTCTCAGTCCCACTCCATGACACATCTGATCCAACAGGGGGAAAAGAAGTCACTGCAAAAGATCAAATCGAGTTCTTTTCAACTTGATGTCCACGGAGGGCATCAGTGGCAGGCGTTTGATTACCAGGATGAATGCGTGAAAACAATCAGTCATGTATTGCCATTGCATTGGTCAAGCAGTTTTCCTGTCCACATTAACAGTGAAAAAGTGAAACTATTCAGGAAACCCTTCCAGTGTAAGGGAAATGAAAAAGTCTTGATTCACCCTTTCATAAATTGAGGGCTAAAAATGTCTTAAATCAAAGCAGAAAGCCTTGATTTCATAAAGTCATGACACTAAATGTTGCACGCAGCGCAAAATGATTGTCTTCCACAGTATGTTTGTTTTGTTTCCCAATACAAATATATAAAAAATTTCAATCACAATACATTTACTTGAAATGCAAATTGATCATATGTGAGCCTGGACCACAGAAGCAGTCATAAGTAGCACTGGTATATTTATAGCAATAGCCAATAATAATACATAGTATGGGTCAAAGTTATTGATTAGGATATTAAGTAAAGATCAAGTTCCATTTAGATATTTTCTAAATTTCCTACCGTAAATATATTAAAACCTAATTTTTGATTAGTAATATGCATTGCTAAGAACTTAATTTAGACAACTTTAAAGGCAAATATTATCCTATTCAGATGACGTATAAATCTCAATAAAAAAAATGTACTCTTATGACTGGGTTACATATGATGTCTTAGTTTTCTGAGGAAACTAACAAAATAAAGTGAGTTTATGCTTGCAACAAAAACAAAAATCCATCAGTAGGGAATAGAAACTTGTTTTCCTTTTGAAGTAGCTTGATTTTTCTGATGTTTTTATCAAAAGATACGTTTGCAGGTAATTAACCTCAATATTCAGAAAACACAGAGACTGTTAACTAATATTGAAACTATTACAAATGTATTTATCATTTTGTTAGCTAATTGTAATAAACTAGAGATAATATATAAATATTAGAAATATTGCAAATGAAATAAGAGTTTACGTTGAAGTAAAATTACAAATACAGAAATAAAAAAAGCTAAATAGAAATATTTTTTTTTTTAAATAAAAATGGCTAAAACAATTTACAATTACAATTTAAAAATAAAACAAACTCAAAATATTAATAAATAATAGCATATAAATAAAACACTGATCAGAAAGACAGCATTTTTCTGTATAATAAATACTAAACACCTCATTATTAAAAACACTTGACCAGGCCATTGAAAATGAACCATTATATTTATTTGCATAAATATGCTTTAAATATGTGTGCTGTACCATTCATTCAACATTTATTTTGTAAATAAAATACTGCATATGAAATAAAAACAATAAATCAGAAAAAAGCAGACATTCAGTGTTGATGAGACGATGGTCATTCACAGTAAGATGCACTTCTAGAAGGACAAAGACAGAAGACATCAGAGACGCTGTGCTTCTAGAGTAATAAAAAAAGCAATAAAGTCATCTTCAGTGGCGTTCGATCTACCTGTAATACAGGTACACGGCCCATCCAATCAGCACCACAGGAAACAGGAAGTACGGTGTGAGCTGTATTCCCAGAATCCCCCATGACAACACGCCATTCACCAGCATAGAAGAGGAGATGATGAACAGCCGCGTGATTCCCGTTCCGTGTTTCATGATAACAGACATGAGGAGCCCGTTAGCAGCCTGTCCCGCGATAATGAGCCAAACGAGAGCAGAGAAACCCTCAAAAAAACCCTGCTGCCCGCCGCCAGAGAGATGCAACGCCAGATTAATTCCCACGCCAAAGACATACAAGAACAAGTTCTGGAGACTCAAAGGCAGATGCTGGGTTTTCAGCACCCGTTCGGTGTAAACGGCGGCCAATCCTGAGACGAAACAGTAGACGAGCACCAACAGCAGACCCCAGGATGTGATGCGGAGCCTGACGGCGGATTCGTCTGACGCTTCCCAATCCAAACCGGAGTAGCTGTGACAAACACCGGCAGCCACGAGCATCCCAAGAGCGAGCCACTGCCCCAATCGCAGCCGCTTTCCCAAGCAGGACGTGTAGAGGAGCGCGGTGGATGCGATTTTTAGGTTACTGAGCACTTGGAAGGAGCTGGGATCCATGTAGGCTTGCATGAACACCACTAGGTTGTTGTTGAAAGCGTAGAGAAGCGCAGGAACGGCGTACGGCGCCACCGCCGATGCTGATATTTTGAGGCCGGATAGATTTCCAGATGCCAACAGAGACGCGGAGGAAACCGCGAGCTTGATGAACTCGATCAGAAGCACGCATGATGACGGGCTGAAGGGAACGCGGCCGTCAACTGTGGTGAGGGAGATGAGAGGAGCGTGGGAACCGTAAATAAAGACCAGGAGAAGCAGGAGACAAAGCCAGCGTCTTCTGAGACGAGGTTCTGCTTCAGATGAACCAACGTTATCTATCACAATCATGCTCACGTCTGTCAGTAACAGCTGCTTCTGAAAGTACAGGAAGTTCTACAAAAAACTGAAATGAAGCGTAACTACAACGGTGCAGTATGAAAGAAAACGGACATGATGCTTGAGTGCACATTAATTAAAATTGAATTTCGCTGTTTTAGTGTCAGTGTGAAGGGCTGCACAATTTGGCCATAGATTTTGTGATTATATATCCATATGATTTTAAAATAATAGCAGAAACATTTTTACTTCTACTGAATAAAAATATGAAAAAATATTGCTACTATAATTGAACTGTAAAATAAAAAAAATTGTATTCAAGAAAAATATTACAATAATATTAGTAATATTAAACAAATATTACAATACAGTGTGCAATCATTTTACAGTACAGCTGTGAAATTACAATTACTAAATACAAATATTGAAATAAAAACTACTACTGTAATATTTAACTAAAATAAAAATACAATTATTTCAATATAATAAATGTATTTTTAAGTACAGCTGACAATTTGTATGAAATTATTATTTTTATTACTAATATTTAAAAAATAAACGAATTTCACTTGTATAATATTACTAATATTTCTGTCTGCCTTATATTCTTCATTTTCAAGAGTTAAACTGCCGTGTAGCTGAACACAGTGCCACGCTTCACATATATATTTTAATTAGATAGCCTTTGCAATTGGATTAGCAAACTAAACTATACTGTGATTTTGAGAATTGTGCAGCCCTACATGATGCCCATTTTCTATCATAAAATCCACACTCGCATATAGACCTCAAACCACAGATTTTATCTAATTCAGCAGTTATTGTTCAGGAGGAAGGAGCTCCGATGTGACGCTGAATGACACAAAAGCAAGCAGCAGTGATGCATTTTCTCCTCTTCAGTCTGAATTCGGTTGCTAATGAGCGGTTAATCGCTCGGCCCTTTCTTCAGAGAGTTCAGGAAGTCTCGTAGGCTCGTCTCAATGTTAGGCACCTCATAGTTCTGAGCGGCGTAGATTCCGCTCAAGGTTCCCAAAGCCACTCCCAGGATAGCTGAGGAACGCAGTCTGGAGATCACATACCCGGCCAGGAATCCTTTCAGGAAAGGAGATGCTAATACTGAGCCGCCCTAAAACACACAAACAGGACAGACAGTTTCAGCAGCTGAGTGCCTGTCAATCTTCATTTATATAAAGTGCAACATGTTTAGAAAATACAATCTTATTTTTACTTGTAATTACTAAGACAGGAGTTTTCACACCGGGGTCCGGGGTGGTGGTAGAGATATGATGTATTTTTTATTCACAAAATTATATTTTAATATAAGTAATGATATAATCACATTAATAAATACAATAAAACAATAAATAATATTCATAATCATTTTGCTTTCTAAAGAAACATCATGGCATTAACTGCAACAATTTTATATAATTTGGGTTTTCTTCATTTTTTTCATCTAAATATTTTTATTACAAATATTGTGGAGAAAAATAAGTTCATCTTTAGATGTGATGTTATAATTATTTTATTTTGTTGTCATGATTAGGATTATTACAGTTAACTAAAACCATGAAAAACACATTTGCTACTTAAAACAAACTTTAACTGAAAGAAAAATACCTATTTTAGGCAATGCAACAACTTTCATTTTCATTTACTTCATACTGATGCACTAAAATAACAAAAAAATAATTCATAAAACGAATGAATAAAACAGAAACCGGAATAGACATGAATAAAACCTATATAAACTAAAAAAATACCTTTATAAACAAAAATTAAATAATGTAAAAAACAAAAAAAAATAAAAACTAAAAAAAAAAATGAAAAAAACATACTAATTTAAAATATTATTATAACTTACATAGACGTAAAGGAAAGAAAACGAATACAAATTTGAAAATATAAAAAACGAATAAAAATTACAATAGTATCTTATTATTAAAATAACATTGGTCATAATAATAATGATTATATTATTATCCTCAGCATAAATCTAAATTTTATACAAAAATCTACAACTTTACATTTATCGACGTTGTCCCTCACAAGGGGACCATCTTTTTACAAAACAAAACTAATGATCAGTATAGCACCACACTTTCTGTATTTTCTCTTTAGTAATAGTTGGGACCGGACCGATCCAGATCAGTCGTGGTTCTGGTTCTGTTGTACCTGAGGAATTCCTGCTTGAACCTCATTATCCACCTTCCTCTGGATCTCCTCCAGATGGTCTTTGAGCTCAGCCAGATCCTTCAGTCGAGTCACCGGATCCTGAAACAGAACCGACACACATCAGACTCAGACCATAAGAGACCACTGATACATCCAGACCAATAAACTAAACCAGCACGCTGTTGTTTGTGATTAGACAACACAGATGAGCAAAAGAGATCTGTTTAACTCAATCAAGTCAAGGCACTTTCAGGCAGGTTAAGGAGATTGTATGTTTAATGCTTTGTTTTCTGTGAGAGTCGTCAAATGCCAAGAGTTCAGAAGCACTCAGTGACTGTGCATAACTCGAATGAACCTTCACAACATCGCTAATTAACAAACAACCGTTCGTATGGATAACACAGCGCTTAAATACACATGACATACCCGGGTTGTTCTTATTTGTACGCCAATTACTTTTTAGACAGAGAGTCTGTCTCTCACCTTGTCCTCCGCCATACTGCAGAAACGACAAACGATTCAATCTGCGCTCGACTCATCTGGTCTGAATCATGACGACTCGTTCGAACACCACAAATCAAGCCTGATTGTACGTGCCTCACTTGAATATACTTTCTCATATTTTCATTAGAATTAACAATGCAACCAAAAAATAAGAGTTATGTACAAAGCTTAGCGCCTTGAAAGTTCTGTTAGGTACAACGGCTCGAGGGTAGAAATAATAAAAATCATATTATACATGCATATTTTTCAATGAGATGTCTATTAAAGTTTCTCTGTATCATTATTCAAGTTAAAAAGATGGTCTAAAGCAACGCTGAAGTAGGAGGCGATGTCATGTGATATGCGTTACTTTTCTCATCGCTTTTGACGATTTCCTCATCACAAATGTCCTACATTACCCAATACCTAAGTTTTGTGTGTTATCATTTTATAAAGGGGCTGATTTCTGTTTGCACCTCAAGAAAAGATGCCTGTAATTAAAACAGGATACCAATTGGATCCAAATGGCAGCATTGGGAAAACAAGCTGAGATTTGAACACGACTCAACGGAGGAATCGGCTCTCTCTACACCACCAAGCGCCCAATGCGCGAAGAACAATTTTATATATCCTGGGAAACAGTTCTTAACATAGATATTTGCCAGTATATGGCTTTTACATACATATAAAATAAAACAGAGTAAAATATATCGCTTAAACACGAGGGCAAAATAAAAGTCGTACGCTATTCAGTTGCAACTGCAGCAGATCAAACTCTCATTGGGCCTCCAGTTGTTCATCTGATCTGTCCTCCGCCATTTTACTGCACTATACTGCAGGAAACACAGGCTAAAACACCGACTCAACTCCCGCGCCTCACACACACATGATCCGGAAAGCCGCGGCTTTAGCGCCGGTGTGAGGAGAGATTGGCCTGGGTTTGGACCGATCCTGCGCTTGATCAGGTAAGGCTTCAATAAGACACGCGCTCATTGGCCGCGGACAGTCAGTATCAGCACTCAACAATAACCGACATCACACACACACACACGGGAGGGAATAAAACACCCGTAAACACACCGAGGCCCGCTTTAACCTCTTCAGCTTTGCGTTTATGTACATAAACTGCAGTTAAAACCATATATGTGTATATATTTGTATTTATGAATACGGTTAAGGAGTGTCACGTGATGTGGTCATAATAATGTTGCTGTTGTTTACTGCATCTGCTCCAACTGTACTCCACTGTTAACCAAAAGGCTAACAAGTATTACCATGTTTATAAAAAGTACCGTATTTTGTGTATGTACTATAGTAATAATACCATAGTATTCCCTGAAGTAACGTTATATATTATTATCATGTAAGTAATGTAACGAAACCGGTCAAGAGCAGCTCCACATCGATGTTTCTTCACAAAATAAAATAATTAAATATATTTAGCAACAATTCTAAATATACTAATACGAATATTTATGTATTGGCATTAAATTGCTGTTTTACATTAAACATGTTCTATGTGATATTCTCTTTCATCAAAAGACGTTTCTAATTTATTATTGTTATATTCCCATGATCGCCTCACACTGTTTATCATTAGATAATTAAGGTAAGAGCATTACCTTAATACTCCATAATTCAATAAAACTCAATTCAAGTTTCATGACCGTTAGTATTTACACGCATTATATTTTCATAAAAACATGCGTACGTATATATATATATATATATATATATATTGCATTTAGAACAATGAACATATAATCAAATGAAACCATAAAAAGAATATTAACATATTAATAACTGAGATAAACATTAATAACGAATATTATTAATAGTTTCAAAATAATTGTATCATTTTAAGTCTTTGCAGTAATTTACTGTCATTTGTGTTTTATTTATTTTTGCTGTTAAAATAAGAAGGACCTATTTTTATTTTAAAATGTGCAAAAGTAGGTTTTTGTGATGCCAATTTACATTTGTGGATATAGAATTTTCCATATAATATCTACATTTTAGTGCTGTCAAACTATTAATCGCATCCAAAATAAAAACAATTGTTTACATAATATATGTATATATAAATACACACACAAATATTTACATGTGTAAATACATTTAGATATTTATATTTATATTCTTATTTTATATTATATATAAATATATTTAATACATAAACAACATATTTTTCTTAAATATATACATGTGTGTGTGTGTCTGTGTGTGTGTCTGTGTGTGTGTGTCTGTGTGTGTGTCTATCTTGGGCTGCCCAAGACCGGTTTCCCACTGAAGCTAAGCAGGGCTGAGCTGGTCAGTACCTGGATGGGACACCTCCTGGTAAAACTAGGTTGCTGCTGGAAGAGGTGTTAGTGAGGTCAGCAGGGGGTGCTCACCCTGTGTTCTGTGTGTGTCCTAACGCCCCAGTATACTGACGGGGACACTATACTGTAAAAGCACCGTCTTTCGGATGAGACGATAAACCGAGTTCCTGACTCTCTGTGGTCATTAAAAATCCCAGGCTGTATTTCGATAAAGAGTAGGGGTGTAACCCCGGTATCCTGGCCAAATTCACCCACTGGCCTCTGACCATCATGGCCTCCTAATAATCCCCAAACACTGATTGGCTTCATCACTCTGTCTCCTCTCCACCAGTAGGTTGGTGTGTGGTGGGCGTTCTGGTGCACTATGGCTGCCGTCACATCATCATCCAGGTGGATGCTGCACACTGGTGGTGGATGAGGAGATTCCCCCCTTAATATGTAAAGTTCTTTGAGTGCTTAGAAAAGCGCTATATAAATGTAACAAATTATTATATATACATAATACATATACATATACACATTATGTAAACAAAAACTTTTATTTTGGATGCAAATAATTATTTCACAGCTCTACTAAATTTATAATATACCATAGAAATATAAAATATAATAGAAAAATACAACATGTTTTCTTTGGGTTGCATTGCAATATTTGTATTAATTTTGTGTTTATGAAAAGAAAATGCTGTCAATTCTCTCATAAAAAAAGTCAGTCCAAAACCTTGCAATCACCCGTTTTAAAGGATAAATCCAGTGAACGATCTTGAATGATACCTCCCTAATTTTATTGGTACATAAATGACTTCATTTTTACAGTCTCTGTGAAGTTCTTTGATTCTCTTTCTCTGTCTCTTCAGAGATGGAGGCCATCTATGGGGAGATGGAGGTGGAGAGCTGCTACACGCTTCTGGAACTTCCTTCACCCAAGAAGAAACGCAAGAGCAAAGGCAGCGTGGAGAACTCGGACAAACCCAAGAAGCCCAGGTAGATCTTCAGTGAGAAACATGAACGCACCAGCAGGTCACTCGTAGTTTCCTGCACTAACGACCCGTCTGCTGTCACAGGTCGGCGTATCTGCTGTATTACTTTGACGTGCATCAGAGCGTCCAGCAGGAGCACCCGGACCTGCCGCAGTCTGAGATCAACAAATGCATCAGCGACAGCTGGAAGAGGCTGAACGTGGCGGATCGAGGTTATTACCTGGAGAGAGCACGCATGGAGAAAGACGGCATCGACCCGGTAAGCATCTTAACTGAGAAACTAAATATGATTAATGCAATTACATTTACTTGTGTAGTTGCAGTTTCCTAATTTGACATGAAACATTCTTATGAATTAGAAGACATATTTTGTTATATTCATCAAAACTGTTTACATTTGAAAGTTAGGAATACTATATGGCTGCAAGATTAATTGTATAAAACTAAAATTATGACATGGCTTAGTGGCATTGTCAAATCGCATTTCAGAGTGAAGCATGGCACTGCTTTCTTTTTCATCCATCTTCCAAAACATGTAACGAGAAGTGCTTATAAACGGCTGCTGTCAACAAAAAATAAACGTTATGGTCACTCTGTGGTTTTCTGCCAAAATAAAAGCTTGATGGTTTTGAAAATGAAGAAATTAAGACAATCATAAATATTGCTATTATAATAATACAGTGCTGACTTTATAATAACATTCTTATATTATTTTTCTTAAGTACTTTTTTGTTTTACAGTGAAATATTACAATAATAATATCTTAATTAAAAAAATATTATTATTATTATTACCAGGGTTATTATAGTTAACCAAAATTAAAACCATTTTAATTTAAATTGAATAAACATTAACTGATTCAAATAAAAATAAATTTGGGCTTATTTTATTTGAGCTACTTGCCAAGGTAGCATGTCTCATTTTCATTTAGTGTAACTTGAAGTGCTAAAATATCTAAAAATAAAGCTAATAAATAATACAATTATATAATATATATATATGTATTTTTAAAGATATTATAAAAACACAACATAATTCAAATTAAACAAAAAAAAAAAGTATATTTTTAACGAATAACAAACACTCTTATATATAAAATTAAAAAAAATATATGTTATAACTTAATGTATGTGTGTATATATATATATATATATATTTATCAGTACAACTATATGTATGTGTGTGTGTGTGTGTGTGTGTGTGTGTATTAGTCGTACTGATATCTGATATATTTTGCTTTGAAATAAATAAGAAATTATATTTGATTAAAAGAAAAGTAGACAAATTTGTATTATTTTCAGTGTAATAAAGCACATTTCCCTCCAACAATCTCATAACTGTCAATTTTATGTCTTCTTTCACAGAGCAGCCAATCAGCAGCCGCATCCTCTCAGGACGTCCCAGGTTTCCGCAAGATCCTCCCGAGGGCGAATTACGTGCTCCTGCCCAAGAGTTCAGCGGGAGGCGAGCGGGTCGAGGGAGACGGCGAGATGGACGTGCTGGTGGACGGGGCCGTGGATAGAGCGCCTCGGGCCCCGGCGCAGGAGATGCTGGTGTCCCCCATGACTCTGGGCAATGAGGTGGAGCTGACGGAGCAGTGCATCGCCATCGAGGCGCTCAGTGAGGACACGCCGTCCCAGAACACTACTGAAAGACTGCCGGTTCTCGGCCAGGACGCTCACAGAGCTGCACCTCTGCTCATGAGGAGGGAGGAGTCTCAAGTGTTGTATGGTGATGTTGGCATGGCGATAGAGAATGGAATGGAGGCCGGGGCTTTGATGCCGCAGATCAAAGCAGATGTCACTCATCTAGTTGCCATAATGCCCAATCAGGTGAGCTGTCAATCACCCACATTACAACATAAAGGTGCTTTACAAGCAGATGAATGAAGAGAATTAATGAATGTACAGCTCTTTAGAAATGATTAATGAGTGATTAGTATTTTACACTGTGTCTTGTGTTTTTCAGGGTCTCGTGGAGAATAAAGTGATTAACACGGCCAGTCCAATTATGATGTTTCCATTAGTGAGCACTGTGAAGACAGAACCCAAACCCTCATTTAAACTGGTCAGTAAATCATCTGTCATAGCAATAAACAGCACAGTGGATTTACATAACGAGCACTTTCATATGGGTCGGTCATTTCCTTCTGACCTTCTGACAATTGTGTGTAGTTTCATGAAAGCACAACCAGGGGAACTCTATCAACACAGTGACTTGAACACATTTAGTTCCCAAACAGCCTCAAATAAATCTGTACAAATTCTACATTTTGAATTAGTTGTTATTTTTATATTTTCTAAATTATTTAAGAAAATATATCATAATTTTAGTTAAAGTTTTTTAATTGTGTTGTGTGGTTTTGTCTTTTTATTTCTAAAAATAGTGCATAATACATTATTATTACAATTATACATTAAAATAATATATATATTGTTATATTATTAAAGATATACACACATACATACATACATACTTTGTAAAAGCTTTAATTCTCAAATAAATAAATAAAATAAATAATAGTAATAATAAAAGTAAATATAGATAGTATAAAATGTATGATATAAATGTAAAATATGTAAATTATTTTAGAAAAATATATATTTTAGCTGGTCATTTTTATTAGGGTTTTTTCAGTTTAGGTTTAGTGTAGTTATTTTAGTACATCAAGTTAAACTAAGTGAAGAAGTCATTCTTGCTGAAATAGAATACGGTTCAGTTTTTGAACTTTAGTTTTAGTTAAGGTTTTTTTAATTCAAGTAAAGAATATGTTTTTGTAGTTTTAGTTAACTATAATAACCCTTCTGTGTACCTTTAGAAGTCTAATCAAAACTTTCCAGTGTTCTGTGTGTAATGCCTGTAACATATAACTCTCATATCCGTTCTGTTTTCAGTCCATCAAATACACACGGCGAGGACGGGGTAACTGCGCCACACCCGGGTGTGTGTTTTCATACGTTACCCGTCACAAACCGCCCCAGTGCCCCGCCTGCGGACAGCACCTCGGAGGGAAATGGGTGGCATCTGTAAGTCCTCATTAAAGTTAATAAATAATAACAAAAAGGCATAAATATTATATATTTTTAAAATATAAATATAATAGTAATCTATATGATATAAATGTAAATTCTAATATAAAATAATAAAAAGTTGATGACCTGAAATATGAGACTTCCTGAACTAATAATGTGGTTTTTCTGTTTCAATTTGTGTTGCTAATTATAATTCTAAAAATAGCGGAATATAAAACAAACTGTATTTCCCTCTGTTAAAGGGTAAGAGAAGCTCGGTCAAAACATCAGGAGAACAGTGTGACGGCTCTAAACCTGATCTTTCAGACACTAATGAGACGTTATCAAAAGACACAGAAGAGCAGACGACAGCTCCCGTTATTACTCAGAAAACCTCTTCAGATAAAGCTCAGGATGGCGTAACTGCGGCTGCTCGCAGGGCGGCCCGTAAAAAGAGAGAGCGGGTGAATGCAGCGTCAGCCCAACAGACACCTGATGGAGCCGCTGTCAAAACATCTGATGGAGCCGCTGTCAAAACATCTGATGGAGCCGCTGTTAAAACATCTGATGGAGCGCAGAGCGCCGAATGCACAGCTGTGCTGTAAGAAACCCAATAACACACTACTCATACTCTTTCTGCAGTAGGTATACTAAGCACATGATGTTCTGTATGCTTGAAATACATGGATGACCTTCTGTATTGGCCAAAATATGCAGGTTACAGCAGAATACACACTGTGAGAATTTATCCCACAATGCAATGCACTTCCATTTTCAGAAGTGTTATTTATTTTAGTGTTATCTATATACTATTATAGTATTTATTAATATTTGGAATTTTGTGTTCTTTTTAAAATATACGTGTTAGCTTGTTTTATGTTTTAGGTGTTTTTGTTGTGCTTTTGTCATTTTTTTAATGTTTTCTATTTTTAAATGATTCTCTTTAGCTTTAATTTATTTAAATTCCAGTTTTAGTAATGTTAGTTCTTCAACTTAAATGCATTTATTTTAGTTATATACGTCTTATTTGTTTTAATACAATGTTTATATTTGATTTGATTTCAGTCGCTGAAAATGATTTTTAATAGTTGTTATTTTAGTTAACAATAACAACACTCATTTCCAGTGTGACATGCAAACTAGAAATAATTTCATTGGGGATTTTGAACATCTCTTTTTAGACTTATTATCTGATCCGACTGCTAAAAGTTCCAAAATTTCAACACAAAATTGGATTAAATATGAAAAATGACTGTATTAATTCATGCAGTGTAATAAGATCATGTGACTACAGTCTAGCCTGTAATGTCTGTTATTGAATACTGTGAACAGTTTCACATACTTTTTCTCTCAGCAGGCAGCACACAGCGAGTACTGCACAATATGTGTGAAGTATTGAATATTTTCATCTCATGTTCTTCTTTATTCAGCTCTGTTTTGTTCATTTCAGATCATTGGGTGCTGGTCATATTCAGGTTGTCACGAGAGAAAAAGCTAGTAGTGCTTTACAGAAACGCCGGATACGAGCCATTCTTCCCGCTCCTGCACAGAATAGTGAGTCAAGCTTTATTTAAAAACACTAATCTAGTCCCTGATCCCATGCACATGTGCAAAAGGTGAAAATGTAAATAAAATCCGTGTGATGTTGACAGATGCGGCCGCTCAGTCTGCAGTGGTGCAGTGGATCACGGTTCCTCCTGATAAAGTCAAATCAGACGCTGCTGTCATCAAAGCTGGTGAGAAACCACTAATGACCTGTTGTTCTTGTTATCTTCTTTTCTGTTGACTCTCTGAGGTGTAATGTGTGTGTTCTTGTGTCCAGAGAAACCATCAGCCAGTGAACACATCGCAGGACTGAAACCCAGCACCCTCAAACAGCTGGGTCACATGATCACGCCCAGTGCCTTACAACAGGTGACTTTACTTACATTACATGTCGCTCTGAGAGAATGATCATAACATTACTAAATGAAGATAATCTGAGAGAATAATACATCAATAAAAACGACAACGAAAAGAAACATAATCTGAGAAAAGAATAGCAATAATAACAACAATAGTAAAAATGCAAAATAATAATCTGAGAGAATAATAAATATAACAACAATAATAATAGTAATAATACAAAGCAATAATAATAATCTGAGAGAATAATAAATATAACAACAATAATAATAGTAATAATACAAAACAATAATAATAATCTGGGATAATAACAAATATTACAACAATAATAATGGTAATAATACAAAACAATAATAATAATATGAGAGAATAATAAATATAACAACAATAATAATAGTAATAATACAAAACAATAAAAATAAAGAAATACAAATTAAAAACAAAAACAACAAAAATACAAATAATCTGAGATGAGAATATAAATAATCTGTGAGAATAATAATAAACATAACAACAACAACAAAAATATACTTAAAATAAAAAATATATAAAAACTAATACTACTAATAGTGATAATACATAATAACAACAACAGTAATAATTTGATAGAATAAAAAAGTAAGAAAAACAATAATAATAATACAAAATAACAATATAAAAACAACAATGATAATAATAATACAAAGTAATAATAATAATAATACAATCTGAGAGAATAATACTAACAATAAAAAATAACAAAAACAAAAATAAGAAGACTGACAATAATCCAAATCTGAAATAATAATAATCTGAGATGATAATAGTTTGAGATTGGTGTCTGTGATTTCAGAAGTCCATCACGGTCAGCAGTAACCAGTACATCATCACAGACAACGGCGTTAAGATCCTCTCCATGCTGCCCTTCAAGAAGACAGCTGGATCCTCCCTAGTCAGTGTCCACACACCGCTGACACAGAAAACACAAGTTTCAGAATATATTTCTGTGATGTAGTCCTGCTTTCATTCGTACAGATTCAGTATTCAGTCTGGTGACTGTTGATCAGCTCTGTATGTGTTTTTCTGCTCCTCAGGCTCTGGGTTTGTCTACAGCGAGAGGTCGCGGTCGATGTAAGAATCCCGCGTGCGATTACATCTATAAGAACAGACACAAACCTCAGTGCTGTCCGACCTGCGGCTGTGAACTCACCAACAAACTCCCCAAGAAGAACAAACTCCCCGTGAGCTTCAGCACTCACTGCACAGCCCACAGTCAGCGTAAACCACTGCTAGTAGCTCAGAAATACCAGCTAATTAGTGTTACTATAGTGCTATAATTAATAAACTATTAGTTTCAAGTTTTATATAGTTTTCATTTTGATACAGCTTTTAGACATTTTGTTGTTTTATTTTATTTCCGTTAATTTTATTTCAAAGTATGAAATGGTTTCATGGCAACATTTTATTATAGTTTTAGTTTTAATTATAATAACTGGCTTCATCTCGTCTCAGTGGACTTTAAGAGGGGTTTTTGCATCGTTAATGTTCGTTTGCATAACGCATCAAGCAAAAAGCTGAGCTGAAATCGTGTTTCCTCTGGTTGTGTGTTTTCTCCAGCCGTCCTCTGAGGATGTGTGCTCTTCTGCGGTTCTGTCTGACGCGTCTCAGCCTCTGAGCGGCTCTCAGAAAGAGCAGCAGCGTCATTCCACCGTCAGTCTGCTGCGCTCCTGTCTGCAGTTCCCCGAGAGCGAGAGCGAGCTGCAGGACGTCTTCAGCCTCATACAACAGCTCAACGACCAGCAGAAGCACGCCGAGGAGAGCAGCGGCTGGCCGAGCTTCTACGAGCCGGCGGCCACACACTGCAGTCTGTGTCTATACCCGCTGCTCAAAGGAGACCAGAGGTGAGAGCAACCTGATCAGACGAAACTCATGTGTGCTCGAATGAAGATCTACATGTTGTTGTTTTGTGTTGTTTAGTTCGCTTGCTGGTTTGGAGGAATGCTGGTTGTTGACGGAGCGCTTGATTTGTCCCGTCACTCTGCAGCTGAAAGTCTGTACGAATCTTCAGTGTCTGGCCATGCACAGTTTCACAGACCTGCACCCAGGTAAACACGCACGCACACACACAAATTATTAAGACTAAAACTTTTAGTAGAAACTGCATAGACATATTCAAAATAATAGTAAAAAAGACAAAAAGCACACAACAAAATGTCAAAATCTTGAATCAAAATATTAACTAAAATAAAATCGGGGGGGGGGGGATATTTTTTTCCTAAACTATTTATCCAGCCAACATTTTTCTTTTTCAGTTAATTAACTTGATGTACTAAGATAACTGAAACTGAGATGAACAAAAACATTATCCATAGACACATTAAAAAACTAATAAAAATGACAAAAACACAACAATATTACTATAAAACTTTAACTAAAATTCAAATGAATTTTGAAGAAATATGAAAATAAAAGCAAAAAAATAAAAAATTATAAAAACGGCATATTATGAAATGGTTTTATGGCCACATTTTATTATAGTTTACATATTTAAAAAGAAAACGACAAAATTACTACAATGTTAACATTAAAATAAAAACAGAAAATCTACTTACTTAAAAATAAAATTGAATAAAAAAATATATGTAAAAAAACAACTACAAAATTACTAAAATTTTAACTAAAATTAAATTAAATTCAAAAAAAAAAAAAAAAAAAAAAAACTACCAGTAATGTAAAATAAAATAAAAAATGAATATAGACAAAAACAACAACATTTCTAAAACTTTTTCAAATTAAAACAATAACAGAACATTTGAAATTAAAAACGATTTCACAATAAAACCGTAATAGTGCATCAATACTAAAATGTAACATTGCTAATGCAACATGTGTTTGTTTTTGTCAGGTCTGTTTAACGTGGGTAATGAGCTGCTGGTGACGCTGGATTTGTTCTTTAAGATGAGACTTCAGATCAGACTGGGCAATGAACCCGCACACGCCGCTCTCAGTGTAATCAGACACTCACTGACTCTCACAGGTGCTTCATCCTCGTCCTCGTCTCTCAGATGCTGAGCGTGTGCGTGAGGTTAACGTGTCTCTCTCTCTGTGTGTGGTTCAGACGGCGTGTTGAGCTCGGATCAGCTGGCGCGTGTTCAGGATCTGTTCTGCAGCGGTTACTGGGCATTTGAGTGTCTGACGGTTCGAGACTATAACGACATGATCTGTGGCGTGTGCGGCATCGCTCCCAAGCTGGAGATCGCACAGCGCAACTCCAACAATGTGTTACTGCTCAAAAACGTGGAGGTAACGGCAATGTTATATTAGTATTAATAACATACCATTATTGTTTTATTTATATTTTGATGTTTTTATTTACCATTTTTCATTCCGTTTTTATTTATTAGTTTTGTTATTATTGTTTTGTAATTTTCTTAGTTTTATTTTTGTCTGTTTAAATTTTAGTAATTTCTTATTTTAGTTTTAGTTATTTTTGCATATGAAGATCAATTCAATAAAAAATAGATTTTTTTCTGTGGCATTTAGCTGAAATTAACATTTGAAATTACATTTTAAAGTTTGTTTTTAAATGTTTTATTTTATTTAATGTTTATATATTTCGAGTAACAAAATTAAGTATTTTATGTTTTTTGTTTTTTTGATGTAACAAACAATTAATAAAATATTTTATAAATATTTGTAAAATAAAATATAAATAGTAGATGAACAACCTAAACTCTAAACAAGTCTAATGTCGCTTTATCAACTATAGTAACTGAAATAAGCGTTTGTTGAAGCATTACAATTCTTTAAAAGTGAAATAAATATAAATTAAAGCAAAATATAAATATAAATAAATAATTAAATACAAAAGCAAAACTTAACAAAATACTTGTAATAAAGTAAATGTTTGAAATAGAATAAAATCAAATAAATAAATATAGTTTATTTAAATTACATTTCCAATTTTTTTGTTTGATTTTGAGTACGAAAATGAATTAATTAAAACCCATCTGAATTGAAATAAAATATAAATAGTAGATGAAAAACTTAAAACAAGTCTCTTGTTTGTAACTACAGTAAATGAAATATGCTGAAGTACTAAATCTGCAATATAATTAAATGCTAATAAAAAATATGTAAACAAAGTTACTAAAATAAAATTCCTAAATATTAATATACTGTATTGCTATACTATAATAGCATATACATAGTTAAAGAACTAACATTTGAATAAGGTAAAGTAACTCAAAAGATTTTGATAAAGGACTGTTCTTCTCTCTCTGTAGTTCACGTGGCCTGATTTCCAGGCGACAGATGAGGTTCACGTTGATGAGTTTTGGCTGACGATGGAGAACGAGGCGCTGGAACAGGCGGCGTTTCCCTCCAGCTTTCCCATCACGCGCTTTGACGCCTCAATCATCGCCCCGTTCATCCCTCCTCTCATGAGAAACACCACCGTCATCAACACAGAGAAAGACAAAGTCACATCTGACACGCAGCTCAGAGGTACTGAGTAACTGTTTAACTACGGCCTCTAATGATCAAAACTTTGCTGTTAGACCTGTGACTCACGATCAGCTACATGCCTTCCGTCGTCTCAATGATAGCTTCGACTTTTTAGCAAGTAAAATGTATTTCAGTATAATTGCCCACCTTCAGCTTGTGCTTCATATTGTATGTCTAAGTAAACATAAGAATAACTTTGATATTTCATGAAGATCACTTTTCTGGACTGAAGCGGTTTATCTTTACTTGTTTATCCAGAAATATCAGTGAGTACTATCAAATATGATCATCAGGGTATTTGAGGAACGTTTATTTCATCTCTCAAATTAGTTATCATTTTATTGCCCTGCATTATGTTTTGATCATCAAACTAAGTATTTAAATATCATCTTACTTAGAATAATGTATTGGAGATAGAGAGTGATGACTGATATTTATATCATTTTATGTAAGTATCTGCTATACTGTTATAAAGATCTCATTGTTTTACATTACAATCAGAATTACATACTTTTATGTCCATATTAATATCAGCATCTGCACTAAATTGCATTGTTCTGCTCAGTTTAAGTCTCTAAATAAAGTTGAGCTGTTTTTTCCTCCCTGTTCTCAGTATATCAGACTCTATGAGCCGTAAATGCCTGATGGATCAAATATGATACAAAACATAAAACCCCGAAGCAAACCTTTTTCAGGTTTTGTCTAAAGTTAGATTAACAGTTTCATTTCAGTGGATTTTTCAGACTATTGTTTCATATGTCAGGCTTTATTATAAGACTTTAATGCTTGATTTCAGCATTGTTCTCTCTGTTTGTGTGTGTGTTTCAGGAGACCCATCTGTCCTGGTGCGTCTGATCCACGATGGTCGTCTGATTCCTGATCAGATGGATCAGCACAGTGAAGAGGAGCTCCGAGACGTGCTGGAGAAGTGTGGGATTCCTGCTGCTACACACAGTGATAAAGTACACAGCAACACACACACACACACACACGTTAACACAGCATCTAAAGGGGGGGCAGAGTGCATAGGACCCAGAGGTCTGGGGGGGCCCGCGATTGCTTACTGGCCATCAGGAACACTGGGACATTCTCTTTGAGTAGTGGACCGTTCACCAAAAAGAGGGGGACCTCCCCGTTATTAGGCGCGGTTTTTAAATTACAGTGCATGTGAAACCGAATAAAGCAAAAACTCCAAAAGCACAAAGAAGCACTCCTGATGCATCCTCAGCCGCGCGTCAAAGCAGAGCGGATCAGTCTCCTGCACAGCACAACGATTTATAAGAGATAAACAGCGCAAGTCGCTCGATCCAGTCAGATGTGACATAGAATTATTGTTATACAGTCGTGTGATATGAGAACATTAAAGGTTCTGCAGTGATGCTGGCTGAAAACAGCCACGACTATGAGGTAGCCTATATTGGAAAATATTCAGCACCATAATTTAACTTGAAGTTATGAACACTGTACAAATAGCCTATGTGTTGGCAGGAATGCATTTATTATAAATGTTACTGTTATTACTTATTGGGGAATATTTTAATTTCATAGAAGCTGTTTTGTAGTTTCTTCAAAATTTTTTTATACATTTTAAAGTTTATTATTATTTATTTTAAAAACCAGCAATAACCATGGTAATGAGGACCATCCTGTCAGCTAAGCTCTGGGTTCTAAGCAAGAACTTCTCTTTTTTTAGATGTTTAGTTCTAATGAATTTTAATTGAAGTAAAATGTTAATTCAGCAAGGGCCTGATTTAAAGATAAATATCACTGTCATATAAATTAGGTGTTTATTATTTACAAATAATACAGTTCTTAAAGGGAGATTCACCCAAAAATGATTTTTTTTTTATAATTTACTCGCCCTCATGTAATTCCAAACCTGTATTAATTTATTTATTCAGTGGAACATAATTTGAGAAATTCAAGTTTTTTTTTCTCCATCCAGTAGAAGGGTAACCAAAGGGTAACCAAAATGGTTTGGTAATGTGCTACAAAAAAAAATTTTGTGTTCAAAAGAAGAAAGTTATTTGGAACGATATGAGGGTGAGGAAATGATGACAGCATTCATTAGCAGTAACTTTCTAGCAGTCTAGCTCAAAATCAATGCTTTACTGTCAAGTGCGTTTCTGTGACAGAAATGCATTAAGTCATGAATTCAGTAATATCTATTGTTTCTGTCCTGTTTTATTTATTCATTTATTTACTCCAATTGAAGGCCCTATGACCCATCAAAACATTCAAGGGGGAATTTGTGGGCCGGATGGGCTCGATTTGCTGAACTTGAATTTGAGGGGGGCCCCATAGCAAATTGAGTGCACAGGGCCCACAATTCCTAGCGACGGCCCTTGGTACAGTCAAAGTGATAATATCATTAATATTAATTATTAAGTAACACAAAGCAACTCTATCACACATGTCATTTCTAGACATTAAGTGGAGTTACTGTAAATATTCTTGTAGTATTTATGACAGAATGGCCTGCTGTTCTCGTTTGACAGGACGAGCTGCTGGCGTCTGTGTCTTTGTTGTATTCACACACACAGAGCGGCCTGTGGACGGCGCAGCAGCCCGGCGCGCTCCTGACGGCAGGCAGACTCAGTAAAGTGTGTCCTCATCAGGTACCAGACTCACTACAGCGCAGCTCTGTGTTGATCATGTGATGTTAACAGATGAGCTGATGTGTGAGTCTGATCTCTGCAGGTCGTCTGTGGATCCAAGTACATCGTCCGCAGAGAAAGCGCTCGGGATCATCTGGACCTGCTGGTTTCTTCCCGGTTTTGGCCACCGGTGTACGTGGCGGATTGTGCCCAGAAGGTGGCGCTCTGCACTGATTTATTATATCCTGATCTGGCTTCACAGATGTGGGGGAAAAATCAGGGATGTTTCTCTGACCCTACAACACCACCACAGGTGAGAACAGATCACCAAAAATCTAGTTATATTAATATTTGTTACAATGCTTCTGTTGCAATTACATATTTCACTAAAGTCCACATATGATGTCCACAACATTTCTCATTTTCATTTAGTTTAACTTTCGATGTAGTAAAACAACCAAAACTAAAATAAATAAATAATAATAAATACAAATTATGAAAATTATACAGATATGTTTAATAATAAAAAAATTACAAAAAGCACACAACAAATTTACAAAAGAAAATATATTAAAAAGCCATTGTGAAAAAAACCTATAATAGCATAAAAACATTATATATAACATTACTTTTAACTAATAATTATAATAATTATTATTCATAATATATTAATAATATAATAGTTGTATTATTATTAAATTATATTGTTTATAATAGTCATCATCATAATATATCATTAAAAAAAAAATTCCTACTTTATTTTCCATTTATACCTTTTGTTAAACAAAACAATTAAATCAAAATGTCAAGAATTTCTACACAGCTTTTTTAATGTTGTATAATCAAAGATACGAATATAGTTTGTTTTATATATATATATTTTGAATGAGTTTTATTTGTGTATTTTCCAATTTCATTTCATTTTTAAATTTGAGTTGTTTTAGTACATCACAATATGAAATAAGTTAAAGGTTAAATTAAATACATTTAAAGTTTAATTTATTTCAAGTGATGAATTGTTTCTAGTTTTAGTTAACTATAATATCCATGCACACACATACATTAGCATTATATAATATTAACACATCTACAAAGATTTTGTAGAATCTTTAAGAATCTTTCTGCACAGCACATTGATACTGACAATTCCAAAAAGTATATTCAAATATCATAAAGTCCATTTATTTCTGAAAAGCTACTTTGATATGTTAAATGCTGTGAAAAGGGCTGTACAAATAAAACTAATATGAAAATATTCCTTCAAAAAAGACATGTTGTTGAATTATACACCTTATACAAAATGTTCCGTGCAGGGAACTTGTAGTACACAGATTTTGGTCATTAAACATGTCGATCCCATCCGTCTCCTTCCCTCTTTCAGTATGTCTCATGCTCGGAGCTTCAGGACCAGCCGTACAGTTTGGATCTGACAGCGACTGAGTCCAACCCTCATCTGCACCCGCTCACCAAATCCCCCTCTCGCTGGATAGTGCGACCCGACAGACCGAATGCCCTCCACGACGCCCACCACGCCATCAGCCTCTGCAAAGAGCTGGAGCCGTACGCTGACGCCGTTACGGAGATCTGTGATCAACCCCAGAGTGAAAGCAGCATCGGCGACAGCAGCGTGACGACACTTCATCAGGAAGCTCTCGTGTTCGATAACGCCTCGTATTACTACCTCTATAACCGCCTGCTGGACTTCCTGAGCAGCAGAGACATCGTGAACCAGCAGATCGCGGAGGTGCTGAGCGCCTGTCAGCCGGGGGAGGTGGTGATGATCAGAGACGCCCTCTACAGGCTGGGAGTCGCACAGATCGACTCGGACCCACAGGATGTGGAGGAGGAAGCAGCTGACGGAGGTCTGGACAATCACTCGGACGGAGTTGTGTTCGAGGAGGTGATGCTCTTCTGACTCAGGGATCCATTATGAGCAGGTTTACTCAACTTTTTATAATAGAAAAATGAAAATGTGCCTGGAAAGACAGAGTATGATTTCAGTTTATTTAATTTTTTGTTTTGTACATATTTATATATATATATATTAGTGATCGACCAATATTAATTTATAATAACCGATACCGATACCAATTATTTGCATGTTTATGTTCCCGATAACCGATGTGCAGAACCGATATTTATTTACTGTTATAAAGTAAATGAATAACTGAGTGAAGTAAGTCTATTCTTCACTTTGTTTTTTCCACCTTTCGGTCATCTTAACAACAACAAAAAACTGTTGAAATTAAATTTAAATTTAATCTTCCAATTACAACAATATTTTTTTATATGTATAAAAAGTAGTGGTGGGCATAGATTAATTTTTTTAATCTAGATTAAAATGGCTCATTTGAATTCTGCCGAAGGCATTCAGAAATATGTGTGCTACCCAAATAATGACTAAAAGTAAGTCTTTGAGAACGGGTTTCTCAAGCCAGGTGGCGCATTAGACCAGGGGCTCATCTCCTGTTTCCAAAATGCATCACAAACTTTAATCTCTTCCTGTCCCAATCCCACGAAAAAACTGGAGGAAAATCCCGTTCCACTCCCGGAAGAATGACTCCCATTCCCTCCCACTCCCGTGTTGTTGTTTTGTTTTTTGTTTTTTGCCGATAACTGTCAATTACAGTAAAAATATAGTACAGATCACAGCGTGCCCACCTTATTAGTTGAATAAAAACCCAAAATGTCGTTTTCTGTTATTATATTGAACTGAAAGCCATCTTATGCACAGTGTTGCACAGATTAAATTTCATGTAAATCATCCATGCTAACACACACGTCTTCTATTTTTATTTTTTAGACATTTCACTCTCTATAGATATATTTTTCAAAGACGGATTTTCGAAGTTTCTCGCTCAAGTTCACATGAGACCTAAAGCGCATCCTGTTTGCTTAAAAGCGCAACGTTTCGTTGTTATTCTGAGTGCACACAAATAAACGTAGAGTCTTTACAGATTCGAAAGATGTATTAGGCTACTTTTATCTGTATGACCAAGAATGACGGAGATTTTAAGAGCAAGTGAGCGCACCGGAGCCTGTCCCTGCAGCAAACGCGCTTCCACACAAACACTTCAATAGCGCACAGTTTCTCTAGGTTAACATCATATTGAGCGGCCATGTAAAGTTGCTACTACATGCATCTTTCAGATGAAAAGCCATATTTGAGGTTGATGAATGATAGATGAGCGTTTGGATGTCCTGCCCGATTGTATTACCACATAGACCAGCCGTTAACAATCTGTCCATCACGGACTGCGAGCCTCTAGTTCGAAGACTCGTTCTCGCCCCCTACAGTGCAATTCGGCTAGGTATACATCCGCGCTAAAATATCAGGGTGAAAGTCATCATAGCTTGCGTAGTATAGACCCAGCTCCCAACCCAACTTTGAGAATAGATTAACGGCGATATTTTTTGTATCGCCCGATAAGAGTCTCGCGTTAACGCAGCACGTTAACGCCGATAACGGCCCACCACTAATAAAAAAGCATCATCAGCCACACCGATATTAACAATAAGCAAAAGAATGTCTAATGTTTTCAAATGGAGAAAATAAAGGGCAGGAGTCATATCAACTTCATTTTAACCTACAGTTTTAGGTTTATAAACTTGTTTAATAGACTAAATAGTGCAGAATAATTCACTGGATAATGTTAATTCACTGAATAATATTCTCTGGAGTATTGAAATAAGCTATAACAAACAAAACATCGTATTTTATAGCATTTCTCAACTGGTATGTTTTATTAGAATTATTAAAATGTTTTTGTCATTATAGATTATGAAAACTACTGACAGCGGTTTATCTATTTACACAGAACTATACTCAAACTGTGATCGCTTGTGAAGATAATAAATAATTAATTTCAATATAGATGTATTTATTTAGATGTTTATTGGTGAAATAATGGTTATATAGTAAATGTTAATATAATTTAGCGTGTTTCAAACAAGTGAATCTTGTTAAATTTACATGCGGTGGTTGTGCTGGAGCATTTCCTGGGCTTCAATCATTGAGTGAACAGCAATATGAAAGTGGCTTCACGAGACTAATGATGAGCATCTACAACAGAGAGATAATTAAATTCAGCGTTTTATGACTGTTATGTTAAATAAAGTTTACCAACTACAGCAAATCAAGTACCTGGACGCCGTTGTTGTTGTCTCGTTTCCCCTTAGACGGGCTGCAATAGTGTTCCTGCACGCAATTCTCAAAACAACCACTAGATGTGAATCCGATATTACAAAACCGATATCCGATAATGGTAAAATGCTTAAATATCGGGAAAAATATCGGTAAATCGATATATCGGTCTATCTCTAATATATATATATATATATATATATATATATATATATATATATATTAGGGGTGTAACGATACACATATTCATATTGAACCGTTCGTTACTAGGCTTTCAGTTCGGTATGCATTATAAATCGAACGATTCGTTGGTCTAATCCTTTTACAAAATAGTAACGTTAGTTTGTCTTTTGTTTCCTCACTTTTAAATAGCTTGTAAATGCCTGTGCGCATTTTACTTTCGCGTAAATTCTTTGAATTAACACCAACAAAACCGTACGACAAACTTACTTATATTAAACAATATAGAATGTTTAATTTAATTAAACAAAATACACCATGCTATAGGCCTAATATAAAATAACAAATATCTTACACAAATATTAAATTAAATTAGAGCTGTCAAAATAATACTAATTAATTTTAACGGCACTCATTTTGATTAACGCACGATTAACGCAGCACGCATTTTCTGTTTGACCCGTAGCCCAACCCGTAGTTGGACAAATGGATGGAGATGCTGACAGTGTTGCCAACTTAGCGACTTTTCACACCCCTTTAGCAAATAGTTGTTGTTTTTTTAAAAGCATCTAACGACCAATCTTTAGGGTTTGCCCAAACCTTATTTAGTTTCTGAGACTCACTGGTACTGCCGCACGAGCGCGAGGTCTCTCTCTCCTGCTGTGCACACACCTCGCTCTCTCTCGGCGTCTGCTCTGCTCAACAGCACAGCTATTGTCTTTATCTTATGTGTAGCTGTAGCCTATTTGATTTTATCAGACAACGGCTGGATTATAAATCAGGATTTTTTTGCAGATTAACATCTTGGAAAGGAGAGCTGGTTATGTAGACTAGTCTTAATGGGTCGCGTTTCAGTCACTTTCATATTCCGTTGTCTGACAATAGAAACAGTAAAATATATAAATGAAAACAGTTTTATTGAGAATTAGCTTCAAAATACTGTATGTGGGCACAGAGAGGCAAACAAATGTAGGCTAAAAATAAATAATAAATGTACATTTTGCATGTTCAGAAGAAGTGAGCTGTTCCGTCATGTGAAAATGTAAACCGGTTTATGTCTGTAAATTGCTCCGTGCAAAGAAAGAGAAGTAATGGGAACCTGGTATTTATTTTTTCATTTGTCAAATAGACACGATTAAGCTCTTTGAAAAACATCTGTGACATTTGAAACATGTTTAGTCTTCATGCTCTATGTTGACTATGGTTTCACTAATAATAAACATATTACATAAAGCATCCATATTTGTCCATGCCCATGTCGATTAGAGTATTAAAAACTTGAAAAGTATTAATTTAAGGTTCATTAGAACAGATAATTATTAAATATTTGAATCGATTGACAGCCCTAATATATTTATAAAACACTGAAAATCAGCAAAAACAGTAAATAATATTATAAATTATAAATATGAAACTATTGTTAAAAAGGCTTCCAAAATCATCTTAGATAAATGGCAAAAGTCAAAAGGGCTTCGAAAGTCTAAAATATTTTTAAAGCAGACCCTTTTTTATTTTGTTTCACTTCTTGTCTTTGTCACCTCACTTGTCAGCTCGACTCACTCCTCATGTGATAAATCAAATTCGACTCCTGCCGCTGATCTGAGACACGACTGTTGTTCGGCACCCTGCAGTGTTCAAAGAAAAAAAAGAACAAGATCATACTTTGATGTTAGTTTTAATAAATAAAATAATACATTATAAGTAACACATTTTCTGGTATTTCCTTCTTTTTTCTGTATAAAAAATGTACCGAACCGTGATACCACTGTGTTGTATCGATCCAAACCATTAACCATGACACCCATTTTATATATATATATATATATATATATACATACAGTCATGGCCAAAAGTAATGGCACCCTTGGTAAATATTAGTGACGGATGCTATTAAAATAAATCTGTGTTATCCATTTGAACTTTCAATTGACAGAATCACAAAAAATCGAATCTTTCATTGAAGTAAAATAATAGAAATGAAGGGGGAATCTCATTATGAAATGTTTTTCTCCAATACACTTTGGCAACAGTTATTTGCATCCTTTTGTTCAGTGTTTTTTGCAACCTGTGTTTGCCAAGATAAAAGCTCTACATTTTCTCCTAGAATGCCTGATGAGGTTAGAGAACACCTGACAAGAGATCAGAGACCATTCCTTCATCCAGAATCTCTCCAGACCCTTCAGATTCACAGCTTCTTCTCTTCAGTTCACCTCACTCCTTTTCTATCAGGTTCAGGTCGAGGACAGGGAGAACCAGCTAATCATTCTTGCTCAGTGACCCAGTTTTGTGTTGATTTAGATTTTTTTGTCCTGATGCAATATCCAACCACTGCCAAATAATTCTGACCATAACTATTTTTATATGTATGTGTGTGTATATATATATATATATACATGTGTGTGTATATATATGTATACATGTGTGTGTATATATATACATTTTATTTTTACCCTGTTTTTATATTATTTTTAATTGTATTATTATTATTATTTTTTTTATATTTTTTTTGTTCATTTTTATTTGTCACTTATTTTATTTTTATTCCATTTAGTATTTTTATTTATATGGATATATTGTTTTATATTTTATTTTTATTTTGTTTTGTATTTTTAAAGTTTTATTTAAAAATACTTTTGTATTATTATTTTAGAGATGATGTGGAGACAAACAGAAACTACAAGGTTGTTTCAGATCCTGTAAGCACTTCAGATGATGGGATTAATTCATGGAAAATAAATTATCGTCATTTATTAACCCAAAATGATTTTGAAAGCATTTTTTATGCAGCTTTTTTCAGTTCATGAACACATCTGTTTAACACGCCAGCGCTCATATTTATAAAGACGTTTTTGACGTGGAAAAGTGCTTAGCGTCTCACATCAGGGTCTGAGCAGACGTACAAACTTTTTATTGTTGGAGTATTGCAGGTTTTTGAAAATGTAAGCTGTTCTTGCAGCTCGCTGTTCTAAATTATGATGAGTGGTGATATTTTATGTTAATCACATTAATTAAGAGTCGTTTACAAGGCAGAGAGCTGAAACCATGCAATTGCATGCAAGTTTAAGATCATATGCGATTCATAGATTTCACATCTGAAAGAGAGGCGTAAGCTTGATTTCTGTTCGTACATTCATTCTATGAATCGCACGTATGCATATCTGAGAAATGATCATAAGATCAAATTTAGGATGGTTTCTGCGCAACATTTCATAAATGAGGCCCCTGGAATATGGCGGCGCACATTTACTGGTATGAAACCTTTAAAAAAATTATGTAAAAGACTTACAGTCAGTGCCATATATATTCGGACAGTGACAACATTTGCATAATGTTGACTATGTATTCCACAGAATAGAATTATAATGAAACAATCAAGATGAAATGAAATTGCAGACTTTAAGCTCTACGCTCACCAGTGTGTTCTCTGAATGTTCCTGCTATCTCTCTGATGGATTTGTTTAGGTTTTGAAGCCTACACAATGGTCTGTTTCACTTGCATAGAGAGCTCCTTTAACTGCATGATGTGGGTTCACAGCAACAGCTTCCAAATGCAAATGAAACACTTAGAATCAACTCCAGACCTTTAACCTGCTTAATATAGAAATAACGAAGAAATAGCACGCATCTGTCCACGAAACGGCTTTTGAGTCAACTGTCCAATTACTTATGGTCCATTGAAATGCAATGTTTTTTTGAGTGCACAAAACTGGCCTGTTTCGTTTCTGTATGACTGACAAATATGCATCAGATAAAGATTATTGGTTTGTATGAAATCGGTGTTATCCAAATGCATGGAAGATTTTATATGCATTCAAATACGTAAATCTTGCATTTTGTCCTATAAGCAGGTTATTGTGCTTTTTGGAGCTCTAAATCTCATTATATGAAAAAGAGCAGGGTGAACTACTTCTTTTGTGTAAAGTACAGGTTTGTAATGACATGAGAGTGTGTAAATGATGCCTGCAGATTCATGTTGCTTGAAAAATAACTGGTCTTGTGTGTCTCTGACATTATATCTTAATCTGACATGTTTATGATTGTAAATAAGAAACATTTTACTGCCCACAGAAGAGTGAAACCCATTCAAGTGGAAAACTGACAGCATTTATTTAAATATCATATTTTGATGGCTTTTTTCATGCATAGAAAGACATGTTTAAGTATTTATTCTGAGAGATCTGTTTCACAACAGATAATGTGCTTGGTCTCAAATATGATATTGTGTTTTGACATGGATTAACCTCACAAACGCTCCCAATAAACTGTATTTTCACTGATAACAACAAGCTCACATGACATTTCCATGGTTTATTAGTACCTTCCAGTATCAAGTTCTGTAGTAAAACTAAAATATACAGATGTGTAGATATCAAAGTTGCAAAACTCATTACGATAAGACTCATGGGACCTATTAACACAGATAAACACTGAGAAAAGACATCATTATAATGATTCAATCTCACATAATTGAACTTAATATCATAAAATATTGTTACATAAGAATAATTGAAAAGGAGGATATAATATAAACGTTTACACATGGCAGTTTGTGCTTTGAGAAAGAAAACATCAGGTTGTTCACATTTTAAGCAACCTAAAGTTACAATGGCAGTGTGTCTGATGCATGAGAGTTCAAATATACTGACAAAACAGTCTGAAATATAGATTTACCGGTTTCAAACTGTTAATAAACCACAGAAAATTGACAGATTTTTTTCTGTTTGAGAGTTGAATTAAAGTAAATGTTTCTAAATTAAAATGCAAAATCACATTGCAACTAGAGAAAATGTTTGAAAATGAAATTAAAATGCAAAATCAAATTACAACTAAAGAAAATGTTTGAAAATGAAATGTGAAATGAAATTGCAAAATCAAATTGCAACTAAAGAAAATGTTTGAAAATGAAATTAAATTGCAAAATCAAATTGCAACTAAAGAAAATGTTTGAAAATGAAATGTGAAATTAAATTGCAAAATCAAATTGCAACCAAAGAAAATGTTTGAAAATGAAATGAAATTTCAAAATTTAATTGCAACTAAAGTAAAAGTCATAGAATTTAATTAAAAAGCAAAATGTGAAATTAAATAGCAAAATCAAAATGCAACTAAAGTAAGTTTTGAAAAATTTGAAATTAAATTGCAACCAAAGTAAAAGTTTGAAAATGAAATTAGCAAAAGCAAAAATAAAATGCTAAATGTTCTATGGTATGACATATACTGCTTTATTAACTACGTAATCACAATTAACCTCTGAGCAACCTAAAGTTACTCCGGCAGTTCTGATGCTTCATTTGATAGTTAAGTTAAATAGTTAAGAAACTACAGAAAAAACAACAGTTGTTTCTGTTTGAGAGTTTGATCCAAAATGTGACATTCAGCTTACAACATTTCTGCTATCTAAACATTTCCGGCAGATAATATGTACATATGCATATGAAAATGAAATGAAACTGTCTACCTTTCATTTCGCATTAAAGGAAAATCAAATGGGTAGTTTCTTTTCCTGAAATGGTTTTTGCACCGTCAGTCATTGTTTTCCTCACCACTCCTAAGACTTCAGTGATAAATGAGAACTCGTTTAACCTTTGACCTTCAGTTATCTGAAGAAATAAGACAACAATCTGCCGAAACATTATTGCATCAACAGCATGTCAATATTTCACCCGTTGGAGACATGAATCTGTTCCCCAAACCTGCACTGACCTTACACTATCACTTCAAATGACCGTAATCACTGCGGGAAGCAATAAAATACTGTGTTTGCCTACGAAGATTGACTAAGAACTAGAGCAGGAGACAAACGGACAGAAAGATTTCATATCTGTCCTCTGACCTGCACTGATTACCTTCAGCCGGGAGTTATGTGACATTGAGTTCAAAATAATTAGCAAAATGCAGAATAAACTAAAATGGAAAAAAATACTATTAAAAAAATAAATACAATAAAATGCAAACTTAGAAAGCAAAATAAAAAATGCTACGAATAAAACGCTAAATTAAAATGCAAAATAACTTTAATTTTTTACAATAAAAAATAAATA
>QVTF01018547.1:962500-975000 GCA_003573665.1 Oxygymnocypris stewartii | reverse complement strand
AGAAAACAACAAATCACAAAAAAATTGACTTTAGCTGGGTTTTCACAGAGAGGGTCATATTGTATAATGAAGCCTCTATTCTTAGTTGCTGCATTAAGACATATTAAGCACATATCATAAAGCACATTTATTACTTCACAAACTGAAGTATAAGCATATTGTATGGCATTTATTCTGATTACAGTAAATAAATTACAGTATTTTGTTTTTTTTGTCATTAAAATCGATTATCACTCTTAATGGTGCAAAGAATTACTATCAACTAAAAAGTAAAACCATTAAAAAAAGATTTGTTTATTTTATTTTCATTGCTTGAAATAAAATATAAAAAATAAACTTTTCAACTTTTTCCATTTCTCATTTTAATTTAGTTTAACTTGATGTACTAAAATAACAGAAACTGAAATAAAACATTTAATAAAAACTACATAGACACGTACAAAAATGAATAAAAATGACCAAAATACAACAAAAATGTCTAAAACTTTAAAACCAAAACTGAAAACATTAATTAAAAACTATTTGAAAATATTATTAAAACTATAATTTATCTCAGTGATACTAAAATAACACTGGAACAAAAAATATTTTGTAGTTTAAAAAAAAAAAATATATAATTTCAGATTAGTTTTCTTTGTATTTGGAGGTGAAATGAGAACTGTTTCTCATAACAGGGCTTTTGTAGTGAGTGGAGCGTAGCGTGACTAAACACTCGATTGCTGTTTTTGGTCACATTGTATTTTGCACACAGCTTTCCTGCAGCGTAAACTGAAGCAATTAACACTTCTAGTTCTGTTACAAATTAATTAAAATACTGTTACCACCATGTTTCAGACCGAACTGAAAGCACTGAAACACTGAGATGTTCAATGAAAAATACGGCTAGGAATTATATCTGTAAAGTCAGTATTTTTATACCAACAGTGGAACAGCTGGGGTAAAATAGTGATGGTTTCTGAATCTTTACTCTGTTACTCTGATGCTGAGATACTGGAGTTCAGTAAAGTCGCTGCGGAGAGAGAGGCGTGAGGAGGAAGCTGAGAGGACGAGCATGAAATGTGTGGAAAATCCAGGCCTTGCCGTCAGATCATGTGTTTAACACGCAGAACTAAAGATCTGAACAGAACAACTGGATCTGAATCAGAGCTGCATGGAAACTCAGTCAACATCAGCTACTGTTGAGAACTCATCATCTCATGCTGTTTTCATGCGCTTTATTTGTCTATTTGTGTGATTTGTGTTTAGTGCTCTAGAAAGATTCATGTGTGTTGTTTCATGATGAGAATAAAACTACACACATGATTAAAGATTTGGACAAACTAGACTACTGATATTTAAAAAATGACACTTAAATTTAGAGTATTTAAGTTTAAGAGACAAGTATGAATGCCTTTGCCAATGGAGAAAATTATCGTTATGAATGCCTTTACAAATAGTAGCAATAATCATAATAATAAATAAAAACATAAAAAACTATTTGAAATCAAATAAAATGTGATTTAAAAAAATCTTAAGCTTATTTTACATCTAGTTGCCAAGGTAACATTTCTCTTTTTAATTTAATTGAACTCTTATACTGAAATAAATAAAAATAAAACCGATATAAAAATAAACAAAACTATATAAGCCATAAAAAACGGATAAAAATTACTTCCAAAAATATTACAAAAATTACTAAAACTAAAATTGGAATAAAATTGATAAAAGATACAAAAATGAAGTACAGCAATATACTAACACTGAAATAATAATAAAAAACAATTATATAGAAATATATAAAAAACTAATACGTTTTTTAAAAATACAAAACATTTAAGCATAAACATTTATAAAAACCATACACGGAATAAAAAAAACAACAAAAATTAAGGTGAAACAGAAAATACCAATTAAAAATATGAATACAATCTATAATAAAATGTCAGTGATACTAAAATATTCCAGTGAAGCAACATGAAGTGCTCTTCAGCATGAAGATTTGCACTTCTATTTTTGCGCTTGCATTTGTGTTATTTCACAGTTGTGTTGACTCTGGATTGTGAAAGATTGATTATGTGTGTGTGATACTGTTTGCCTCACTCACATCTCTGGAACTGCAAAGTCAGGTCTGGACATCTGATAGCCACATTTGATCATTTTATAAAACTTGGAGTCCACCAGTATGTTGGGATACGGGCTCTTACCTGCAGACACACACACACATGTACTCCAATCAGAGAAAATCATGCATTTGTCACAGAGACTTCAAACCAGAACCCAGGATTCAGTGAGACTGCAAATGATTTCATATTTCTATATAAACAAAGGTTTTGTGCTCAGCAGAGAAACCACGTTTCAAGCCATACAAACTTCGTGTCAGAAGTTTTGATTGTAGAGTCTTTTTATGTTAAAAATCTGGGTATGATTGTGATGTTGTGAGTCAAATTAACCTCAGTTGGATTCAATGTAATACATTTTTTTTAAATAAATAAATAAAGATTAAAAAAATATTAAATAAAAAGTTTTAATGCTAATATAATATTAATACTTCTCACACATTCCCAAAAAGAAACATTTGATTTCTAAAATGATATTTAACTACCCTTTAAAAACTACTCGTTTTAACTACTAAAATGATATTTAACTACCCTTTTTATTTTATAACAGTATTATAAGTATTTAAAAAATAATAATATTTAAGCACAAAAAGTGTGTGTATTATCAGTTTTTCTGGGTGAATATGACGCTTGCAACACCAAGATTATGGGTTTGATTCCCAGCATGAACACACATTAACAATAAAAATATGCACCATCAATGCCGTGCAAATGTCTTTGAATAAAAGAATATGCATAAATATGAATATCATTGTATTTTCTGCCCAGCTGGCTTTAGTCATAAAATGATGTGTCAAACTGCCCAAGAACATCACATCATAATAGAAATCTAGTAGTACAAGTGTAGAAACAGCACGCATGCTCAAAATTAATCTTTAACCAGCATTTCCAACAACTTAAAAACCGATGCAGGTCAAATTAATCCTCAAACTTCAGTCTCACCCAATGAGAAAATCTCCCACAGCAGGATCCCGTAAGACCAGACGTCACTCTGAACCGTATAAACACAGTCGAAAATACTCTCTGGAGCCATCCACTTGACTGGAAGACGCGCCTACACACACACACACACATACATACTATATATATTTATCAAAATCAAACCAATTCTCTTCCAGTAACATTAATAGAATTTCAGTTATCTACATTTTTATAATGCTCCAAAAACATTAGCACAATTTTTTTTTACATCATTTCTGGAAATATTTTTCTGAAATGTTTTTTAATGTAACTACGTGTCTCGAGAACATTCATACTAACGTTCCCATAATATTTACCAAGCAATAAAATTGAATCTTTCCTCAACGAATAACCCAAAAAAACTTTTTTAAAAGCATTAAACTGGATGTTTTGAGCATTCAGAGAACATAACGTACTACGCAGTGAGAACGTTAGCCGGATGTGTTTTTGTGAGCTGGAATCTCAGTGGAGTGTTTGTGACGTTTGTTCGCTCACGTTTCCTTTGACTACATAGTTGGAGTCGTTCATGATGTCTCGCGCCAGACCGAAATCACAGATCTTGGCCACTCGGCTGTTGGTGAGGAGGACGTTTCTGGCCGCCACGTCTCTGTGGATGCACTGCCGAGAAAAATGACGCCAATTCACTTTTGATCAGTTCTAGGTTAAATGAAGATGAGCTTTAAATATTGTTTGTGAATGTAGCTTCCTCCAGATCTCACACAGATCTCATTGTTTTTGGTGAAGGCTGGTTATTTTTAGGGACTCACGTTTTTAGCGGCGAGGAAGTCAAGTCCCTGCGCCACCTGATAGGAGAATCTGAGTAAGTCATCCATATCCAGCGGCCACGAATCCTCAGCCTGCTCACAGTCCAAAGAAGAACCTGCGGCACAAGAGGAAGAACAGATTTTATTGGGGTCTATTAAAGTTCTGTTATTTTTGCACCACTGAGATGCTAATATAGATTTTATTCATATTTTGATTTAGTTGAATAAGGTGTGTATTTTCAGTATTGAACTTACATTTTCTTTAATTTTGTAGTGACATTTTTATTAGGTTGTATTTTTAATTAATTTAATTTCAGTTTTAGCTTTAGTTATTTTATACGACAGTATTTCCAAACCTGTATGAAATTTCTGCTGAACATAAAGGAAGATATTTTGAAGAAAGTTTGTAACCAGGCTGTTTTGGGGCACCATTGACTTCCATAGTAGAAAAACAAATACTATGGAAGTCAATGGTGCCCCAAAACTGCTCTGTTTCCCACATTCTTCAGAATATCTTCCTTTGTCACTTGAGGGTGAGTAAATGACAGAATTTTCTTTTTTGGGTGAACTATCTCTTTAATTGCATTATAAGATAAAAACCCTTCACTCCTGTTTACATGCTATTTCTATTTTTCGCTAAGAATTGTGGTTATATTTTTACTGCCTTTATTCACATACCCCATTGCACAGCACAAATGATGGACTCAGAGAGAGCAGGTGTGTTATTGGCCGCTGTTTTAATTTATTTACGTCTACTGCAAAACATTTCTTTATGGTTGCATTCCATGCTTTTTCGGTGCCATAGAAATGTGATGGAAATTCATTTGCCGACTGCAATGTGGCATTCTATGCACCGTTTCTGGATGAGGGTAAGGAACAGGCTCAGAGACTGGCAGCCAGGGGAAGGGGGAATTTGAAGGGCCCGGTGATAGAGGGGTCCTCCCAAGGGGTAAAAATGACCCTCCGGACCGATATTTATTTTACCGCGGGGCTGTTCAGGGGGCTCACAAACCATAGCGGCGCCCCTGTGGCGGCAGCGAGTTGTGTTTCCCCCAGAAATACAATGCTTTATTCCAACCGTCGTTTCTAATCTGTGAACGTGTCACGTTATTCATGTACATCACGAGCACAGGTGCACTTTGGTCAGTGCCTATAATATGATTAAAGTGTTAGTGTTTTACTCACCCTCAAGGTCTCTTAGGTGTATATGACTTCTTTCAGACGAATCAATCATACTTATATAAAAAATTGTCCTGGCCCTTCTAAGCTCTATCATTGCAGTTGACAATTGTTAATATGAATATGCTTGCTAAGATTATGAGCTTAATCGCATTATTTCGATCAAAGTATTGCGTTTACATGAGGTAAAGTTGAATCGTAATATTGTCAAAAACTCATTCAATTGCATTAAGAGGGTGAATGTAAATGCATTATTTTGAGAATAAAGTCAAAATTACGATAATAAGCCTTATATCTGATTAAACTTGTTATATTTTTGGAATAAAGACCAAATTATAAGAAAAAAATCAAAGTAATACGAGAAATATATATTATTATAAACCTACGTGATTAAACTTGACATATTTTGGGAATAAAGTCAAAGTTAAGAGAATAAAGTCATAGCAATGTTTAATTACAGTATTAATATTTAATAATGGTCATAATTTTGCAAATAAAGTCCAGCAATATGAGAATAAACTCTTATACAGAATTAAATAAAACATATTCTTAGACTTTTTACTTTATCCAAGAAACATTCAGATTTAAATCTCACAATAATTGTTTTATTTATTATTAAAATGCTGTTAATTTTAGTAAATCAAGGTGGCCTTGTGAACTAGCCGAAATAAAATATAAAAAAATATATATGTATTTTATAATTTTATAGTTTATTTTATCTTTAGTAACATTTTTTAAATAGTTTTTAGTTTTAGTTAACTGTAATAACCCCACTTCTTAACTCTTTTCACTTCTGTAACGTAACATGTTTCTGAGCAAAATATGATATATTGTAGATTTGAAGCATTTGTGGCGTGTGGTTTTGTGATGACGTGTGGCTGAGGGAAGTAGATTGTGACTCACTCTGAACTGAGTTTGTGGGTCTGGATGAAGCTGGTTTCATGGCCAGATAATTATCAGAGCAAGTACTGGAAATCCCACTGTCACTGTCCCCGGCAAAACAATCACAGCAAACAAATAATAATAAACACATGCACTTTCAATGAAACACTTTTCTCATTTTGTACATTTTTTGTCCACAAAGTTTCGTGACAAAGACTTGTGAGTCTAAACAAGTCATTTTTGGTGTTTTACAAACATGTTTTTCTTTTAATCTGATGAAAATCTGAGTTTTGAGTTTACAGTATCTGTTTTTTTATGTTTGTTACCTTCTGAGAAACATTCGTTCGGTGTTGACGTTCTTATAATCCATCAGCGGATTCGGAATCGTAATGACGAAGTTCAAGAAGTTCTCAGCTTTGCTACGCAGGAAGTTCAGAAGATCACCATGACAGCAGTATTCCGTGATCACCAGCACAGGACCTGGAAACGAGCCGGAGAAAATACCAAAATTGAGCAACTCTGGCAGGAAAATCCATCCATGACCAGTTTCTGATGCTTGTACATGGTTTCTAGCTGGTAGAAACTGGCTTAGATCTAAAGCCATCTATTAAAACCAGTCTGAGCTGGAGGATGGAACAAAACAATTGGATGGTCTTACCGCTTTGTGTACAGGCGCCCAGCAGGTTCACGATGTTCTTGTGCTGCCCGAGATGACTGAGGATCTTCAGCTCGGACATCAGAGCTTCTCGCTCGTCTGAATGAGCGCTGGCTGCTCCCAGCATGCAACACAACACAATTCACTCACTTACTGGCTTTGTAAATGACTTTAGTCAGAGAAAGATCAAAAGACCAAAGAGACATTTTCAGTTTCTGACCCCGATTATATGAATATGTTAACTGTATTTACTGGACTGACCTGAATAATGACACTATTGTACAGCTGAAATTAAATTGGTCTCATAACTGATGAATTTGTCAAGCTTTATTTTTGAATTTGTTATTTATTTTCCTGTTTATTTCCTGGAAGCTGCTTTGATATAATCTGTATCGTATAAATTGCTTTCCCAGCTAACAGGAAACATTTTTTAAGTTTATGTAATTGTTAGTACAAAATATTCTTGAAACAATGTTTCAGGAACATTCTTGATATTTGAGATTTTCTCATAAGAAAACATTCTTAAAATAGAATAAAAGGTGTTTTAAATGATGGAAGAAAAATCTAATTAGTGCTGTCGAATGATTAATCGCATCCAAAATGAAAGTTTTTTGTTACATAATATATATGTGTGTACTGTGTACAGTACAAAAAATGTTTAATATATAATTTAACATTTTAATAAATATATTTATTATGTATGTATAAATACACACACGTGCATGTATACATTTAAGATAAATATGCTATGATTATATATTAAATATATTTCTATATAATATAAACTACAGGAATATAAATATATACATGTAAATATATACATAATAAATATACACAGTACACACACACACATATATCATGTAAACAAAAATGTTTATTTTGGATGCGATTAATCGTGATAAATCGATTGACAGCACTAATTCATACAACTTTTTAAAATGGAATGTTTCTCATAACTGAGAAAAAGACTATTCTGAACATTCCAAAAACATTCTGAAATAACATTTCCATAATGTTTTTAAAATAATAAAATAGAATACTCCGTTAACATACACATAACCTAAAAGAAAAGTTAAGTAAAAAAAAATTGAGGTTTTGAATGTTTAGAAAACATTATTGGCATTTTCATAACTTAATGTGAATGTTAGCAAAATGTTCTTAAAACATGGTTTTAGCTGAATATAAATAAAATAGGTGTGAAAAATGGTGTTCCACGGTTTTCCATTACCATAGTACATATCTATTAAAAACTTTGGTAACACTATTGAACTCTTTGTAATAGTCATATAATCTGACCTTTCAGCATTTTGACAGCTACACGTAGGACATTGTCCTCTTTGCCCAGGCCGTATGCTGTGGCCTGCACCACCTTCCCAAAGGCTCCTGCTCCCAGAGTCTTTCCTGCACAGACAACCAGCAGAATCACTCCATCAGTGCACATGCAGACTGAAACTCCTGAAGCGCCTGATAATCTTCTATTATTATTCAATATTTTATTAAAGGAACAAAACTGTTTCTTCATTATATCAATCAATCTCAAAACAAAGTCAGTTAGTTCAGGTTAATGGTGTTAAATGAATTATCCTGATGCCCATGATTCAGAAATCTGTCATACGTGAAGCATCAGTGAAGAATCAGTACAAACCGAGCTTTAGTTTGTCTCGAGGAAACTCCCATTTCTCATTGTATGGCAGTTGTGTCGGGTCAATGAAGGTGTAGTTGTTTCCATTCGTGGCTTCAATGATTTTCCAGCGGATCTCATATCTGGGTTTCTACCGAAAGACACAAACTAGAGTTCAGTCAGCTGTTGAAAGGATGTACACACATATATATCAACACAATACTGTGGAGAAATTCACTGTGTGCAATCAGGTTTGAAATATTTAAAAGAACGATTTCATGAGTTTATGGACGTGTCGATAGAGTCAACAGGGACGGTTTAATTTCATTTACTGTTCACACAGAACCCCACTCAAAAATAAAAAACCTATGAATGTAAAACATAAAGAAGCTGTTTTATGTAAAGCTGCTTTGAAGCTATGTGTATTGTGATATCAATTTCACTTAAATCTCTGGCTTGAGAAGCTGTAATGCTGGAGGAGAAATTCGGTCTGTTCCTCATTTGTTATGATCATTTATCTTCAGAAGACTTGGAATATGAAAGATATATACAGTAGTGCAGGAGTCATATGCACTACTGCTAAGAATGGTGTTCGAGTCATTGTCACTTTTTCTTTTCTTTTGAAAAGAGCTAAATACAGATTTACATTAAACATATTTTAAGTCAACTATTTTTAAATACAATAAATTCTACTCTAAAAAATAAATACAATGTTTAAAGAAAACAAATACATATAAATTTGACTTGAATGTTTGATTTGAGAAGAAGATGAGTACATGAGATTTGAGGAGGGCAGTGATGAACGGGAAGTCAAATTGTTTAATTTCATTCTGTTCCTCATTTGTGATATATATATATATATATACATTCCAAGTCTTCTGAAGAAAAATGATCATATATATATATATATATATATACATTCCAAGTCTTCTGAAGAAAAATGATCATATATATATATATATATATATATACATTCCAAGTCTTCTGAAGAAAAATGATCATATATATATATATATATATATATATATATATATATATATAACACATGAGTCTTATGAACTACTGTTAGGACACTTGGTCATTGTTTATTTTCTCCATTGATTTTCTTTTGAAAAGTGCTAAACACACATTTTGAGAATGCGTAATAATATTACAAATAAATGTAAAAACAACTAAAGAAAACTATTTAAAATCAATTCAGTCATACTGCTGTAATCTGATCCTCTACAGCTGTGATCAATGACTGCTCAAGTAGTGCCTGTGTGGTCTCACTGGAGGAGAAGAAATCTCAATGAACCACGACACAGAAATACTCTCTCTGCCTCTTCAGCATGTACACCCCCCCCCCCCCCGCCACCCCACCACCTAATGACCAAGGTTTCTCAATTTTTTTTTACAGAGAAATAAGAATGAAAATTAAGGAATTCAATAATTTCAGAGCTACTGAATTGAGCAGGAATAAGGAACTGAGATTTACACTCAAAAAAAAAAGTTTTTGTGTTTGAGAACCATTTTTTAGCTCCTCAAAGTACCCTTTTCCACTATAAAGGATCTTTTGTGGAATGCAAAGTTTCCAGCAATGCTATAGGTTCTTCATGGGACCATCAATGCATGAATACAATGAAGAACCTTAATGTAGAGGAAGAGAAGAATGTAGAACCAATTCTTAAAAGAACCATTTGTCTCAGGACATTTAAAAAACCTCAAGAACCCCTTTCCAGCAATGAGATAAAATAAAAAAATTTGGTCCCACCACAAACACTTTCAGTGAACAATTCTTAGAAGAACAATTTTTTTCTTAACATTTTAGAAGTCTAAAGAACCGTTTTGCCATCAATGGAACAATTGCATGGATGTTAAAGGTTCTTCATGGAACCATCTATATCAGTTTTCTTTATGTAACTTGCCTGATGAATCCTTCAAAAAAAGACCAGTAACATGATTTAAATGATTAAACTGCATCTTGACAAGATGTTTTGGCTGATCAAGCAGATTTGAGTTTGGAAGCACCTGTGATCATCTCACCTGTTTGTACTTGTAGATCATGAAGATGAGCAGCAGCACTAGAACCACCATCGTGACTATAGATCCACACATAGCGCTGGTGAAGAGCTGATCTGAGACAAAAACACACTCACATGTTTAATACACCAGGGAGATCAGCTTGTATTTCTGAAAAGAGCCATCTGAAGCATTTGTTTACCAGAGACGTCCATGGCGAAGGTGTCACTGCCTTGTCCCACCAGATTGAAGGCCACACACACCACGGTCATCCTCTGGTTGGACGGTCCCACGGTCAGGACGCTCTCCACACCCACCGACCCGTACGGATCCTTATGAAACACCAGCGTCTGCGTCTGGATGGACTGAAGACCCGTGGAGTTTTCTGGACAGCTGGTGAACACATAAAATACAACAATAAATCAAATACAAAAATAATAATCAAATACAACTCAACAATAATCAAAGCTGCTCCTGCTGAAAGAGTCATTTTAGACAATCTAGAATCTGCACTAATTACACTGTTCTGCTTTATATCTGCCAAACAAATCCAGTACTTGTTTCTGACTATTTTTGAGATGCTGATTCCAAAAACTGTCTGTTCAAAATTGTTTTAATTCTCAGCTCATTTCCACATGTATAACATGATGTTATGTTTAATCTCCCAGACAGAAGAAAATGCAAACATGAGTCAGATGTGTGCTGCTGCATCTGTGGCTGTTTTTCCTGCATCCAAACAGCCAAAGCTGTGAAAGCTGATTTTGTTAAGTGTAAAGTACATTAAATGGAGCATTTGAACACACTATATTGCCAAAAGTATTGAGTCACTCCCTTCTAATGAAAGGTTTGACTACTTTAGTCATTTCCATGAGTACAAATCTTAATGTTTAAGCACATTATAGGGAATTGTATGCTTCTAATTTTATAGCAACAGTTTGGACAGGACTCTTTTCTATTCTAACATGACAGTGTCTCTGTGTATAAGACAAGGATCAAAGATAAATGATGTGGAAGAACTTGACTGGTCTGCAGAAAGCCAAGTCCTAATCGCAGCTGAACACCTCTGGTGTGACTTTAAATGCAGACCTTGAGCCAAAAATTCACCAATAGCGTTTTGAGCTCATAACAGGCTGTCAGTGTCAGATATATTGACGTACGTGGTTCTGATTCCTGTGCACTGGTACCAGAGGATGCTGGGAGCCGGATATCCGTAAGACCTGCATGACAGAGTGGTGACGTTCTCCCATCTCACCGTCGCTACAGGTTTCGCTGTGAAGCAGAATCAGCTTTAATGTTTCAGAAGGAAATGTTACTTGATTTCTTTACAGGTTCTGTGTTCAGAAAGTTTAGCTCTTATCAGCAGCACTGATTTCCTCAAAATCTTTCATTCCTCAATTCATTTTTTGTGTGTGTTGCAGTTGGAGTAACGAACTTGCTATGGAAGCAAACAGGCCCAAATATACAAGGAACTGAAAATACAGCCACAAACGTGTGTTCATCTGTGCAAAGTTATATAAAATATATTAACTTCTATTATAAACATCATTTTCCATGTTTATTTTCCATGTGTTTTAAATTTATGAACAGAAGAACAAGATTAAAAAGACAAATTGGAAGAACATTTTTATAGAATAATTAGTAACAACTTACAAAAAGGACTTTAGTTATTGCCTTAATTAACATGAACAATTAGCAATACATTGATTGAATACATCTATCAAAGGTTCATTGAATAATATTAACCTATACAACTTTAGATTTTAATGTTAAGATTAATTTTAGATTTTAAAATAATATTTAAACTTGTATTTACTTTCACCTGGAATATTAGAAAAATAAAAAACGTAAGTAAATATAAAATAAATAAATATAAATATAAAATAAACAAACATACTGATAAAACTGATAAATATTTTCCCACTTAAAACGGCAACTGTTGAATGTTAGTTCATGTGATCTGAAGCTCATTAAATAATATTAACAGAAACAAGTTTTAATGTTTAATGTAAATTTGATGTAAATATGAATGAGTTTAAAGGTTAATTTAACCTCTGCTTTTTACAACAGAAGTGTCTTGAGTGTGCTGTTGATAAAGCTTAACTTCATATTTAATCTGGAACATGTAATAACAAAATTTAAATAATTATAAATAAATTAAAAATACATAAATTATTATTTATTAAAATAAAATATATATTTATAATATAAATATACGTATATAAAAATGTACTAAATACATGTAAAACTAAATGGAATTAATACATAAAAATATTATTTTGGCATAATTAGCAACTGTACTTACTGTACATTTTAATATCAAAAGTAATAGAGGCATTTTTCAT
>QVTF01018547.1:687500-960000 GCA_003573665.1 Oxygymnocypris stewartii | reverse complement strand
CTTTTTTGTCAGCCAAATCTCTTTGACCTTAAATATTGACTTATATATTTAATAATAATATTGCATGTATTATTAATTATATTTTTTATAAATAAACAAACATAATTCATATTTATATATTAATATTTGATATTTAGCTACTGTACATACAATTATTAAGAGATTTTAAATTAAATTTTCAATAATTAAACAACATATGGTTGACAATGTTTTATTTATTTTATTTTTGTCTCATTTTGGTTGTTTTTGTTTTTAAATTATTTATTTAAATTATTATTTGTACATTTTAGCTTTCATCAACCCCTGTTAAGTACATTATTCTTTCAGAAAAATAATAAACTGGATCATTTTGAAGATTTAGTGATTTCAACTGTTTGAAATTGGACAATGTTTGTCTTTGGAACAGTTTGTGAAATCAAAACAATAATTCTAAAATGTTTAATTCTTTGATTCATATGAAAGCACACTTGGGTTTCAATGAAACTCACGTTGAATGACGTTTATCGAGAATATCTTTGACTCTTTCTCCACCCCTCTGATTCTAGCGCTGCATACGTAGTCAGCGTTAAATCCAGAATGAACGTTGCGAATTAGGACGCCCTTTTTGGGGTCAAAGGTCACGTTCATGCCGTAGGGCACTGCTGAGCCGTTATCCATACGGAAGGTGAAGTCCGTGGCGTCAGGGTTGGTCAGAAGACATGGGAGCGTCAGATCTTCACCTTCATTCCGCACATAACGCAGAGGCGTATTCGGTGAGACGAAGAGATATTGGGGATCTACAACCAACACAGATCAACTTCTTCAAGATCTTGTTTCTGCATTTCTATAGCATGTTTAGTTCAGAAGCAGAAATGAAAGCATTGAAAGTGTTCACTCACCTCTGACAAACACATGAACCGAAGATGATTCGTTAGAATAATTTCTGTTTATATAGACGCACTTGTATGTTCCTGTAAACTCCGCCTTGGCTCTATCCACACGGAAACTCTTGACGTTTTCAACCTCCTTTGGGATTAAACGCTTGTGTTTGGCCAGTCGGGTAAGCCATGTGACCGGGCCGTCACCTTCACAGATCAGATGAAGAGGAGAACCAGAGTCAAGAATCATATCCGTACCGACCGGAGCTCCAGAGTCCAGTCTGATCCGTGTCTCAGACCAACCTGCCAATCAAAACACAGACGGGAAGATTAACCTGCAGAGCCTGACATATGAAACAATATGTCAGAATAGCTTTTTTTACAGAACAGCTTGTTGAAGAAAAATGTGTTTTATGTCTTGTATCACATGTGATCCATTAGGTTTTTAATGACTCGTAGAGTCTGGTATAGTGTGATTTTTTTTTTCAGAGGCTCAAACTGAGCAATATTTATATGAACAAAAATATGAAATTCTTAATGTAATGTAAATTAATGAGTATAGCAGTATACAGCATAGCAGATACTTACAGTAAAATGATATAAATGTCAGTCGTCACTCTATATTTCCAATAATATGTCCTAGTAAGATGCTATATAAATGTTTAGTTTGATGATCAAAACGTATAATTCAATTCAATGTAATGACACTTGAGAGATGAACAATAAACGTTCCTCAGAATATGTTATAGAGGTTTGGGAAGATCATTCCTCCGCTGAGGAACGGTGAAAATAAAGCTTCTGCAAACAAAAGCCTGATAATCTCATTTGATTCTCTCTGATTTTTACTGTATACAACTAAACTAAAAGACATTTTACTTGCTAAAAAGTCTAAACTATCAATCAGATGACAGCAGAACGGTCTTCTTAGAAACTGGTGTTTCAAATATGATACAGTAGGGTTAATAAGATGTTTACTCCGTATTCATTATAAGAGAAAATAATATATACAATCAGTAAAAATAGATGAAAATGAGAATGTATTTCATCGTTTCGCAACAATGGATGTTTTGTAACTCACACTAATGACATTTTGAACACTTTCTTGACCTCTCAGTTTCAGCGGTTTCACCAATAGATAACTGAAACTCCTCCCAGATCTACCTCTATCTGACGAACCACATCAAACCAGTTTCACAATCCCTCTGCATTTCCACAGAAGTCATTCATTGATCTGAATAATAAAGGGGAATCGACTTGAATTCAGCACATGAGCTGTTTCAATCTCTAGTGTACACTGCACTCTTTATACTGAATACTATTTTAAATCATATGTGAAACGGTACAGAAATAGCTGAAGAAGTATTATATTCTGTGTCTAACTTAGATTTACCTGCAGTAAAACCACAAACCATTCACTGTAATAGTGTGTGCTTAACTAGTTCCTTGTTTTGTTTTTTTACACAAAATCTAACCACCTATATCTCAGTTTACAAAGTTCTCTTTCTGATTTGTGTTTGAGAAAAGGGGCTGACCAGATTATGACAGACTTCTTTAAAGGATTAGTTCTCCTAGAAATTAATGTTTAAATGTCCTCACCGTCAGGCCATCCATGACGTAAATTAATTTGTTTCTTCATCAGAACAGATTTGGAGAAATTTAGCATTACATTGCATGCTCACCAATGGATGTGCAGTGAATGGGTGCCGTCAGAATGAGAGTCCAAACAGCTGATAAAACGTCACAATAATCCACACCACTCCAGTCCAACCGTTAAAGTTTTTTGTGACATGAAAAGCTGCATGCTTGTAAGAAACAAATCCATCAGGATGTTTTTACACTTCGAACTGTTGCTAAAATATGAGTCCTTATTCCATGATATTGCTTTTGTCTTGTCTGAATCAGGAGTGAAATCTTCACAGATTCAGCACCGTTTACATAAGAAAACAGTCTAAAACAGTATATTTGGCTAGATTTTGATGTGAGAGGACAAAAGGGGATGGATTTTTTCACTGCAGGAAGCATTGTCATTAATTATGGAGTATAAATGTAAATTTTTGGGTGAACTATTCCTTTAAAACCAACACCACAGTGTCATTCCGGCCCTCTTTACGGCAGAGCTCAGCAAACGGCGCGGGTTTCATCTAAGTAACACACCAATAAGAAAAGGCGGAATGTGCTGTGTGTGTGTGCGCGCGCGTGTGAGTGCGCGTTCGTGTGTTTGACTGTGTGTGTGTGTGCGCGCGCGCGTGCGCATGTGTGTGTATGCGTGTGTGTGCGAGAACATGTCAGTGGAGTCAGTGATCTGCATTGCGCAATCAGTCCTAACAACCCGATCCTCCTCTCGCTTCTGCTTTCCTATATCTGAAGCACAAACTGGAATCATTAAGACTTTTTCTCCCATCATATTCAAACGGTTTTCAACAAGCTATGCTGAGATTTTAACATCAATTAATCAACTAATTTACTATCTACAAAATTGCCCCAAACCAGTTGAGCAGACTGTACATAGGAGTCTGAGAAAAACACTAATTTTAGCAGAACATTTCAGACAACACTTTTTTTTGTGCTTTTTTTAACTCTTAATTTGTCTTGTTTTCTAGTGAAAATATCTAAGATGCAGTTACTTGAGATGCAAAATGAAACAGAATTAAACGTTTGTTTATTACTAAAGCAAGAATATCTGCTAACAGGGTCAGAAAAAGAAACTTAATTTAAATGGAAAACAAGTACCGACTTCAATGACAATCAATAATAATAAAAAAAAATTATAAAAAAAAGGCTTAAAGTCATATAGCATTTAACGTAAATTGACCTTGATTTAAGACTGTTTAGATATTTGTACTGGAATACAAGACAGAAATATTGAGAAACGACATCACTTTTATTTAATGTTATTGAAATGTTTTATCATATTTCTCTGTTTCTTTCCGAATAAGAATATGTAGAGAACTCACACTGTGCTCGCAGACATCTAACAAGCTGCATTAAAAATATTAAAACTCATAAAGCACCAAATTGAGTATAACTGGACTTCATTTTTATAGGAAAGTGTTTCTTATTAGATTCATAAACTCTCAAACCTAAAATGCGCTGAATAACCTCAGTAAATCTAAACCCACCAGCGCTTATCACACATGAAAACTGACTGAACTCTCCTCAGATCTCCAGAGTTTTCATCCATATCACTCATAAATAATTCAACATTAATATCAGCATCATATTATCACTGTACAGTTCAATATCTGAACTTTTGTGCCTCTGAGCCCATTTCAGAAACATCGAGAAACAAACGTCTGCAGAGATGCAGACAGGAACCGAATCAAGAAACGTTCACGTTCATATAAAACAAGCAAAAAGTACACTTGATTCTTCATGTGCCAGCAAACATATTGGAAAAGAAATGTGTCTTTTTATAGTTTTGAGTTACATCTCATTTTAGTATCAAATCTGTCTGAGATGTTTCTCTTAAAAGAATTCAAATCAGACCCAAATGAGTCAGTACCCAGCGAATGGAGAACGTTCTTAAACATCGTGGCAAGCTGCTCTTAAAGGTGTGAACTAAAGTTCTGCCAGTAACAGTTCTTTCAAAGTTCTGTGGTCTCAAAATATTAGCTCAAAAACATTGAAAACACTATACACTGTTTGTGGAACTGTTTGTTCTGATGTCACTACTAGTGTCAGCATTTTCAGAGTAACATTTCACAAAATGATAAAAAAAACATACATTTAAGTTCATTTAACATTCATAAAATAATGTTTTCATAACTTAATATGAACATTAGCAAAATGGAACGTATGGAACATAAATTGGAATATATTTTTGGGACATTGTGGGAACACTGTTTTGAAATGTTTTTAAAAAATGTCCAGTTTTCCTGTCTTAATTCTAACGTTATTTAAAGGTTACTTAGACATTTCCCACAATGTTCTACTTATTTTATTTTTATCCAAAAATAACGTTACTTGAACTTTATTTTGAATGTTCTGAGAACGTTAAAATGTCCAGTTGTCATGATTAAAAACATTAAATAAAGGTTGTGCTCTAATCATTTTTTTACCTAAAATAACGGTACTTTAATATTTGTAAAAATATTTTAATAATGTTATTATGCCTAGTTATCTTGTTGTACTTATGTTATTTTAAGGTTACAAAATGTTCGTCAAATAAAAATAACGTCACGAGGACGTTCCAGAATTTTGTTCTAAGAATGTTTTCTCTCAGTTTAATGACAATGTATATCAAATATGAATTAAATCATAAGAATGTTCCATAAACTGCTTTAATGATGTGTTGTCCTGACATTTATAAAACATTACTAAACGTTGTGTGAATGTTCCCTGTTATCTAGGATCATGTAAAATGAATGTGAAGAGCAGCTCCGATCATCTGGTGAGAAATGTTGGAGCTCTGATTTTTGAATGTAAACTTTGTATCAAATCAAATCAAATCACTTTTATTATCACATCACCACAGCACATGTGCCTTGATGAGTAAAATTCCTGAGAGCATGCTCCATCTCTGTAAATTTGAGCACAATTTGAGACATTTGTTGAGATTCTTCTGAAACTCTAGAGGAGACACATGCTAGACCTTCTAAGAGGAATAACTGAGAAGTGAGCTAGATCTCGGTATCTTTGGTGTTATACAGTATGTGCTGATTTTCTTACCCTGAGCTTGAGCGGACAGCAATCCACAGACAAACAGGAGCGCAAACATCTCCGAGCGGCTCCTGTTCAATAGTTCATCAGTCTTCAGCGTCTCAGAGGAAATAAGCACTGATCTTTGGTCCTTCAACACAGACTTCTCATTTCTGTTTGACAGGATATGACAGCAGCAGCAAATCAGCTGACAGAGCAAAAATCCTAGGCACACCATAAAAAATGATCATTTCATGAAGATTAAGTCTATTAGTGTGTACAAAAACCACAAATATCACAAGCAAACTCAGTTTTTTATTATTTTGGTTTGTGTTTTACAGTTCAAATATATAAACATTTTTAAATCAAGATGCATTTCGTGGAGAATCTAAAAATGACCATTTTTAAATCTTGGGGTCGTTTAAAAAAATGGGGTCAGAAAAGTCAAGAAGATTGTTTTTTTTGACAAATATTTTTTCTTGTCTTAAGCATAAGCTCACTGATCATTTTTATAATAAATAAGAAGTAATATTGTATATTGTTGTGCAGCTCAACTTGAATTTTTTGTACTGGAAAAGACAAAAATACTAAGAAAGAAAATCGTTTTTAAGTTTTAGATTAAATCATTCATTTTTTATTTAGTTTTTTTTTCCAGTTAGTATTTTATTTTTTAATATAAATGTATTTGTTATTGAAAAAAAAAACTTTTTATTTTTCATCTATTTCAATTTTATTATTATATTTTTAGCTTTATTTCAGTGAACAAAAATGTTTTTAATAGTTTTAGTTTCAACATGATTATTTTCTTAACCTGACAGATTTTTTTTACTTATCCTAAGCACAAATCACTTAAATTTGATCATTAAAAAAATAAATACAAATGTTTTACCTGAGTGTCAGCAAATGTCCAAAGACTGAGATGAGAAGATCTTCACCAGAGCTCCTGATCTCTGATCTGAAGCTGAATCTGAGGCTGAACAGCGCTCACACTGCTCGCGCCGCGTTGGGTTTTCTGTCCACACCACGGTACTCAAGTGAAACGAATGTGAACCCTGATCACTGAGACGGCAGGATTCTCTCCGTGTCTTCCTGAACAAAACGCTCCAGTGTTCATTCAGCCCCATGATCAGTGTTTACATGTGAACAACAGGCCATCAACAGCTTCTTTTAACATCACATGAAGAAAGACTCCAGATGTACTTGCTCATAATTGATTCTGTTCACTTTAAGACTTTTTATGTTGCTTTTGTCTGCAGAAGGAAATACATGACTTCCAGTGCACTCACATTAATCTCAAAGTTCTTCAGTGAGATGTACTGAAATATGACAAACAAGGATGTATTTGTCTAAAACATTACAGTATTGGTTTGAAAGACCATTTTTTGTTCAATTTAGTATTTATTGTTTTTATGAATATTTTGAATTAGGTGGTTTGTACAATAATTACAATATTTTTTTTAATTTTTATATGCACTTTTGTCAAGTTTTTCTCCAATTATACTCTATGATTAATTTATTTTTTCAATTTTAGTGTTTATATATTTAAAAAATATAATAAATACATATTTTTTTTGTTTCAGTTAATACTAATAACACTAGTGTTTGTGTAACGGGGTGAATGAGACGTAAGACGTGCGGATCCATGTGCAAGCTTTATTAAACAGAGACGTGGGCAAAACACCAGCCAACAGGTATGGCATGGGCTAGACAGAGAGTAATACTAGGGCATGCGTGGGTCCTCGATCGACGAACAATATCCAGAGAGCTTGAGGAGAGGGATAGTCCGAGAACCTGAGCAATAATCCAAACGAGGTATACACAGAATCCGAAATGGTGAGACAAGGGTAAATCCACAATACAGGGGCAGGAAACAAGAAACGAGACCATAAACAAAATCAACTAAACTCAGACTTAGAGAACACAGACTGGCTCAGTAAGCCAGCTAACACTTGGAGAGAGCTAAACGCAGAACAATACTCGGCGACGACAGAGAGAAAGTCCAAGGCTTATAAAGCGTGTGTGATTGTGTGATCAGCTGTGTAATCAGCTGTGTGTGTCATCAGTACAATGAATGATGGGAATTGTAGTCCGATGGTGAAGTGCAACAGTAATGTGTAGTGCAAGAGCCAATGTGGTGAGCAAGTGACCTCTTGTGGTAAGTGAACGGAAGTTCATAGAACAGATTTGTGACAATTTGAGTCATGTTAAGATTATTATTTAATTTTTTTAAAGATTATTTTTAATTATTTTTTTAAATGCTTCACCGTAAACCTTTTTCAGCGTAAACCCACTTTTATTGCGTTGTTTTTAATATCTTTACCCAGGTTTTGGATTATTGTTTTAAACCAAAGGCTGGGTTCAGCCGGTTGGGTTATTTTATTGGGTTGTTTTTAATAATTTGTACCCTGGGGCCTGTTTAATAAAACAAGTTTACTAAATAAACCAGGTTTATTTCAGTTTGTCCGACTTATTGTCCTTTGATTTGGTTCAAAATAAGTCAGACTAACTGAAATAAATATGGCTTATTTAGTAAACTTGTTTTACGAAACAGGCCCCAGGTGCTGGGTAGTTGTTCTGTAACTAAGTTACTGGGTATTTTTTAACACTGCATAGGCTATTTTTTCTACCCAACCACTGGTTGAGCTTGAGCCTGCCCGAGTCACGAATTAGCCCTATGTCCATAAAACGTGATTGCAGAGAATGGTTGAATACACTTAAATTAAAATACTACATTTAAATGTTACATTGTTTTATCTAAAATGCTTGTTAAACTAGTTTAAATGTAGCATGAATTGGCCTAAAGTGGGACACTTATTAAGGTCTAGTCTAGTGTTTGTAGGTCCCCCGTAAATACACAAATGCCAGTGAAACTATGGGTTAGCCAACGCTATGGTGTCATGTGATCAAAATCACAAAACCTCTCAAATGTACAGCACCTTGTGTGAAGACCACCCTAAGGTCAGTGAGTAATAATAATAATTTGAAACAAAACAATCCTGCTACTTTTTGGCCTAATGTGCTTATTATGTGTTTGTTCAACAACAAATGATATAACTTGGATATGTATAAACTACGTATTTTATATTTTAATCAAATTTCCTGCTGTCCCACTTTAGGAAATAAGGTTTGAAAAGTAGGACAGTGTGATTAGTCTAAACTGGGACAGTTCTTCAGTCAGTCAGAAATGTGTGGTTGGGCATGGTTTGTGGGGCAAACATGGTTACAGGTTTTATTATTGTTATGCAATATTAGAATGCTTTTACTGCAGATGGGGTTAAAGATGATGACGATTGGTTTCTTGACATGCAAGAACTGCTGGTTTCATGTAATAAGTAAACCTCTGCATGTTGTTTTTATGAAGGTAGTTCTCAAGGTTTGTGCAGACTAGAGGTTTTCAAAAAGTCCATTGTGATTGTATGTGTTTTAGTAAAATAGAAAACATTAGGCAACATGGTTTAAATGTTTTATAGAGCAGTCCACTGCACATTAATGAATTCTGTCTCAAGGTTGAATCTAGTCTAGTCTGGTCTAGAATCTAAACTAGCCTACTTTGCCTAAACTTAACTTAACCTAAAACCGCAACTGTGGGTATTTTTTATTTTATTTGCATGTTGCAAGATTTTATATTTTGCCTTTAAATAGGCCTAGGTTATGCCCGCTGTGGTTATATGACGTGATGTGTATGTAACCCATACTCAGAAATAGTGCTCTGCATTTACCTAATATCTACACACACCCGGAGCAGTGGGCAGCCATTTTTGCTGTGGCGCCTGGGGAGCAGTTGGGTGTTCTGTTCTTGCTCAAGAGTCTCACCTCAATCGTGATATTAAGCTTGGAAGAGAGTGCTGGTCATTTACTCCCCCCACCAACAATCCCATGCCGGTACCGAGACTCTCTAACCATTAGGCCACGACTTCCCAGACTTCCCACTTGGATGTGTTTGTTGTTAAGTAAAATGAACTAGAGAACAGTCAGGAATTTTCTGTCTACATAACAACACATAGGTCTTTGATAATAGTTGCTTGATGTCTTTATAATAAATGCATCAAAACTATCATATTGTATTATTTGTCTGATGATGTTCAATTATCCATATATTATCCATCCATTACCAAGATCATTTCTAACTTTTAAGATTTTACTATTCTACATGAAGGGTAATTTTGACCTTTTATCATACACTTTTCTGTGTCCCACATTAGAAAGCTGCAGATTTTCTCAGACGACTTGCACTAAGAGCACTAATATGTCTATAATTTATTTTATGAATGTATTATCTGCATTTTCTCTTCTGATTAATTTAGGACACATCCTGGTGTTTTTAAAATTGTATTGGGTGTGGATTTAATGTTTTGGCTACACAGAAATCTGAAATGCAAAAAAATGTCCCACATTAGGGCAATTAACCCTATATAATAAAATTGTAAACTATACTGTATTCATACATAATTCAATAATAAATTCAATTTGGGTTGTATTTGGTCCATGTGTCCTTGCCTAATAATAAATGTTAATATTTTTATTTATTACTGTTGCCTCTAGCAATTGTGTGTGTTTTGTTTTTAAATTTCCATTCAATTTTTTAGCCAGCAATATAATCATTTTTAAACAATAGATGACATAAATAAAACAAACCAGCATGTTTGGTAAAACAATTAACCCAATCAGCTGGGTCAAAATAACCCAGCATGTGTTCTGTTAAACTTTTGTGAATCATTTGTTTTGAAACGGTGAATTATTTTGTAAAGCAATTGGTTCAACTGATTTGAAGCTTTGAAAATGTTAGTTCCCTATCTGTCGGTCACTACGAGTTATGTCGTGACGACATAGGGGATTTATCCCAATTTAAAACTAAACTTAAAACTCACTTATTTAGAATAGCTTATCCTACATGACTGTCTACACTGATCTCATTTCTTGTTTTCTTTTCTTTTTTTTAACTGTGGTTGTTTTGTAACTGCTGTTTCTCTTTTTAATGATATCTATTGTTGTTCTGTACTTGATGTTCGGTGACCTTGAGTGGTTTGAAAAGTGCCTTAAATAAAATGTATTATTATTATTTACCTGGAAGCCCCAATCATCTCTGACTTTAAGAGAAAACGCCAATGAAATTGGCTAGTGGATTTTGCATACCTGAGCCACTCCCCGTGCATACGGGTATAAAAAGTGCGACAGGTGCATCCACTCATTAGATTTTTGTTGCGAAGCCGAGTGGATGAGAAGAGTGCTGATCTCCACAAGCCTTTCATCTTTTATTTGTTCCTGGTTGGCATCACGGTGCAGTCAGCGGAATCCCTCTCAGCAGCGATTCCCCTGGGAACTTCAACTGAAAGAGCAAATTCTAAAAGAGCAAATCACGGATGGTCGCGTCTTTTTCAAGATGTCGTTCCGTCTGTGTCTTCTTGGTTGCGGTCGTTTCCTGTCCGTGGATGACGGACACGAGCATTGTCTTCAGTGTCTGGGCTTCCAACACACTGAAGATGCGTTCGTGGATGACTCATGCGCCTGTTGTGGGCATATGAGCATGACTTCACTGTAATCTCGCCTTTCCTTTCTGAAAGGATTGGGACCCTCTGCCGCCACCCGTGTTGCTCTCTCTGGCTCGAGCAGAGGACCGCTGGCTGGCACTCTGGGAGATCTGAGGGTCACAGTAAGAGCCTCTCCGCCGGGTACGTCTCCACGGACCTCTTACTCCTCACGCAGTGAACGTCCCATCCGGGATCCAGCATTTAATTCGGTGCATCCTCCGAGGAAGAAGGTGCGGCGGCCCCCCCCCTCGGGTGTTGTCGCCGCCGCCACACCGGACTCAGAGCTGATGGCCATGCTTGCCCGGTGCAACCATGAGTATCGGTGCTGGAGGTCAACAGATCGACCAGTCCCAAGCCTTTAGCGGCTGGATGATTCGTTTCTCAGAGCGGGGCACGGCTCACAACCGCGTTCTGCTCCGGTACCTTTTTTCCCAGAGGTGCATGAGGAGCTGATGAAGTCGTGGATGGCCACTTTCACAGCCAAAAGCCACTCGTCTGTCTCCTCCGTCCTCGCTACCCTCGATGGCAGGGCTGCCAGGGTGTTCAAGGTTCAAGGTTTGTTTATTCGTCACATACTAAATTATACAGGGTGTACGTGGGAATCCTCCAGATGGAGAGAGCGGACGCTGTGGCCCACGAAACACCACCACTTGGAGGAACCGTCCGCGTCTCCCGTCCAAAGCCTGTAAGCTGATAGCCGCTCTCGCGGCCAAAGCTTATCGTGCTGCGGGCCAGGCAGCCTCTGCCCTACACTCCATGGCTATCTTGCAGGTTCTCCAAGCCAAGGCACTCAAACAGATGCACGAGGGTAGTACTGACCCGGGGTTGATGCAGGAGCTGGGCATGGCGACTGACTTCGCTCTATGAGCGACGAAAGTCACGGCGCGGTCCCTCGGGAAGACGATGTCCACCATGGTGGTCCAGGAATGCTATCTCTGGCTCAACCTGGCAGAAATGATGGACGTCGACAACGATGTCCCTTTCTCGATGCCCCCATGTCCCAGGCGGGGCTGTTCAGCGACACCGTCGACGGCTTTGCCCAGCAGTTCTCGGCGGTACAGCAGCAGACAGAGGCGATCCAGCACTTCCTGCCCCGGCGTGATTGACCAGCCACCGCTGCCCCCGGGAACAGGCAAACTTGGCTCTGCCTTCAGGGTGGAGTCAGCTGCGGAGTCTGATAATGTCCTTAGTTTTACCATCAGTTCAAGCCCGAGAGGGGAACAGAGTCGCATGACAGACACCGATGAAGCTCGTATGTGTTTGCACACAAGCCGCTGTTGTTTGACCTTGTCTCCCTCTCTCACACACGCGAGCACACACACACACACACACACACACACACACACACACACACACACACACACACACGGCGCTGCAGCTATGACTCTCTCTCTCTCACACACACACACAATGCGCAAAACTCCGCATTTGAACAGTCAATAGAAAATACTTAAACTAATAACAAAACATACAGTCGCTGATTCAGAAGCACCAGATTGTCAGAGCAAAGTCAGAATTAACTCCTCTCCTAGGTTCATGAAACTGTCGTCTATAAAATGCGTTGCTGTTCTGTTGTAAGTAATCTTAATGATTCCTAAATGCATCTACTTTCGGAAGGCCAAATAAAGTGAATTTGCTTTCGCATAGAAACACACAGCGTCTCCCTGACATGGCTGCTTCAACACTACTACGGATACTGAAACCACTTCTTTCTTTGCCTGCATTATGCAAATATTTCCACATCGTGATGTAGACATGTGGGGGCGTGTTTGAATGAGCCGTTTTAGGGGGGCGTGCCAGAATCTTAACTTTGAGAAAAAATATCTCTCTGGTTTTGAGACTTTAGTCTTTGCAACTTCAGGGATCTTATCTATGCACAAACAGCTTGTAACACTCCAAAAAGAAAGCAAAACTTGAAATCGCATCATATGACCCCTTTAAGGCAACGGGTTTCCTCAACTTTTTTAAGTTAAGTCAACTTACCACTTTTTACAGTGTATATAAAATACTTTTTAAATATTTTTAGTTTCTAGTAATATCCCTGATGTCGAGACATGAGTTATGACAAACCCATAAAAAATGAAAATCATACATACATCTCTTAATCTCAATCGTTTCTCAGACAGTAACGGCACTAAATTAAGAGCAAACTGAGACTCTTGCTAAAGTGTTTCTGGGGCAAAGTTGATACTGTAGAGCGTAACTAATATCTCTATTAGATCTCCTGAGCCATGAAAGAGCAACCACTGAGCTTCATAAAGACCAACAGACAGATGATTACAGACTTTATCACAGTTTTTATTTTTGATCGTACATAGAATGTGTAAAAGAGCAAAGTACAAAATATCTATACAAAAATATACTTGTAAACATATGTAAAGCTTTGGTACCTTAGAGTGTGTAACTTTACTATGTGATATATGTACGGAAATGTGCAATTTAATAAGGCCTTGTGCATACATATGAATGCGTACAGTTAAAATCAAGAAAAAACAAGATGACCAGACAAGATGAAGCCTTTATGAACACCTGTGTTTGGGTTATTAAGTGTTTACATGAAAATAAAGTTCAATGTAAGTACTGAAACATCGTGTGGATGATATTGAACTAATAATTTGAAGATGAAATGCCTGGGCAGCATGTAAAGTTTCATGTCAGTGTAAGACCTGCCAAGAGCAGGGTAAATGATCTCGAATGTGAAATGCTTCGGATGAAAAACATCAGCTAAATTATGTTTTTCTCTAGTACCATGAGTCATTCAGATATACTTTCTAATGTACAGTCCTTCAGATATACTGTTAGTATGAAGCACACACTGAACAGCTTGATTCTGTAGCTGCACAAAACATAAAAACATTGCGCAGTGAATGGAAGCTTGTTTCCAACAGAATAAAAAAAAGATAACTGCGACTTTCTCACTGCGCTTTTAATAACTAGCATTAGTGAGATAAAAATGTAAATTATGTGGTTTGTAAGACAAACCTGTAATTGTGAAGAAAACATCAACTTACAATTGCAAAATAAAAAGTTGGAAATGTGAGATACAAATTCCTTATAGCATTTTCATTTAAAAACTCTGAATTGTAAGGTACTAATAATTGCATGAAAAAATTCAGAATTGTGAAATAAACACAATTATATTTTTTATAGTTTATTCTATGGCAGAAATGAAAAAAACAACAACCTCACAATTGTGAGAAGAAAAGTCCAAACTATGATGAACTACTATGAATTTAGAAAAACAACTACATTGCAAGAACAGAATTCTGAGTTTATATGTTTGTTTTTTCTCAGAATTGCGTGAAAAAAAGATTGATATAAAAACCCGCAATATCGTTTCTTTTTTTAATCAGTGGTGGAAACGGGCTTCCGTGGTTCTGTCGCTTTGCATAATGTAAAAATAGAAACTGAAATCTCAAATAATCACGTGTATAATCTATTTGCTTCAATTATTCATAAACATTAAAGTGCAAGTTTGCTACAAGAATCTTGACAAAAAAAGTCTAAAGTTAAAATCAAAAGACTGCTGTCTGAATATAGAAATGAAAAATGCACTTAATTTCAACAATGCTGAGAATGATTTTAACACAAAAAGTAACTGATTGTAGCTTTGCCTTCTGCAGTTTATATTACTGCATTGTACCACTTTAGTAAAAAAGCAAAGAAAAACTGGTCTGGTTCAAGCCTCAACCTTCACATACATCTTTAAGAGCACAAGAGGAATCTAGCATATAATTCTGATGCATCTGATAATCTGCACAAAATGCACATCAAAATTACTTGATGATGACAGGAAGCAGGAGTGCGTCACAGGAAGCTCTCCTCCACCTCTGGACTTCCAGAATGATCTGGCAGCAGCTCCTCGTTCTCGGGTTCGGTGCTCGGGGTTTCCATGGAGACCGTCTCCTCATCAGAACTTAACGAGTTTTAGAAGAGAGATGAAGAACACCTTTAACATCACAATAATGCATGCACGCACATTTAGTTAGTGTGATAAATCATTTGTTACAAATACAATATGCATTTTATATTTTATTAATACTGCAATATATATATATATATATATAAGCAGACAAAAAGTATACATAACATATTGTATTAAATACATAATTGTTCTGACAACTCATCAAATTAATGTTATTTATATTATACTTTCCACATAATAATATTAATTAAATATTTATACTATTTATTATACAAAATTACGAATATGGAACATGCTTAAATGAATTAATACATAAACAAAATTTATAAAAAATACAACTTTGTATAACACTATATTATATTTACACAGACAAACAGTCTGATGTACATATATTGTAATGAATACATAAATATTCTGCTAACTCATCAAATTTATATTATGTGTTATTTATACTATATAAACCCCTATTTTTATTATAATACATAAATAATTTCACTATTTATTATAATAATATGGTACACACTTAGCAAACTAGTTAATAAATAAAAATAATATAATAAAACTGAAAATAAAACTTTGAATAACACTATAGATAGATTTATAAATATGAATTAGGAAAAACACTGAACACAAATTTATACCATGAATACATATGTTGCCAAATGAATAAATCTATAATAAATACATAAATCACAGGTTAAGTACATGCTCTCGTTCTCATGTTAAAATTGTGTCACTGGCACAGATGAACAGATTAATCATAATTGTTTTAAATAAAAGGAGAAGTGATCCCCTGTGTAAGGAAGAGGAAGAGGCGATGGCTCATCTTTCCTTTATCCTCTGTGGTTTAGAATCGTCTGATTTATTTTTGCTCACACAGGAAGTCAGCGTTACCTCGAGGGGACTTCCATCAGCACCGGCCCGTCCTGGCTCTCCTCCTCGGGTCTGGGATCGGGGATGGGGATGATGTACTCGTTGTGCAGAGCGTCAGCGGTCTCTCCGTCGGCCTGCGGGCGCGGGGTCAGGTTTGGGCTGGGATCCGAGGACGGAGACTCAGGAGGGAAGGCGTTCGGGAACGGAGACGGGACATGCGGCTTCATACGGGCCACCGCAGGGTGATCGCTCTTCAGAAAGCAGTCGCTGACCTGAGAGTATTTCTGAAGAGACACAAGAGGATGCTTTTCGATGCTTTTACCTCGACTCAACAGTGTTATACATTTGTATAATAAAAAGGAACAGATGTAGTTAAAAAGACTCTTATTGGCTTGAACTCTCCATAAACCAAACAAAACAAGCCCTACAAATAAAACACATATTATACACACACTTCATTTGAATGGTATTAGATGATTTCATCACGTTTCACAAATTACACATTCAATACAATTTTGAAATCGGTTTATAAAAAGTATTTTTATGCATATCTTTCAAATAAAACAGAGATCATTTGTGTGTATTATGACTCCGGGACACAATGTGAGAACTCTGAGAGGTTCCCGAATTGGGAATTAGTGTCTATGTTTGTATAATTGATATACTATTATAGATAGTCAATAATTTAAAGATTTATTTTTATTTTCAGTCTTAAATTTAGTTCAAGTTTTAGTTATTTTGTTGTGTATTTTTGTCATTTTATCAGCTTTTTCTAATGTCCAAATAGTTTAATAATGTGTTATTTATTAATTTTTGTTTATTTCGTTTTAGCTATTTTAGTACTTCAAGTTAAACTAAATAAAAATGAAAAATATTTGACAAATAACTGAAATAGTAGTTTTTAATTTTTTATTTAATGTTAATTTTATTTCAAATTAAATTTTTGTAAATAGTTTTACTTAACAATAATCCTGGTTGTTACCAGAGAATGACGTTTAGAAAAACGTTTAGTAATATTGCAATTACAAATTTCTCTCCAACCTTTACATTTCCATTTCATTCATAACATAACAGAAGATTTGTTTAAAACGTGTCAGTATGTTTCTCATTTGTACATTAAAAATCACTCCCATTTGAATGGATAATTCATTAATTTCAATTTAAATTCTGTTTCTGTGCATGTTCCTTCGTGTAGTTTCAGAAAGTACTTGAGCACAAATCGTCACCACATAATTACTGAGAAAATGAATATACCAATTAGAATTTCTGAGCAAATCTATGCAGTAGCCATGGAAGTAAAACAAGGAACATAAAGGAAACCTTTTTATATCCGTCTGACAGCATGTTCCCCATGGTGTGCACCAGAAAGGAGAACTCAGGACGCTTCTCGTACTTCTCATCCCAACATTTCCTCATGACCTCATAACTGCAGAGGAACAAAACCACCAGCATTTACTCCGAATCCGCCCTCATTCATTCACAAATCTCATATCAAAACAAACCTGCCTGTTACTGTTCTTAAGAGTTATATACTGCATCTCAAGAGTATGAGCCATAATAAGCATGTTTATGTCACTTTCATTCAGGTTGGTAGTAAACGCAGTGAAACGTACACGTCGTCGGAGGCGTACGAGGGTTTGGTCATGCGGTATCCTCTCTTCAGTGCGCTGTAAAACAACTCGTTCATGGGCAGGTCTGGATACGGGGTTCCTCCTGCAAAAGCACCAATAAACAGCTTTCAAGTTAAAAAATGCTGAAAAAGAACAGCATTCTTTTTTGTTTCTGATTCAATAGTGAGCGCTTGTGTTTAAAATTAATTGTTTTAAATCTCTTAAAGACAAAAAACAAACATCACTTATGAAAGTGTTCAATTAATTTATAATATTAATTAATAATAATTAAGAATTAATTTGGTTTAGTTAATTACATTTATATGAACTAACAATAAAACAAATACTTATAAAGCATATTTAATCTTACTTACTGTTTATCTGAACTTTTATGACATTGTTAAAATCAAACGTTGTACGTTATATTATTTACTGCTCCTGAGCAAACGAGAACTAACAATAAACAGTTGTATTTTTATTAATCCTAACAAATATTAATAGTGTTATTTTAGTGTAACTGAGATACTAAGATAGCTTTTATTAATGTTTTGAATTTGTTTTTATTTAATGTTTATGTTTTAACTTTAAAGTTTAGGTAATGGTGTTTTTAGTGTGTTTTTATAATATATATATATTATAATATTATATTTATACAACTCTGGCTGCCAAAAAGTAAAAGTAATTTACATTACATTGCATTTATACAAATGTAATACAATACGAATTTTCTATTTATTTAGATTAATTTTGTAATTGTGTTTTTCCATTTTCATTATTAAATATATGATATATATACATTTTTATTTATTAATTTGAGTTATTTTAGTGCTTAAATTTAAACTCAATGTAAATGAGAAATGATGATGAAATGAAAACATTTTCTATTTTATTTTAATTTAAAAACAGGTTTTATGGTTTTAGTTTTAATTAACAACAACAACAAAAAAACCTGATTTATGCATTTAGCAGAAACCTTATCCAAAGTGACAATCTATCCATGTTTTCAATGCATGGATTCCTTAGAAATCAAATCACGCTTTCTCAGAACACACATTGCAGGTAATACATACATTGTATTTTTTTATTTGGGAGATTAACATTTAACGTTTATTTGCACAATAGCATGAATGCATAGACAGTGTGGAGAAATGATAAGTGAAGGGACTGACCCAGAGTGAAAATCTCCCACAGTAAGATGCCGTAGGACCAGACGTCACTCAGCGTGGTGTACAGGTTATGAAAGATGCTCTCCGGCGCCATCCACTTCAGAGGAAGAAACGTCTGCAGACAAACACACAGTCTCTTCAGTCAGCCTCAGAGGTTGTGTGTTTGATTGAATGTGTTGATTTGATTGTGCTTTATTAGTCGTAGAGACAGTAGAAACCGCCGGATGTACGTACGCTGCCTTTGGAGATGTAGTTGTTGTCATGCATGATGTCTCTGGCCAGTCCAAAGTCACAGATCTTGGCCAGTTTGCCCTCACAGATCAAGACGTTTCTTGCTGCCAGATCCCGATGCACACACTGACAGACAGACAGATGTTTTATTACTTCAAAGATGAATATTAGTCAGCTTACTAGGGATGCATTTATCATTTCCGTCAGTAGATGGTGATGTGAGTTTATAATAAAACCTGCATGACAGACTCTTTTGGGTGGAAGGTGAGTAGTTGGATTAATGTTATAATTTTAAGGTCTAATGTTTAGAAATGGCAGGTCAGCAGTTTTACTAACTATTGCCATTCTCTACAGTCAGCACAACACTTTCTTCCACTCTTCATTTTATCTTGTAACAGATTTTCTTTTCAGCATTGCAAGCAGTCTAGTCAAATGTGCAACACTAGGATTTATCCTGGACTGATATGAAATGAAGATAATATAAATATGTGGAGACAGACTGCAATGCGTTGAAAAGTATAAATACATTTATAGTCAATAAGGCAATTGTTATAAAAATGTTTAATGTACTACATTTTGTTTAAACAGTTATTTTTGTAATCTGTATTTTTACTGTTCATTTTATGTGGATTATTTTGCTTTTCTGCGTTGTCTAAATGAACCCATTGACTGGACTGCAAAAAACTCTCTTATTTAGAATTGGTTTTGTTTTTCATTAGAAGTAAACATTTGTAAATGAATATGAAACTGATTTAGATGATTAAATTATTTTTTTAATATCAATATCAATATGTGTGAGTGTGAGTGAGAGAGTGCGTGTGAGAGAGTGCGTGTGAGTGTGAGTGAGAGAGTGCGTGTGAGAGAGTGCGTGTGAGTGTGAGTGAGAGAGTGCGTGTGAGAGAGTGCGTGTGAGTGTGAGTGAGAGAGTGCGTGCGTGTGTCAGACACTCACGTTCTTTGAGGCCAGGAACTCCATGCCTTTGGCCACCTGATAGCTGAATCCCACGAGATCAGTGGAGCTGAGAACTGGAGAATCACTGATGACCAGAGACCGATCCACCCTGTGACCTGTGATAAACACACACTCATTTGATCTGATTACAAACATAAAACACATGCAGTGCCATGGTATTTGTTTTATTATAAAGTTCTGATAACTTTGTGTTTATGTATAAAGCAATGACAAATACTATATTAGTCATTGGGGTCAAACAAATCATCTTAATTCAAAAGGAAACCAAGTTTATTTTTCTTATCCCACGGATATTTTATTCCTGTTTTAAGCATCAAGTCACTTAATATGTTGAATTAGATTACATTTTTTAGTCTCATTTTAATCGTTTTTATATGTATATAACATTTATATTTTTTTGTTGTTGTAGTTATTTCAGTACTTAATCTTAAAATGAAAATGAGAAATGTTGTTTTAGCAACTAGCTAAAATAAAATAAGTTTCAGATTTTATATTTAATTTCAGATTAAATTTTTTATATTTTATTTCAGATTACATTTATTATTTGTTAACTTATATTTATTAGTTTAAGTAATTTTAGCACTTTAACTAAAACAAGAATTAATGTAATTTGGTGTGATTCAAATGTTTGTAATTTTGCTTCACAATTGACTATATCATGATTTCAGAATAAATAGATATTTCTACAGGAAAAAGTCAAAAGTGCTAAGCAATAAAATATTTTTTGCAGTGATACTGTACTGTTTTATGAGGGTTTTCTAAGGTTGAGAGAAGCTAAATTCCCCCTGACATCCTATCAGCTCAAATTAAAACATGTCTCAAACAATAAATAAATACAAAAATAAACAATGAGACTTTTTAGTCATAATATTTAAATCATGTAGAAACCTCAAGTGTTTCATGAAGTTTGAGGCACATCCTGTCAGAGGAGGAAGTGAAACTGTAATGAGCATCGTTTATGAAAGAGATCTCTATGTCTGTGCTCAACCTGAAGTCCTTCACAGCAAGACAGGGCCAAAGATCACACAGCAAGGCATGATGGGAGCTTTAGTAAAAGAGTTTAGAGATGCTTTCAGTACATCTGCACAACAAGACGAGACTTACTGTCTTACACTATGCTTTCAACTTCCGCTGAATTACCACATTATCACAATATTAAAATTAATATAAATATAAATAAGGGCTGTTTGTTCATAACAATTTCAAGGTTCAAGGTTCAAGGTTCTATTATTTGTCACATACACAATCATACAGGGTATAATAAGTAGTGAAATGTTAGTCGGGACAGGTCCGCTCAATGGAAAGTGCAAAACAAATAAAATAAAAACATAAAAATAACATAAAAGCAATAAAACTATGAAACATAACACGAGAGAATATATATATATAGATATGGTGAGAATGAAAATAGGAACAAATAATAAAATAAAATAAGGAGTAAGATGTGCAATGAGATAAAGTGTGCAGTGCAAGAGAATGTGTTTCATTTCATGTGATTAATCAATTATATGCAAATTCATGTAGATAAATCAGGTGGTGATAATAAACCCTGTGACAGTCATTTCAGCAAATTAATGTTTAAAATATTGAAAAACAACTGTGAAAAATTGTGATTAAATTATAAAATATATAAAACTGAGCATTTTTATTTGCATTGCATTTTTAATAATATATTTAATTCATACTTTCATATAGGGGACTAAGATTTTCAGGGTGGTTGCTATAGGTGTTTCTAAGATGTTTGTTAATTGTTAATAGATTATTATTATTATTAATAAATGCAATGTAATTAATATATACCATTTATATTACCATATTATTTTTTTCTTAAATGATTGTTTACTAATTATTATCAATGTTGAAAACAGCTGCTTCATATTTTTGTGGAAACCGTGACACATTTTATTTTCAGGATTCTTTTGATAAATAGAAAACTCAAAACAACAGCGTTTATTTAAAATCGAAATCTTTGGTAACAATTTCTACTCGTCCATGATGAATAAAAGTATTAATTTCTTACCGACCCCAAACTTTTGAATAGTTATCTATCAGTTTCCACACAAAAACTGAAGCAGCACAACTGTTTTCAGCATTGATTAGAATCAGAAATGTTTCTTATAGTTTATTGGGATTACTATTAACAATGAATACAAAGCTATTGAAAAAAGAATCACAATTTTAGCATTTATATTTTTAATTCATATATTTTAAATATATTATACATATTTTTTATTGTGACAGTTATTATTATTAAATAATAAAAAAGCACATATATATATATATATATATATATATCGAGTGGTTATGAATGAAACACATTTATCTGCCTCGAATCGCGTTCGCAGAAAGTGCTCGAGAAAGTGTCTCTTCCGCGGCTCGTTATGCTTTCAACTCGTTTTTTTAGTCTCAAGCAAGAGACTTTACGACTTTCACGTTACATTATTTGACAGATTTTCACGTAGAAAGGGCGACAGCACCGCATTACAATAAATTATCATTCATGTTTTCATAGCCGCTGGCCAAATTCCAAAACGAAACTAAGATGAAATCTTCTTTGAGAGCAAGGGGGCCTCCTGGTGTTTCGGGGGCCCTACGCAGCTTGCGTATTCTGCGTATAGGGAAGATCGGCTCTGGTTGCTGTAGATGCTGTTCTAAGACGACTGATTGAATGTGGTAAAATCACAGTAACTGTAGCTGATCTGAAGGGCAGCAGACAGCGGGCTGAGTATGTACCTTGCTCCTGGTAGATGTCTTGCTGGTAAGGAGACTCGTAGGGCGATGGCTGGATATCTGCGTACTTGATGGTGTCCGTGAGCTCCTGCATCGGCATGTATACGGTCTGCTCTTCTTTGGTCATGTCCATGTATCCTCCATCACACTCGCTGCCGAACGACACGTATCTGCAGAGGACAGATATATGACCTGATTACATTGGCTTAACTTCATCACATGCTACAGTTGAGCACGATTGATATTTACCAAAGTATTTCATGTTCATTTTAAACACACTACCGGTAAAAACTTAATGTTTAAGATTTGTTAAAGAAGTCTCTTCTGCATTTATTTACTCAAAACATACAGTAAAAACTGTAAAAATTATAATTAATTAAATAGCTGTTTTCTATGCAAATATATTTTAATATGTACTTTATTATTGTGATGCAAAGATACATTTTCAGCATAAAATGTATCCAGTCTTCAGTCTCATTCGCGTTTTTTTTCCATTGTCCAATCAAATGAATGGAAAGGCAGGCCTTCTGTTAGAAAGTCCGGAGACTGCAATGATGGAGGAGAAACTGTCTGTCGCGGGTTACCCGGAGCAGTATTTTTTAAGGTTTCTGCTACTATGACAGTTTACTTACCAGCAAAAAACAAAGATTTTAGAGCGCTATTATACTTTGATTAGACTGACAGAACAACTGATTTGGTGGTTGCTTCGCAACAAAAATGCAGCGCACTGCTCTTTTTTTAAAAGTCACCAAAAAATTTAAAATAAAGTGCGGTGCGCCTCGGTGTGATCGGGGCCTTACTCTTTCCCGGTCGACACATCACTGTCGTAACAGATCTGGCTGCCGTTGGCGATGTGATTCTTGTCAGCGTAGTGCTGGAGGAAGCTGTGCTTGTTCCTGTGCAGATAGTCAACCAGATCTCCATAGCGGCAGTATTCTGTCACCAGATACAGTGGACCTGCACAGCAAACAAGTAAATACACAATATATACAACACATCAAAATGTTTGTTCTAAGTAGTTCAGCAGCTTTAAATGTCTAGTTCGACAGCTTCACCCCCTCACCGTGTTTGGTACAGGCGCCCAGAAGGTTGACGATGTTGAGGTGAGGACCCAGATGACTCATGATCTTGAGTTCAGACATCAGTGCTTGAGTCTCGCTCCTCCGAGCCGTCGCTGCAGTGAGCAGACAACATGATTAACTACAACGATCAATCACACTCACATACATGTGTGTAACCGAGTGTCTCACACGCACATTTCAGCATTTTCACTGCCACTTTAGTGGCGGATTGGGAATGGCCGAGACTGTGTGCCGTCGCCTCAACAACACGCCCAAACGCTCCAGATCCCAGCGTCCGACCTGAAGAAACACTCACATTTCAGTACAGAAACACATGGACACAAGTGTTTTAAGCTTTTGCTATGAGATGCTTAATAATTGTTTAAGGAGACCTATTATGGCAATAGGCCTATGCAATATGTGCCTTTTTACAATATGCAATATAAGTCTTAGGTGTCCCCAGAATGCATCTGTGAAGTTAAGCTCACAATACCCCACAGATCATTTATTATCTCATTTTGAAAATAACTATTTGAGTAGAAGATATTTCTTTAAATGCAAATGAGCTGCTGCTCCTCGCCCCCTTTTCCAGAATAGGGTTGTTTTTTTATGTCTGTAGGTTGGAGCGACCCCAATAACGTCCTATTTCGCTCCTGAAATGTGAATTTACCAGGGGAACCTTGACAAAAACCGTGTATTTTATCCCCAGAATGTGATCTTTAATGGGGGACCCCCTCGAAGCATGATTGGGCTAGTTTTGAGTAGCAGTTGGGCGGGTTTGTTGTGAAAACCTGGCAATCATGATCTGTTTGGTTTTGATTATCATGTGCAACCACGCGTTTTAAAGCCATATCAGTTTATACTTCTGATGAATGCTTTTCTGAGCACACACATCTGAAGCACAAACACAAAAAGGGGCTGTCACATGGCATGTTCATGTCTTATTGCACTTAAACTATCAAATACACACAAGTTTATGTTAAAAACACACATAAGTTACAAAAATAGTCGGTTATGTCTGTGAAGGTAAACAGCTGGGAAAGAAATCGCACATGTGACCCTGGAGCACAAAACCATTCGCACTGGTTTATTTGTAGTTTTTTTTTAATGCCAAAAATCATTAGGATATTAAGTAAAGATCATGTTCAATTAATATATTTTGTAAATATCCTACTGTAAATGTATCAAAACTTCATTTTTGATCAGTAATATGCGTTGCTAAAAACTTCACTTGGAAAACTTTAAAGGTGATTTTTTTTTAATATTTAGATTGTTTTGCACTCTCAGAACAGAGAACAGTTAGCATGCTTTGCTCGAGCTTTCGTCATGGTGTTAGAACTAGTACACCATTGTCTCGTGCGAAAAAAACAGTGCCGGTGCCATGGGTGGAAACTTGCAGATTAAGGGGCGGTAATATTATAATAAAATCCTCTTTCTACGTCACAGGGAAAGTGAAATCTAAGTGGCTCATTTTTCACAAGCTTGCAGAGAAAGGCTTACCCCCCCAAAAAGACACTTTTTCTGGATAGATAGATTCACTGGGGACCTGTTTATAGCACGTAAACATCGAAATTGCATAATATGTCACCTTTACGATAATCTAGTATTTTTCACAGGAAAAGCTTCTATCTGAGCGTTTAAAAAAGACTCTAGACTCTACAGTAAGTGTTGTCCCCTCACCCAGCACCAGACTGTCCCGCGGCATCTCCCAGGCCAGGTCATAGGGCAAGTGAATGGGGTCGACATAGATGTACTCGTGTCCATCCAAACTGACCGATTCAATCACCTTCCACCTGATTTCATAGCGCGGCTTCTGCAGGGAAAACAACATGAAGCTCCAGTTCAGTAATGTTAAATCTAAATGCTAAGTCTCAGACAGACAAGACAGGATGTGAGGTCACTGACCTTCCTCCACACAGCGATGAGGATGATGATGGAGATGATGGCGATGACCACCAGCGCTAAGACAGCGGCTAGAACGGCCACCTGAGAAAAAAACGCTGGACAGAAAACAGCTTTTATCAACTCTCTATCTTAATTAAAACACATTAAATACTGATTCTCACATCTTGTGTCATTTTCAACCACCTTCATAAAGAAACACTTTTTGTCACCATCCAGTCAAATACTAACGGACATCAGGTACATTCTTAAATAAAAAATTATTAATTATTAATATTTAAATTAAGTGAATTTTAGATGCATTTTCAGTCATATAGAGGCATTAATCATCCTGATTTGACCATGACAGTTTATGATTTATCACTGATATAACACTGACAGTGTTATTTCTTTCTCACTGAATATCCAATTTACTCTCAAATATGTCAAAATTGAAAAGTAAAATGAGACAAAACTAAAAGGTAATAAATTTAAGGTGACTTAAAATCAAGACAACAAGGATCCATATCATATACACTCACTGGTCACTTTATTAGGTTCACCTTGCTAGTACCGGGTTGGACCCCCTTTTCCCTTTAGTACTGCCTTAATTCTTCATGGCATAGATTCAACAAGGTGTTGGAAACATTCCTCAGAGATTTTGGTCCATATTGACATGATAGCATCACGTAGTAGCTACAGATTTGTCGGCTGCACATCCATGATGCGAATCTCCCGTTCCACCACATCCCAAAGGTGCTCTATTGGATTGAGATCTGGTGACTGTGGAGGCCATTTGAGTAAAGTGAACTCATTGTCATGTTCAAGAAACCAGTCTGAGATTATTTGAGCTTTGTGACATGATGCATTATCCTGCTGGAAGTAGCCATCAGAAGATGTCACACTGTAGTCATAAAGGGATGGACATGGTCAGCAACAATACTCAGGAAGGCTGTGGCGTTTAAACGATGCTCAATTGGTACTAAGATGCCCAAAGTGTGCCAAGAACACATACCCCACACCATTACACCACCACCAGCAGCCTGAACCGTTGAGACAAGGCAGGATGGACCCATGCTTTCATGTTCTTTACACCAAATTCTGATCCTACCATCTGAATGTTGCAGCAGAAATCAAGACTCATCAGACCAGCCAGCGTTTTTTCAATCTTCTATTGTCCAATTTTCGCAAGCCTGTGTAAATTGTAGCCTCCGTTTCCTGTTCTTGGCTGACAGGAGCAGCACCCGGTGTGGTCTTCTGCTGCTGTAGCCCATCTGCTTCAGGGTTCGACGTGTTGTGCGTTCAGAGATGGTATTCTGCATACCTTGGTTGTAACGAGTGGTTATTTGAGTTACTGTTGCCTTTCTATCATCTCTAACCAGTCTGCCCATTCTCCTCTGACCTCTGACATCAACAAGGCATTTTCGTCCACACAACTGCAGCTCACTGGATATTTTCTCTTTTTTAGACCATTTTCTGTGAGCCCTAGAGATAGTTGTGCATGAAAATCCCAGTAGATCATCTTTCTGGCCATAAACCCCCAGCTCGAGCGAGCCTTCCTTTCTTCCTAAATCTCCATGTGGAGGTTGAGAAGGAGTGGAAAAATAAATTCTCGTTTTCTCGTATTCATAATTTTCAGCATACTAGTTCCCCTCACCATAGAGGGTCACCTATGAACATGCTGCTCCCTTCTGAGCATCTGAGTTCCCTCTCATTCTGAGGAATGTGTTCTCTACTCTCCAGAGCTCTGTGATAAGTCACTCTCCTTGTTGGTCGACCTAGCATTGCTCCCCTCACCATAGAGGGTCACCAATGAGCATGCCGCTCCCTTCTGAGCGTCTAAGTTCCCTCTCATTCTGAGGAATGAGATCTCCGCTCTCCAGAGCTCCTTGCTGGTCGAGCTAGCACTGCTCCCCTCACCATAGAGGGTCACCTATGAGCATGCCGCTCCCTTCTGGGCATCTGAGTTCCCTCTCATTCTGAGGAAGGAGTTCTCCACTCTCCAGACCTCCTTGTTGGTAGAGCTGGCATTGCTCTCCTCACCTTAGAGGGTCACCTATTAGCATGCCGCTCCCTTCTGAGCATTGTTGGTAGAGCTAGCCCTGCTCCCCTCAGGAATGAGGAATGAGTTCTCCGCTCTCCAGAGCTCCTTGTTGGTAGAGGTAGTATTGCTCCCCTCACCATAGAGGGTCACCAATGAGCATGCCGCTCCCTTCTGAGCGTCTGAGTTCCCTCTCATTCTGAGGAATGAGTTCTCCACTCTCCAGAGCTCCTTATTGGTAGAGCTAGCATTGCTCCCCTCACATAGAGGACCATCTATGAGCATGCCGCTCCCTTCTGAGCATCTGAGTTCCCTCTCATTCTGAGGAATGTGTAGTTCTCCGCTCTCCAGGGCTGTCATAGAACGTTGCCAAATCCATGTTATGGTAAGTGCACACGCTAAGGCTCTGTGCACTTTCTAAAATCCACCCGTGGTAAGATCGCACATAAAGTGTTCTGCGATCTTTCTAAAAACCTGTACGGTAGGGTTACGCGCTGTAGCTTCGTGCCCTTTCTTTGAGTTGGTCAGGCCCCGGTTTGTGCCTTGGGCCCCACTCTACCTTTTTGTCCCAATATTTTGGGTTTGAACAGTGTGTCGCTACCAAAGGGTCTGTTGAGACAGTTCCCTCAGTGAGCTCGTGCAGAGCAAGCGGTAGCCCCTGGGTGACCGGCCAGGACCTAGTTACTACCACTAGGTGCTTGGCCATATCCCCTTAAAGGAATCTTTCTCTGTTTCCAAGCCTTTAAGCACTACCCTGGGTAGGGTATGCAGCTTGAGTCTTTGGCCGAAGGGAAGGCCGTCAACCGTCCCAGGGACAACTCCTTTAGCCTGGTAGAGTTTGCTTGGTGCTCGCCTTTTGCATGAAATTGGCTTGTGCTCCCCTCAGCATGGTGGCGTGGGTATATCGTTCTCCATAGCGACACCTCGTTTCCCACTCGGGGAACCATGGTTACCTACGTAACCTGAGATGTTCCCCTTCATAGGAACTTCGAACTGCATCCCCTAGGCTGTGTACCATGCTTTGGACGCAAGCTTCAGATGAAGAAGTGGATGATGTATTCTCCCGGCGCCCCTTATACTGTGGTCGCGCCGGTAGTGACGTCATAGGCTGTCGCCGGCCAACAGGTGGTGTTTTTATATGTATGCTTTAGACACGGGTCACGCTGACGGCGTTCCCCATAGCGACCCCTAGGGGACACAGTGCCTCGTTCCCCACTCTGGGAACCATGGTTACATAAGTAACCTGAGACGTTCTTCCCCATTCTGATGCTCGGTTTGAACTTCAGCAAGTCGTCTTCACCACATCTAGATGTATAAATACATTGAGTTGCTGCCATGTGATTGGCTGATTAGGAATTTGTGTTACCAAGCAATTTAACAGGTGTACCTAATAAAGTGGCCGGTGAGTGTATACTGTAACTAAAAAGTTCCTGTTAACTGATGAAGAACTACAGAGATAGGAAATTACATCAGTCAACAATATTAATACAAACAAAACCTCAATGAATAAACTATAAATTATTTAAAGGTGCTTATCCCAAGTATTTTTTTCTATAAAAAGAAAAAATACATTTATTTATTATATTATTTTAGTTTGAATTAAACTACATTCTTGCATTTTCAATTACTGTACTTGTCAGATGTTACATGTCATATTTCAGTTATAGCATAAAAAAGCAAAATAAATAAAATAAAATATAAAATACAACAACATTGCAACATTGGTTTATTTTCTATTTCCTGTGCTATAAATATCATATCATCTATAAATAATACAAAATTAAAAAACATTTTTTTTTTTCATTTTCAATCACTTAAAGACATGTTTCACTATCCAATCAATCAATAAGTGGGAAACAAGTATTTAAAAAATTAATTGATGTTACATTGTTTATTTAAAATAAAATAAAGTAAAGTAAAATAAAATTTGTGTGTGTATTTCCAATCACTTATAACATAGAGAAACAGAGACTTTTTCGCTATTTAAATCATGTCCAATGCAACTTGTAAAGTTATTAAAGTAAAACGGAGCAAGACAGAAGGCTCATGTTGACTTTATATTAAGACGTCCCAGTTCATATAGAAGACTGTGGCCTCATATAGAGAGTCAATAAGAAGCGTTTCCCGCAGCTTTGGCAGGTGTTTGTGTTACTGGTTTTTCTCACGGCTGAACCAGTATCAGGTTCTCAATGAGCTCAACGGGTTTCACGCCACATTCACAGCGCTAATGAAAGCAATCCTGGAGGATCATGGCATTACAGCCAAAGTCCTTCTGTGTTTGATCTCCACGGGTGCTGCTCCATTCAGCAGATCCTCATTTCACACATTCACAAAGAAGCTTTAACACCCTCCTGAGTCCCGACACACACACACACACACACACACGATACTCACTGCTGTTGACCAGTCTGATGTCTCGGGCTCGAGCTCCTCTCTCGTTGTGGGCCTCGCAGCGGATGGTGAGCAGCTGCGGCCGCAGGAGAGTCACCTGACTGTGCACCTGGTGGATCTTGCGTGTGATGTTGTAGCTGAGGTTAGTCTGGATGCTGACTTTCTCAGGATCCTCCACCAGGGGGCTCCACGCCACACTTCTGTTACTGCACCTGATCACACCAGACAGGAATACTAGTGTACTGATTACTGCATACTGTTCAGTACATACTGCATGCTAGCTACTTAAGAAAAAGTAAGTATGTATTATATATATTTATATACACTATATATACATATATTTGCAGTGTTTCTCCCCTTCTCTGATAGAAAATGTTATTTATTATATTTAATATCATATTTCATTAAACTAATTAAATATTAAATTAAATGAACCTATCAACATAATAAATGAAGTAAAATGTATTAGCAAATAAATTATTTGAAAATTTAAGTACATATGTAATTTATTATGTAATTAGTTTAACTTTTTAATTATATGTTTAATAATTAATTTGACCATTTCATATTTTAATAGTTAGATTTTGTTTACATTTTAGTATTTTAGTTAATTACATTAATTAATCACATTAAATATTAAATAAAAAAGGTAAAATTAATAAGGTAAATAAATTATCAAACAATTATACATAAGGACATACAGTATATTACAGTTTTTGTCCAGTTTTTGTGAGAAATATTAATTGTTACATTATATTTTACATTCAGTATTATATATATATATTTATGTTACTGTATTATTTTAGCAAATGATAAAATATTAAACAAAGCTAAATTAATTATCCAAAAAATTACATAGAAATGAAATATAATTAAATAAATACCCATATATATAGCAAATATGGATATAGCAAATATATCAAAGTATTTCTGAGCATTTCTTTCATAGAGAAAATGTGTGTACATTTTGAGTATACAATGGTTACATATCGCAAATACTGAGTATTATGCCATGCCGTTATGAATCTACCCAAACACAATCTGTATACTTTATATAATATGTACTTTTATAAAAAGCACAAAGACCATTTAGAAACCAGAACAAACACACCCAATAATATACATGCATTATATATGTTAATTCTGCTCTCATAAGTGTGCTGCGCCCATGAAGGAAGTGTGCAGTGACAGAAGAGGTGTGCCCTAATGGCCGTTTCAGCATGCGTGCTATATATAATTCATACAGAAGTATTTCTGTGCAGCTTTTCGCTGTTTTAATCAGCATGTGAGCAGCGTTTGGATGATGGACAGACCCAACCTGATCGACAGTATGCCTTCATTACACTGATGTGTGTGTTTATGTAATGCTTTCTGAGTGCTGTGCAAACTCATCAGCTTTATATTTACTCATCTCGCAAACAGCTCGTATTAAATATGAATGAGTCATTAAATGGAGAAATATTTGTAAAATGTTGGCTGATAATCTAGTATCGTATCATGTATGCTAAACACGGTATGTGCTGCTCACCTTAGTGGAACCTAACAAATACACAGATTCATATTCAATGCGTTTGTGATGATGATGATGAAGGTGTGTCATTACTTGGGCATGCTGTCACAGCTGAACCATTGAATGCTGGGAGACGGCACTCCCTCTGCCACACAGGTGACCGCGTGCTTCTTACCCGGCAGCTGATGGTCAGAGAGTTCAGTTATCTGAGGAGGAACTACAGAGACAGGAAGTGACATCAGCCAACAACAATAACACAAACAAAAACAGACCAAGAAGCTTCAAGGTGAACAGTCATTTAAAATTCAATTTAAAAGGGTCAAATTATGCTCTTTTATAAAGTCTTGATTTTGTTTTGGGGGATGTACTAGAACATGCTTTCATACTTCGGTTCATTATATTTATATATATTTAATCGCATTATATTTCACATTATTTACATTATTACAATATCTCTCTCCCCAGCCTGACACAAATGACTCGATTAGTTCCGGGTTTGACGAAGGCCCGCCTTCTGAAAAAATTGAATGTGTTGTGATTGGTTAGCTGTCCCAGTGCGTTGTGATTGGCTAACAGCTTTGACAGCGTTTCAGTACTGCCCCGCCCCTTGCCAGAACAGTAAGTTCGTCAATATTGCCATATCAATTCAGACCTCGAGAATATTGAACAAGAGGATCGTGCAGAACCTTTGCACGCACGGATATTGCAAGACATGTTAAAGTGATAACGTTATTGTTTTTTTGGCTAAATCACATTTTAGATACAATGTCAACAACGCTTAAAAATAACTGCATTGACTATGCACAGATAAGTGCAACGGTAATATGCATTATGTTTCTTGTTCTTTAATTCTAACATTATAACATGAATTGCATTGAAACTGGTATACAGTTGAATTTAATCATACCATAGTCTCATAATTGAAGTGTAAATTCTGCAGATTTCATCATTGTCCAGTATTGTGTCAGCTATTTATAAGTGGGAACCACTCCGTCTTTCAGCAAAAGCTTTTTTGGTGAAACCAGCACTGTACTCCCTCGGCAGTAAAACGTGCAGCACACAGTACCAAATTGGGGTTAGAATGAGTAGGAACAGAGTTAAAAATAAATATCAACCACTGTTTCCTGACGTCGTCCGCTTTAGGAATGAAAAAGACGTTTGGGCACGGGGTGAAAATAACAGCGTTTCTTCGACATGGCGAAAACTTGACGCTACAGCAGCACTTCTTCTTCATCGTCATCTTGAGCACTCAACCAAGCGTTCTAACCACGACCTCGCCAACCAATCGAATTCCCGTAGGCAGGATTTATTTTAATGATATTCTAATGGGCCGCTTTGTGATATCATAAACACCGGAAAGCAACTCTGTAGTCCAAACGAGCCGTTCGTTGTAGTTCTTAAAAAGGGATTTTTTTTTACTAAATATCACCCTTTGGAGTGGACTTTGAGATTTGTAACTTTGTAGATAGTTTTATGCCAAACATACACACTGACGAAAATTCAAAAGGTGAAAAGCATAACAGGACCCCTTTAATGAACAGTTTCACAGTAATCCCAGCAGCTGGTGTTATTCTTGGTCCAGACCTAAACGGGTGTCTGTTTTCAGGAAATGGGGGTGGTGTGTAAATAGATGTCAAACTGTCTCACCTTTCACCTCTAGGTCAAAGAGCATCTCTTTAAAGTCATCTTGGTTTCGTACACTGATGGTGTAGAGACCCATCTGCTCCAGTCGGATCCTGACCAGGGTCAGTGTGCTGACAAACCTGCAGCAGATCCGGAGCACACAGAGTCTGAGATCCCGAGGAGAGGTTGAGTGTTGTTTAACAGAGGGGGTGTGTTGAGAGCATCATTACCGGGTCTCGTGTTCCTGTCTGGTGCTGTGTCCTCTGATAGCAGCGCCATCTTTAGTCCACTGGACGCTGGGTTTGGGATACGCCTCCATCTCCACCTTCAGCTCCAAGTTTTCTCCGAGCTGCGCCGAGACGTTCCTGTCCAGATGTGAAGAAAGAGCCACGAACCCTTTCTCTAAAGACAGATAAATGGAAATAATGTTAATACAAATGATCAGGACGAGTTACACTGCAGTTTAATACTAACTATGATCAATAGTAGTAATAATTCTTGTCAATATGCACGACTTATTATTATAAATACATTTTTGTTCAAAAGTTTGGGATTAGCCATACTCTTTTTTTAAGAAATTTATATTTTTATTCAGCAAGGATGCATTAAATTGATTAAAAATGACTACAATATTTATAATGTTACAAAAAATTTCGATTTCAAATCAATTCTGTTCTTTTGAACTTTCATTTCATAAAAGAATCCTGAAAATAAAAAAATTCAAATTTTCTACAAAAATATGAATCAGCAGAACTGTTTTCGACATTGATAATAATCAGAAATGTTTCTTGAGCAGAACATCATCATTAGAATGATTTCTGAAGGGTCATGTGACTCTGAAGACTGGAGTATGATGCTGGAAATTCAGCTTTGATCACAGGAATAAATTATGTTACAATATATTAACATAGAAAACCGCTACTTTAAATACTAATAATATTTGACATTTTATTACTTTTACTGTATTGTTTAATCAAATAATTGCAGCCTCTATGAGCATAAAACACTTTAAAAGCATAACAAATCTCACCGACCCTAAACTTTTGAAAGCTAGTGTATCAAATTATGACATCTTATAAGCAGGACAGAATGAGTTTTGCTTGCTCATCTTTCTACATAATGTATTTAATATTCCATAAGTGAGCTCTCGCTGGCGGGTGATAGATCGTAATCGAAACGTTCAGGTGCTAAAAGCACTTTCTTCATAAAGGCCTGCCTGCAGTTGCTGCATCCTGTGTGAGTGTGTGTGTGTGTGTGTGTGTGTGTGTGTCTGTGTGTGTGTGTGTGTGTGTGTGTGTGTGTGTGTGTGTGTGTGTGTGTGTGTGTGTGTCTCTGTGTGTCTCTGTGTGTGTGTGCGTGTGTGTATGTGTGAAAGTGCTGCAGACACTTGAACAAAGATCCGCATTGAGTCAGTTCCTGTGACTCTGGTCTGCGCTCCTCCAGGGTTTCTGAGTACTGCTGTGGCTTCATCATGTCAAACATAAACATATCTTCTTCCTTCAGCAGAAGGTCTCATACACACGCAGCCTTTCCCCGTGATGAGAGCAAACACCACCACAAGAGATGCTGTGAGACTGAGCGCTTGTTTTAAGGGACGGATATTGATTTAATTAAGGTTTGCATCAAAGCATCATTGAAAACAAGCCACCCAGATTTTACAGCTCAGATGATGAAAGCCGCTCTTCATACAGCTATGATTTTACCAGAAAGCTGCAAAAATGTGCTGACTCGTGTTATTTTAGTATCATTGGGATTCTATACTGAAAAAATTATTCATTGAATTTACTAAAAAAATGTAAGGTAAGCGGTCGCAATCAATTTATTTTAGCTACATTTATAACTAAACAAATTTATTTGACTAACGTTAAACTTTTTTTGTTTTAAATATAGCTAAAATAAATAGTTTGCATCCATTTAACCTTTAATTTTTTTTCAGTGTATTAGAATGTTTAATAATATTTTATATTACTTTTCATTTTCATTTCAGTTAAAATTGCAGTCATTTTTGTTGTTTTAGTTGTTTTTTTCATAAATAGTTTTATTATTTGTTTAGTTTTAGTTTTAGTTATTTTAGTTAATCAAGTTAAACTAAATGAAAATATGCAAATACCTGAAATAAATAAATTAAGTTTTCATGGTTTAAATTTGAGTTAACTACAATAACCGTGTTTTCATGGTTTAAATTTGAGTTAACTACAATAACCGTGTTTTCATGGTTTAAATTTGAGTTAACTACAATAACCGTGTTTTCATGGTTTAAATTTGAGTTAACTACAATAACCGTGTTTTTCATGGTTTAAATTTGAGTTAACTACAATAACCGTGTTTTCATGGTTTAAATTTGAGTTAACTACAATAACCGTGTTTTCATGGTTTAAATTTGAGTTAGCTACAATAACCGTGTTTTTCATGGTTTAAATTTTAGTTAACTACAATAACCGTGTTTTCATGGTTTTAGTTTTAATTGACTATAACAACCCTGCTGTTGACTTTCACTGATTGGAGTAGCCAGACTTTATGACTATGTGATGCATCTGCAGCTCTTACCCAGTACAGTGATGTTAACACTGGCTGAAGCTCTATGGTCCAGCACACCCTCATGCACGTGACAAACATACTGTCCTGATCTGGCCAGAGACACGTCTGTGATGTTGAGACAGGACCGCATGCTCATGGACGACAGGACGTCAGTCAAGGGCTCAACATCCCCCACCTGAGGGGCAAAACATTTGGGGTTTCAGTGTCAGAAATCAACTTCTCCATTAGCATGCAATATCTGCTCCTGGAAACGGATTTTTTTAAAGGTATTTTCTTTAGTTTTAGTTTTAGTTATTTTAGTAACGTTATTTCAACATACTACATGGAAATTAAATAACATATATATATATATATATATATATATATATATATGGGTGTTTGGCTTAGTGGCATTTTTATACTCATACTTGTGTTGTTTTAATATTTTGAATTGTTTTTAGCTTTATTCTTTGTTTTCATTTAAATGTTTAGTTTTGAAATGTTGTTGTATGCATTTGTCATTTTATTTAATTTCTCCATTTTCTTAAATGTGTATATATAGTATTAATAGAGTTTTAACTTATAGTTTTCATTACTTTTTCTTATTTGTAAGTCGCTTTGGATAAAAGCGTCTGCTAAATGACTAAAAAGTAAAGTAAAATATTACTAATTACCTCAAAAATATAATATACAAAAACAGACGTACATAATTACAGGCACATTTTTGTTCCAAAACCTGCTGCAATTTTTACTAATTTATTGTGCATTTATATTGAATTATTTGGCAGGCACTTTTATTCAAAGCAATTACATTGCATTCACAGCAAAAAAAAAAAACATCTTCTTCCTCAGCATTTTTGACTTGTTTTCAAACATCTAAACATCCTTAAAATAAGATTTACTTCGAAAGCAAAATGACTTGAGATTTTGTTTCTGCAAAATGTATCAAAATTAAGTACATTTATTCTTAAAACAAGAAATACCTCAGATAATTAATTTTCACACCCCATTGGCAGATATTTTTATTGATTTAAGCATCATTTAAAAAAAAAAATCTGAGAACTTGGCTTAATATCAAAAGTAATTTTGCTTCTAATATCTTGATTTACGATTGTTTAGATATTTGTACTGGAAAACAAGACTAAACTATTGAGGAAAAACTAGAACTGCAATCTCTGCTCTGGTGTCTTGATGAAACTTTTCACTTCTTTCTCCATTGGTTTTGATTGATCTCTTAATAAACACGTGTTCCTCACGAAGGTGTGGCCGCACATCTTGAGCTCATTTCAACAAGCGGAGCTTCTCACGGGAGCGCTGAGTGCTCGAGAAAATAATGAAAACAAAGAGTTGAGCCCACTCACGTCTTTGTGGGGAAAGTCCCAGGAGAAGTAGACGAGCTCCACGCCGTGAACGGTGCAGTTGATGTTCAGCGTCTCGCCCTGTTTCAGGACCGTTTTGGAGGCGTTGATGTAGGGATCCAGAGTCTCGGGAGCTGAAGCCATGTGTGTGAAAGAAAGAACAGGCTATTGTTTGATAGAAAACAAATCATCTGATGAGTTTATGAGAGAGTCGGTCCGGTTAATGATGACACAGACGTGCAACACATGGACTTTCTCCACGATTAACCGTCTTACAAATACAAAGGAAAAGAAAATGGTGAGCGTTGTAACTCAAAACAGCAAATAATCGCCTGTAATGTTGATACATGAATGCTAATACAATCATAAATGTCTGAAATATTAAAGCATTAGCAGAACATATGTAAAGTTTAGGACAAATATGAAAATGCTTTCTCCTACTCTGAAATAAAATGCTTGTTTATGCTTAAAACAAGAACAAATATCTTGATTCAAATAAATAAATAAACAAACAATTATTAATTATCAATGAATTATATTTAAAAAAATATATATTCTCCAGAAAACAAGAATTAATAGTCTTAAAGCATGCTGCTCCTTAAGTTAATGTATCTTGATTTGAGAATGTTTATGTACTGGAAAACAAGTACAAAATTAATTAACTAATTACTTGCTTTACTAAAACTTAATTTGTTTCATAGTTGATGCACTTTGCAACACTGACTGAATTGAATCATCACTGAAATAAATTGAGCTGAATACACTACAAAAAGTATTTTGTTATTTTTAATCATGTTTCATTTTTAAAAAGTCTTTAAAATAATCATCAATATCTGCCAGTGGGGTCAGAACAATAATCGTGCTTCCCCCTGAATTTATCAAAAATCATTTATTTGATCATATTTACCAGAAAACATTGCAAGTAATTTTTTCTTTATGAAGTAAATGTATCTTTAAGAATGTTTACATATTCCAGTAAGTCTACTGATTAATAAGAGAGCAACATTTGAGCAAAAAAGACCCTTTTAATAGTATAAAAAGAGCACTGGATCAAAATGCAAAGGTACCAAATATACTGAAGACAAAGAAGCTGATCGACTCTTTCTCTTCTCCGTTCAGCTCTCCTTTGCATTTGTAGTTTCTGTCCTCCAGGGCGGCGGTGAAGCCCATGCTGGGGTCGTACGAACCCTCCACCATTATCTCTGAGTCTCTCTCGTACAGCGTGACGTTTATCGAGGGATTTGTCACTAGACATGGGATCGTGCCTTCCTCTCTCGTCTTAGTCACCATTATATGATCGTTCTCGAGGAACCATACATCAGGATCTGAGGAGGACAGAATCAGTGATTTAGTGTGTCTGTGAACAAATGAATCGATAAGTAAATGAATGCATGAGTAAATTAACAAATGAATCAAGATGGGAATTAATAAATGAATGAATGTGTGAGAATAATAAAAGAATACATGCATGAGTGAATGAACAAATTAATGTGAGAGTTAAGAAATGAATTAATGTGTGAGTGAACAAAAAAATCAATGTGAGAATCAACATGTGAGTGAATGACAGAATTAATTATTTTGACAATCAATACATTAATGAATGCGTAAGTAAATTAGTGAATTAACTAATTTATGTAACAATTATTAAATGAATGAAAGAAATTAATGTGAGAATTAATGAAAATAATCAATGTGAGAATCAATAAATGAATGAATGCATTAGTGAATTAACAAATAGATCACTGAGAGAATATAATAAATAAATGCATAAGTGAGTGAACGAACAAATCAATATGAGAAATAATAAATGAATGAATGCATGACTTCATTAAATCAACGTGAGAATCCCCAAATGAGTGAATGAACAAAAGAATCGATTTGAGGAACAGTACACAAATAAATGAAAAAAACAAACAAGTAAATGAATATGAAAGAGGGTAAATAAATCACATAATATTCACACAACATTTTATGAATGAGAAAATCACATTCAAAACTACCTAAAAATATATTTTGATGTTGAAATGAGCATTTCTAATGTTCAAATGTTCAAATATATGATATCTGTTGTTTTTACATTTGCACTTTTTTAAACTCGACCTACTTGTAATTAGGCCATTTATAATTAAACTCGTTTTGAATCTTTTCATGAGTTCTTACCAGGCACAAAGACGGCCACCTCTCTGGTCTCATCGGTCCCGTTCTCCGAACACACATAAACGCCCGTGTGTCTCCACGTCACCCGCTCCAGACTGAGAACGCTGGAGGAGGAACTTCGCTTCTCGGCGTGGAACTCCGGAACATTCTCCTCCCGTTTGAAGCGCCAGGTGACGTCATTCCAGCCGGAGCAGGTGATGCTGAAGGAGGAGTTGATGGAGAGGACGACCTGAGCGGCGCTGGGATTGAGCTCCAGACCTGAGCTACCCAGACAGAGCAGGAGCAAACCTGCACACAAAGCAGCATTCAGATTAGTACAGCTGCACTCAAACAATACTGCTCTGCAACAACTCAAGCTGTGCATAAGTCATTGAGGGAAAACAAAAGGCAGGTTTCTGCCATGAGACATTTTACTGTCCTTTTTAGAGCTTTTGTTGTTAATTATAACCATATTCTCATATATGTGTAAGTTATTTTGCATGCATTGCTCAAGTTTAAGATTTGGGGTTATTTTGCTAACATCTTATCTATATGCATCTGTTTTTTTCAATTACAATAACCTAATTTATCAAAATTTTAAGGTACGTTTTAAGGCAGAACATTAATTTTAAGATTTTAAACTATTTTGTTCTATAAAATATCTAGTTTCAAAAGAGTGTAAAGAAACATCCAAAATACACATTTAAGCTTTTATTTTATTACACTTTATCTATTTACATCTGGCACCGTTTGTTTTTAATAACCAAAAGTGTGAAATAAGCAGTGAAAGAAAACCTTCTGAGTTCTATACATTAAATGAGTCATGTGCAGAATATACAGAGCTTTAGGTTTGAGTTTATTTGGCTAAGTCTTGATAGTAACATTATTTTGGTGGTTTGTTTAGTCTGTTACCTGTTGTCATGGCAGTCAGTTGGGACCGGCTGAAACTCTTCATGCTGTCTTCCAGAGCAGGACACGTTTAGACTCTGCAGACGGAAGGAAAACAACTCAGGATTGATTCGCCTCAAAGCTAAAGGAAACAGCAATCTTACCAAACTCGCCTCAACGTTTATTTTTACAAAAGAGAAAATCCACTCAAGTGTGACAAATTCCTCTAGTGAAGTTCTTTAAAGACTCGTGCAGTCATGAGTTTACGACTGTATTTCCATGACAGGATCTTTAACTTCGACTAGATGTGTGTCCAGCACTGAGGAATAACACACGGGTCGTTTCTCACACAGAGAGGGACACACATGCTTGACTGCACACAAACAGAAGCATGTTTCACAAACGCTGTTATTGTTGCATTTTTCACTGCGGCACATTCACTGGCATCTACAGCGGGCATAGTGAGCATCCCAACAAAACAACAGCATAATAACAACAGAAAGAAACAAAATCAATGCTGCGGGACAACACACAAACTCAATATTAATAGTGTAATTAGAGTTAACTAAAAAATACATTTTCCCTACTTAAACATTAAATTAAATAAAAAATACCAATACAGTAATAGTACTAAAGTAAGTAATTTTTATAGTAATAAAATAACTCAAATGTAATTAATTAATAAATAAAATAATAAAAATAAACTAATAAATACAAAATAATAAAAACTGTTTGGGCATTTAAAAATAACAACAGAACAAAATGTCAACTAAAATTAAAGTGAAAAAACAGTATATCAGTGAGACTAAAACAATACTGGATAGTTTTAATACTTAGAAGTTTGATCACATTATTATCTCCACTAATAGTACTAATAAAGATGTCTGAAAAGCTAAATAAAAGCCTGGGTTACACTATATTTGAAGGTGTCCAAGTTACAGTGTAATTACATATTTAAGTACTGAGTAATATTAATTAAGTACATGTACTTACTATATGGTTAAGGTTAGGATTAGGGTTGGGTTTAGGGTTACTTCCGTGCAATTAAACATAACTTATTGTTATTATAATAGTAAGTAAATGTAACGTGTAACATGGACACCTTAAATTTAAGTGTTCCCAAAGTCTGTAATATTTAAGACTTTAGCACTATTTATTTCCAAAATGCATGTAAGTATCTTTCAGTGCTTCTAAAACATATAAACATTGACAGGATCTGTCTAATTATATAAGATTTGATCCCCTCCTAGGTGTTCTAGAGATCATTCACAGAGGCCAGAGGTCACAAAAGACCCAAATCTTCCAGGATGTGTGTGTGTGTGCGTGCGTGTGTGCGTGCATGCGTGCGTATGTGTGTGTGTGTGTGTGTGTGTGTGTGTGTGTGTGTGTGTGTGCGTGTGTGTGTGTGTGTGTGTGTGTGTGTGTAAGAGAGTAAACTCTAGAGTTAATCGTAGGGGGTTGTTGTGGGTGGTAATGGACAGACGGATGGATGGAGCGGGGGTGGGTGTTTTAGAGGTCTGGAAACAGTTAAAGCTGGATCACTGGGTGCAAAACCAGGGTGGGAAAACTAGAGAGGGCGGAAGAACATATAGCACAGAAGAGGCGGAGAACAAAAAAACGGAGGAGGAATCCTTCGAGGGAGTCACTGGAAAAAGAGTGAAATGCGTAACTCTGGAGAAATGTTCTTAACTCGTAAAAGATGTTCGGCAGGATGATCTAATAATGACTATTTATAGCAACGCGATTAAACTCAAAGAGTTGCTTCATGAAATAAAGCAGATAACTTTCAATAAGAAATCATCATCCTCCTACTCTAATAAACTTGACCTTAAGGCAAGAGACAACATTAGAGTTTTGATATTTTGGTCTATTTTTATATTGTCTTCTCTTAGACTTTTTGAAAGATATCATCCAAAAAACACTTATAAGTGTTAATTTGACTGCATTTCATTTTTGCGTCTGTAGTTTTCAATTACAATACGTATCTTCTCTCAGATTTTTCTCCACTTCAGCAGCACCTACACACACACCAAACTTTACTGTTTTTATTTCTATATATACACAGGTACATCTAGAAAAATTAGAATATGGTGAAAAAGTTCATTTTTTCTTGTAACTTATTTCAAAAAGTGAAACTTTCATATATTTTTGATTCATTATGTATAAAGTAAAACACTTCAAACTGTCAGGGTCAGCAGGAAGGAACCCAAATGCAGAATGAGAGAAACAAATATTTATTGAAACACAAGTTCAGGGGGGTGCACAGGGGTGAACAGTCTTGAAACTACTCCAAACAGCAGGAGAGAACTAAGCCTCCTGAGGTAGACAGTCTGGAGAGCAGTCCCAGTCGGTACCAATGAAAGATTATCTGCACCAGGCTTGGTTGGCAGACTGCTTGGGGGAACCAACAGGCAGGGAGTCTCAGGCTGGTAGAGCAGGACTGGAGGGAACACACAACAACAAGACAGCACGCAAAACATGTAATAAAAGGGAAAAATAAATATACAATAAAAAGCAAAACAAAAACTAAAAGTAAAAGGACAAATCTGAATATACAACTAAAGAATAAAAGCAGAGCATTTGAAGACTAGAAACAGGACTGATAAACAAATAAAGAAAATATTATAAGTAAACAATCAAGATTACTGAGGAACAAAACCAGAGATATAAACTCAAGAGCAAAACTGCAGTAAGGATACAAGATGACAACACAAGACTGGAATATAGAGCAGCTAATTGGTAACTGTCTCTATGGCACAAGACGAACCCGCAAACACAAGAGGAAAACAGCACAATATAAAGGGAGAAAAGCACACGAGGGCCAGGTGAGCACAGTTAAGGAAACGAGGACAAGACAAGGGCTAAACAAGGGGGCGTGACCAAGGGAAACAAGGAGGTGGGATCACAGGAACACATGGTAGACACAAACAAAGACAAAGCAATGTGTTAAGACACAAGAAAACCAACGAAACATTTAACAAAGACAACACAGACAAGGCTGCCAGGGCAGAGCCCTGACAGTACCCCCCTCCCAATGGATGCCTCCTGGTATCCAAACCAGTCCAGGGAGGTGGTGACGCAACAGGGAACAAAGGGGGTATCAACCGGGCGGGCTTGAATGGAGCAGGCATAGCAAAGCCATAGCCACCATGCAGCCCAGGAGAGGGGGTGGGGAGGGTGGGAATAAATCCAGTGTTGTAGCCTGGCAGGGCAGAGTGGAAGGCTGCTGGAGGGGTGGGAAAACCGCAAGTGTTAGGTTGCATTGAAGGCGGAGTGGGAGAAACATAAGTGGTGTATCTGGGTGTATTGACTGGCTTGAGTAATGGTGGCTTGAAAATGGTAGAGTAAGGCAGGGTGCTGGCAGCAGGAATGACCTTGGCATTGGGGACAGTCTCTGGGCTGAGAATGGGTTTAGGAGTTGACTCCGATGCCATAACTCCACTTATAGAAAAGGTGGGGAGTTCTGGTGATTTTGGAGCAAGGCAGGGGACAGCCTTCTTGTCCATGACAAGACTAACAGAGAGAGTGGGTGACTCTGATGGGAGTGGCTCTGGGATACATCCTGGCTGCTTCTGGTTTGGACTCCGGGATACACTTTGCTTCTGGACTGGGACTGGCTCTGAAACGGACTCTGGGATGTTTTCAGGCTGTTCTTGGACTGGTACTTGCTCTGAAATGAACTCTTGAGTAGACTCCAAGATGGACCTTGGTGGCTCCAGGGCTGGGGCTAACTCAAGCGTAAACTCAGTGAGGGGAGCAAAGTCTGAAACTAAAGCACATTCCAGGGCAGACTCCAAGGACTTTGGGACTGGAGCACAGTCGGAGATAGGAAACAACTCTGGGTTGAATCTTGAGTGTAGAGTTGGGTCTGGGACTGATGCGGACTCAAAGACTGAGTCTAAAGTCTGGAGGACTGGAGCAGATTTTGAGCCTGTGGCAGTGAAAGCTGGTTGCTTGGGTATGGCCTCAGTGTTATCCATGGACGGAACAATGACAGCAGACTGCTTGAGGGTGGCCGCGCTGGCCATAACAGGAAGGACAAGCAACTCAGGGATGATCTCTGTTGGCATGGTACGACTAGCTGGACTAGACTCTGTGGGCATGACACGACTGGCTAAAACAAGCTCTGTGGGTAACCAGACTGGAGAGGGCTCTGGAGCGGACTTTGTGGGCTCCCGGATTGGAGCGGGCTCCCGGACTGGAGCGGACTCTGTGGGCTCCCGGGGCGGAGCGGGCTCTGGAGCGGACTCTGTGGGCTCCCGGGGCGGAGCGGGCTCTGGAGCGGACTCTTTGGGCTCCCGGGGCGGAGCGGGCTCTGGAGCGGACTCTGTGGGCTCCCGGGGCGGAGCGGGCTCTGGAGCGGACCCTGTGGGCTCCCGGGGCGGAGCGGGCTCTGGAGCGGACCCTGTGGGCTCCCGGGGCGGAGCGGGCTCTGGAGCGGACCCTGTGGGCTCCCGGGGCGGAGCGGGCTCTGGAGCGGACTCTATCGGCTCCCGGGGCGGAGCGGGCTCTGGAGCGGACTCTGTGGGCTCCCGAGGCGGAGCGGGCTCTGGAGCGGACTCTGTGGGCTCCCGGGGTGGAGCGGACTGCGTGGGCTCCCGGAACGGAACGGACTGCGTGGGCTCCCGGAACGGAGCGGACTGCATGGGCTCCCGGAACGGAGCGGCCTCTAGGATGGCAGGCTTAGGAATGACTGGAACTGACTCAACTGATTCAGGTGTGACTGTAGCATTCTCAACCAGCTCTGATTTGCCCACCTCTGCAGTGACTGCGGTTGACTCCACAGACACAGTGATGGCTACAGCATTCCGGGAAGCCCTTTTCCTTCTCAACCGGCGTTTTAATGTGGGAGGAACATGATCTTGATTCGGTGAGGGAGTGACGGTGGGTTGGTCAGTGCTGGTGGACTCTGGTGGCGAAAGGATTTGTGAATCCTTGCGGTGGTGCACAGAGTTGGAATAATTCCAAAAGTCCAAAATACTCAGTTGTTCCATTTCCCACCGAGGCAGTGGATTGTCCAGACAGAGGTTGAAGATATCCTTAAGGGCTGCATCCTGGTACTCAAGGCCCCTGGACATAGTCCAAAAGAACTGAGCAAAGGCCCTTACCTCCAGCCCCTGCTGACGAAGAGACCCCAGTCCTCGCTGATGGGCTAGTGTCTCCTGAGAGTTTGCAGTTGGCAGGATCCGGAGACTCATACTGCTGGGTCCTATTTGGCAGGTTCGTAATGTCAGGGTCAGCAGGAAGGAACCCAAATGCAGAACAAGAGAAACAAATATTTATTGAAACAGTTCAAGGGGGTGCACAGGGGTGAACAGTCTTGAAACTACTCCAAACAGCAGGAGAGAACTAAGCCTCCTGAGGTAGACAGTCTGGAGAGCAGTCCCAGTCGGTACCAATGAAAGATTATCTGCACCAGGCTTGGTTGGCAGACTGCTTGGGGGAACCAACAGGCAGGGAGTCTCAGGCTGGTAGAGCAGGACTGGAGGGAACACACAACAACAAGACAGCACGCAAAACATGTAATAAAAGGGAAAAATAAAAATACAATAAAAAGCAAAACAAAAACTAAAAGTAAAAAGACAAATCTGAATATACAACTAAAGAATAAAAGCAGAGCATTTGAAGACTAGAAACAGGACTGATAAACAAATAAAGAAAATATTATAAGTAAACAAGCAAGATTACTGAGGAACAAAACCAGAGATATAAACTCAAGAGCAAAACTGCAGTAAGGATACAAGAGGACAACGCAAGACTGGAATATAGAGCAGCTAATTGGTAACTGTCTCTATGGCACAAGACGAACCCGCAAACACAAGAGGAAAACAGCACAATATAAAGGGAGGAAAGCACACGAGGGCCAGGTGAGCACAGTTAAGGAAACGAGGACAAGACAAGGGCTAAACAAGGGGGCGTGACCAAGGGAAACAAGGAGGTGGGATCACAGGAACACATGGTAGACACAAACAAAGACAAAGCAATGTGTTAAGACACAAGACAACCAACGAAACATTTAACAAAGACAACACAGACAAGGCTGCCAGGGCAGAACCCTGACACAAACGCTTTTTGTTTTAATTTTGATGATTAGAGCTTACAGCTAACGAAAGTCGAAAATCAGTATCTCAAAATATTATAATATTTACATTTGAGTTTCAATAAATTACCATCCATTCAGTATAAATTCTGGCTATCTCTTGTTCTTTGAAACCACAATAATGGGGAACACTGCTGACTTGGCAATGGTCCAGAAGACAATCATTGACACCCTCCACAAAGAGAGTAAGTCACAGAGGGTCATTACTAAAAGGGGTGGCTGTTCAAGGAGTGCTGTATCAAAGCATATTAAATGCAAAGTTGACTGTAAGAAATTGGATAGGAAAATGTGCACAAGCAACAGGGAGGACTGCAAGCTTGAGAATACTATATCAAGGAAAGCCGATTCAAACACTTGGGAGAGCTTCACAAGGAGTGAACTGAAGCTGGAGTCAGTGCATCAAGAGTCACCACGCTCAGACATCTTCAGGAAAAGGGCTACTAAGCCACTTCTGAAACAGAAACATCGTCAGAAGCATCTTACCTGGGCTAAAGAGAAAAAGAACTGGACTGTTGCTCAGTGGTCCAAAGTCCTCTTTTAAGATTGAAGGATCACAAATGTTATTCTATGTTTGATTTGAATTCACGTCCTGACTAAGAGGTGTCGGGCAAGGCAAAGGTGTTTGAGATCGTTTTCCTGACCATTTGAGCTCGACAGCTGTGCCTTTGTCTCTATTATAATGGCAAGATCAATGAGTCAGACTAGAGAGAGATTGAACCTTTGATCTGCAAATGACTTTGTCCTGGCCAGATGTGGATTCGTTAGGTTTATTGCCCTCAGATGTATGTTTCTTTGATGTTTTGTCTCAACCTAAAAAAAGTCCCTCCTCCAATCCTGACTATAAAGATACCCTGTAAAAATGACTTAAGATGAGATCTTCGATGACTGCAGATAACAACACATGTCATAGAATAAAGAAATTCTGCTGACAATCCAATCCGAAGTCTCCTGGTCTTCTCTTCTGAGTTTTCTACACTTTAGAAGAACACAGTTTTCAACAGATGCTGCCGTGAACCCGGATAGAGTTCCAGCTTTCTCACCTGAAAGACTTCAAGCTCAAACAAAGATCTGCATCTTTTGGAATCCAGCGAAACTTCAAACTGAACAAGGATTCCCAGACTGAAATTTTCTCTCTGGTGAGTGCTGTCTCTAATCCGAAAGAACCTAAGACCAGTACAAATTTTTGTATCCTCTGTGCCGTCAGAGAAGAGTTAACATACATCTGTAGGGTTTGTTTAACTAAAGTTTATCCTCTGTTTTCAGACAGGGAAGAGTTTATCCTCTGTTTCTTGTAGGCAGGGAAGTTTATCCTCTGTTTTCAAGCAGGGAAGAGTGTTATCCTCTAAAGTTTTTATTTTAGAGATGAAAGTATCCTCTGTTCTTTCAGGCAGGGAAGATTTTGGGCATTACGTGCTAAAAATTAGGTACCCTCTGTTTCAGGCAGGGAAGGTTAGCATTTCGTGCTAATAATTTAGTTTTATCCTCTGTTTCTTGTAGGCAGGGAAGTTAAGTGTGAAGTGTTGGTAATTTGGAAATTTAACAATAGTTAAGTTCTTTTTTACAAGTGTACCCTCTGTTGATCAGAGAAGTGTTTGTTTTGTTTGTGTGGTACAGAAGAAACTTGCAAAATGGTCAGAAGGAATGCTAGGCTGATTCCAACCACAGAAAAGAGTGGTCTTGCGACTCCTCTGTGGTCAGATAGTGAATTCAAAACACTGTTAGGGGAAAAAATGGACCTAATAGTCACTGAAAAAGTTAGACAAAAACTAACGCAGAAATATGAGATTCATCCAGACAAGACTTGGTCGGTAGATGAGTGTAAAAAAGTACTAGGAGCAAGTATTCGTAAGAACAATGTGAAAGACATTATCTGTTGTCACAGGGAATTCAGTGTAACGCTAGCGACACAACAGTCTCAGCGTAACGCAGAGCTAGAGAAACAGAACAATGAACTCCGTGCTAGAATATACACTTTGACCAAGAAATTGAACCTCAAGAAAGAGGCAAAAACTGATGTGGAAGTAAGTCAGCCTGATAACATTTACCCTGATTTACAAGCGTTCTTTGAAACAGATGTAGCTCTCCAATCAGTAACTGATGTGCCTGTAAATTCCGTCCATGTGTGTGGGGCTAGGAGAAGATCTCAGGGGATTGAGGACACTGATGGTGTTCCTCTCCATTCTTCTGTTGTGCAAATACAAACTGCTGCCAAAGCTTTATGTCCTAAAGATATAGAGAGACTATCTCAGAGTTTACCGTCAGCACGCACACATTTTTCTGAATTTAGAAGAACATTGATCAGTAAAATGCGTCTTTATGACATGTCGTTGGCAGAAGTCACGCAGCTGATGTCACAAATACTAACTGAATCTGAATTCAACAGTTTTGAATCTGCTGTCACTTCTGAACTGCGAAATGCCAGTAAGGGTGATTTAAGAGAAGGTATTTTGAAAATCCTAAAGAATATCTTAGGACCCAAAATAGATTGGTCTAGAATTACTACCTGTGTGCAAAGGAAAGAAGAAACTGTGAGTGAATATACTGAGAGATTTTGTCAGTCAGCTGTAATCTACAGTGGAATTGTTGATGACTCTGAAAGTGTGCTAGATGACAAGGGACCCTTGGTTCGTATCTGGTCAGATGGCCTTGTAGCCGAATACAGAAAAGCTTTACCATTCTTAGATCTAACTTGGTCTAACAGAACTCTCAGAAGTAACCTAGACAGGTTAGCTACATGGGAAAGAGACGCTGATGTCAAGGCAAAAGTAAGAGTAGCAGCAGCTACGTTTAACACAACGAAACAAGACAATAGATGGTCTAAAAGAGAAAGCAAATGCAAATACTGTGAAAAATTTGGACATTGGGAGAAAGAGTGTAGGAAGAAGTTGCAAGATAGTAAAAGAAATGCTATGCATAATTCTGCTCCTTCTCAGCCTGCACACAACCCTGAAGTAGTTCCGTCAGTGACCACTGAAATTATAGGACAGTTAGTTCAGGCTCTTCTAAGAGCACAACAAGACCAGGAAAAAAACTAATTATTGGGGCTGTGAGTAGCTACCTTTCCCCTGTAATCCAACACAATGACCAAAGAATTTTTGTGAAAGGTAGCATAAAAGAGAAAGAGATTGATTTTTTGCTTGATACAGGAATGGTGTTAGGTCAGACTGTAAACGTAAAATGCCCTCACACAGTGTCCGCACTAATGAATCAAGCAAAAGTCACTTCTGTCACCTCCTCCCGTTGGGGAAATTGGTTAGCAACTCTCACAGCCCCGAATATTAATATACAGCGTGCACCAGTCACGAACCCATCCTCATGTATGATGTCTGCAATGACTGAATTTGTGTTAGAGGATGAAGGCGAAATGACTCATGATTGTGTTACGCTTACATATGCAGCGAAAAGTGAAATAGCAGAAACTCCCATAGAGAACGCAGAATTGGAGTTGTTTGTTGATGGTTCAGCTCAAGTTATTGAAGGTAACAGACGAGCAGGATATGCAGTAACTTCCACCACTGAAGTAGTTGCTTCAGGTCGTCTTCCAGATCATTTTTCAGCTCAAGCTGCAGAACTAGTAGCCTTAACTAGAGCATGCACGCTAGCTTCAGGATCGGTTGCAAATATCTACACAGATTCCAGGTATGCTTTTGGGGTAATTCATGATTTTGGTGTCATTTGGCAAACCAGAAAATTTTCTAACTTCTGCTGGATCCCCCATTAAGCATGCTGGATTAGTGAAAGATTTAATGTTTGCCATGAAACTCCCAAAGAAATTAGCAGTGATCAAAGTGAAAGCACATCTCACAACTAATACTACGGAAGCTAAAGGTAATGCTCTTGCTGATGTAGCGGCTAAACAGGCTTGTTTCTATGCAACTGTACAAGTGTGTTCAGGTAGTACAGCACAGAAGATAATTCTACCTCCTGAATCAATCGTTGATCTGTATAAAGACGTTCCTCTATATGAAGCATGGACATGGTTAGACAAAGGAGCCACTGTGGATTCATCCGGCTGCTGGACCAAAGGGGGAAAGTATGTTGCTCCCGAATCACTGTTGCCATATTTGGCTCAACAAATACACAGTTTGGGTCATAGTGGTCCAGCAACAATGAATCACAGGTTCTCAAATCAATGGTGGAATCCAAAATTCAGAAACGCAGCCACTGAAACAGTCAAGAGATGTGTTACATGTCAGAAAAATAATGATGTACCAGCAGCCATTACACCAGCAGCACATACCCCAGCTCCACCAGGGCCATTTCGTCACCTGCAAGTTGATTACATATCGTTGCCCCCTTGTAAAGGAAAAACTGACGTTTTGGTAGTAATAGACAAGTTCTCAAGATGGGTAGAAGCTTATCCAACAGGGCGCGCTACAGCTGCACATACTGCTAAATGTCTTGTCACTGATTTCATTCCCAGATGGGGATTGCCAGATTGCATTGACTCAGATCAAGGTACCCACTTCACAGGACAGGTAGTCAAGGAAGTGTCTAGAATGTTGAAGATTAAGTGGAACCTTCACTGTCCCTATAGGCCACAAGCATCAGGACAGGTTGAACGATCAAACAGAACAATCAAAACCAGGCTAAGCAAAATGCATCAGGAAGGAGTACCATGGGTTGAAGCACTGCCCGCAGTACTGTGTAGTATGAGAGCATCACCTAACAGATCAGTAGGACTGAGCCCTCATGAGATTATTACTGGACGCCCAATGCAGATGCCAGGTGTGATTGATCTTAGAAATGCTGATGTGCACATTGCTTCAGATGCCCTGATTGCTTACTGTGAAAACCTCACAAAGGCAGTGCAGAGTGCCAAAGAGAGAGTTGAGTCGTGTTGGCAGACTCCACCAGAAGGTGGACACACAATCGTCCCAGGTCAATGGGTCATGATAAAGGCATTCAAAAACAAGCCATTAGAGCCTAAGTGGTACGGACCACATCAAGTGATGTTGATTACAGCAGCTGCAGTATTGTGTCAGGGAAGGAAAACTTGGACTCATGTGTCACATTGTAAGGTTGTTCCTCCCCCTGCAGGGATAGGATAGGGCAGACACAAGAACCAGTGAGGAGCCCAGGGAAGAACCGAAAGCAACAGGCTTCGGGGGCCAACCCTGAGGTGAAGATTTCCTCATAGGCCTTTCCCCTCCATTAGTCCATCCTTTCCTCACTGTTCTTTAGGTGTCGCAGGAATTAAGAAATAGGGAAAGAAGGAACAACCATAGCAGACTATATTTTGAACAGAGGATACAACCCTAATGTATGCAGACTCTACAAATACTGCTCTGTGCCGTTAGTTCTCTCTTGTTTGTGTTTCTTTCTTCCTCTGTGCAGATACCATTTGATGGCTGTCCTGAGATCCATATGCACCACCCTTCTCACCTGCGGATAAAGCCACAACCTCTAGAAAACAACCCATTACCGAGCCAACTATCACACAAGAAAGAGAAAAGAAAGAAGAAGAAAAAGAATAAAAAATACACAACGCAGAGACTATTACCCGTAAAATCTTCACGGACCCTAATTGCATGTTTTGTTTCTGTGTCAGCATGCAATTACATATAAGCAACACAGAACATGTACAATGTGCCTGTAACGATTACAAGTTACAAGAATTAACTTTTAAGTGTCTAAATTTGTATTTTTGTGAGAGTTATTAGAACTCTCAAAGAGGGGATTGAAGGATCACAAATGTTATTCTATGTTTGATTTGAATTCACGTCCTGACTAAGAGGTGTCGGGCAAGGCAAAGGTGTTTGAGATCGTTTTCCTGACCATTTGAGCTCGACAGCTGTGCCTTTGTCTCTATTATAATGGCAAGATCAATGAGTCAGACTAGAGAGAGATTGAACCTTTGATCTGCAAATGACTTTGTCCTGGCCAGATGTGGATTCGTTAGGTTTATTGCCCTCAGATGTATGTTTCTTTGATGTTTTGTCTCAACCTAAAAAAAGTCCCTCCTCCAATCCTGACTATAAAGATACCCTGTAAAAATGACTTAAGATGAGATCTTCGATGACTGCAGATAACAACACATGTCATAGAATAAAGAAATTCTGCTGACAATCCAATCCGAAGTCTCCTGGTCTTCTCTTCTGAGTTTTCTACACTTTAGAAGAACACAGTTTTCAACAAGATGAAAGTAAATTTTGCATTTCATTTGGAAATCAAGGTCCCAGAGTCTGGAGGAAGACTGGAGAGGCACAGAATCCAAGTTGCTTGAAGTCCAGTGTGAAGTTTCCACAGTCAGTGATGATTTGGGTTGCCATGTCATCTGCTGGTGTTGGTCCACTGTGTTTTCTGAAGTCCACAGTCAACACATAAATCTAACAGGAAATTTTAGAGCACTTCATGCTTCCTCCTGCTAGACCCTAGACCCTAGACACTAGACCCAACAATGCAGATGACCTGAAGGCCGCTATCAAAGCAACCTGGGCGTCCATTACACCTGAGCAGTGCCACAGGTTGATCACCTTCATGCCACGCCGCATTGATGCAGTAATTCATGCAAAAGGAGGCCCTACCAAGTATTGAGTGCATAGAAATGAACATATTTTCAGAAGCCTGACATTTCTGTTTAAAATATCCTTTTTTATTGATCTTATGTAATATTCAAATTTTATGAGACACTGAATTTGGGGTTTTCATAATCATCAACATTTCAAGAAATTAAGGCTTGAAATGTTTCTCTTTGAGTAATGAATCTATATAATATATGGGTTTCACTTTCTGAAATGAGTGACAAAAATATTGACCCTTTTTCATGATATTCCAATTTTTTGAGATGTACCTGTATTTTGAAAATGTTACAGAACGGTTTGTTCATATATCATTCGCTTGATTTTATTATTGCACTATTGTATTTCCATCTGTAAATTTCAATTACAATTCATATATTTAAATAGTTTTTTTTCCACTTCAGCAGCACTTACATACACCAAACTAAGCTGTTTTGTTTCTATCTATATTCTGGAAGTTTTTACTGAGGGATTTGTTCATATATCATTCACAATTATTTATATAACAATTTATTCCTAAAAACAAGGTAAAATGTATTTTTTTCTGGCTGTTGATAGTTTTTTCTGATTTATGCAGTGATGAAAGGATAGATCCAAAACCCCCTCTATAATATAAAAACCTTTAACTGTTATATGTCAACAAAGTCAAACAAGAATTTTGAACCTGGCTTTATCCAATGTTCAGATTTATTTTCTGAAAATGTATACAAGTGAGTGCATATTTAATTAGATAATGCCTTATTTTCATTATAAACATAACATTTCAGAAAACGAATGTAGTCTATTTACCTGAGGTGTCTTGCCTTAACAATCTCAATATTTGCTATATTATATTTTTGGATGTAGTATTTACTCCAATGGTTAACTGTGAGATCTGATGCTCTTTAACGCAGATGCATCACACTGAAAACATTTTCCGACAAGGCAATAAAAAGGAAGCAATAATGTGCTATTGTGTGTTTTAAACCTCTCAGCACTATTTCACCGAAGCAATCAAAATCAAACATCCCACACAAATCCTGCATCTCTCTTGTGCCTAATATATTGCCTGAGGAAAAGTGTACTTCATAAAGTGCTGCCGGTCCCTCAGGAGCGACGTATAAGAGAACGACGAGCCTTGAGTGCTGTTATAGTTGCTTTAGGAGGAGTTTGTCCAGTGTGTATTCCCAGAAAAGACTTGGAAACTTTCTCATGATCTCCAATACACAGGGGACGCGCTCAGAGACCCCAGGAGTCGAGTTTACACATACAAGAAAAGATAGGGCACAATGTACTGTGTTAATATGATCATTTCCTATATTGATTCTTCACCGGTGATGTATCTGTTTTTGAGTTACGTGTTGCATTTTGTTGGGTTTTAGAGTTAAAGGAAATGTTCTGGCTTAAAATCAGTACCTTTTCAGTTTTTCCCTCGATTTTTTCTTTCATTGCAAGGGCACACTGCAGGAGACTCATTTAAACATTTACTATTGTTGTACTTCTTCATATACTCACCCTGATGTCATGCCAAACAATACAACATTCAGTCTTGCATGAAACACTAAACTAGACATTAGGAACAAAGACAAGCAGCAAAAATCAATATGTCAAATATACAGGTTTGGAACTACATGATTGTGAGTAAATTAACTATTTAAAAGCACAAAATATGCATTAAAACAATGTGAAGAAATAATCTTTAAATTAAAAAATGTAATTGATAAAATGTAAACAAATTGAAAATTAAATGTAAAGGTAAATAAAATAAAATAAAATAACCAACAATGAGACAATGTGATGTCTGGATAAATTAAAATAAATAATTTTCAATTAATAATATAAAAACACATGATTTTAGGAGACCTTCATGTCTGGAGCACAAAGGCTGCAGGATGTCCATCATGTAAATAAATTAAGTAACCATTTACACCATCTGTAGATGAATACAAGCACTATGAAAAACTCAAACAGTCAATGCAAATAAAAACAAGCAATTTTGAAATGAGAAACACCAGGTTTGTGAGCTGCAGCTAGTTTCCTAGTTTTATAATGTGCTGAATCCTCTGAAAGCTGCTGTGAAACCAAGAGCACCAGGAAAAAAAACATAACGTTTGAAAAAAAGGCGAGATGAATATGGTGGGATATTTCACTGCCAAGCAGCCCAGCAATGAAAAGAGCTCTGAAGCAAACCCTTTCAGAGGGAGAGAAAGAGAAAGACTGGCTAAAAAACACAGAAAAAGAAGAATATCAAAGACTAAAGAACGGTAACTCTAAAGGAAAGAGAGAGGTCAGAGTGAGGCTGACGTTCATTTCAGAACGGACTCTTTTTCATGCTAACGTCTCTCTGTGTCCTAGAAAAGCTTGACCGCGGCCAACCTGCGTCAGAGAGAGCGTAGACTCATGCAGGAGCCGTCAGATCGCTCAAAAGAACCAATGCAAAACAATAATGCTGCAGAATACAAGGAAAATCTAATGCTGCCATTGCCTTCGACCCACGACTGGCACTGTTGACTTCAACATCAGCAGAAATAGCAACTAAAGCAGCATTAAAAAAAGCCAGGAATCATTTATGATTGCAGCTGGGATCCCAGCATAACCGAGTGTGTTGCTAAGCAGTTGTTAAGGTGTTTTAAACATTGAAGAGTGTTGTTATGAATTTCTACGGTATTCGGCGTGGTTGCCAAGGTGTTGCTATACAGTTGCTAAGATCTTCTAAGCATTTTAGAGTGCTGCTATGAGTTTTCAAGTTATCCAGGGTGATAGCCAGGGCTATGTTATACAGTCTCTAAGGGGTTTACGCATTATAGAGTGTTGCTGTGTGGTTTTTAAGATGTTTTGGTGGTTACCAGGGTTTTGCTATTCAGTTGCTAAGATGTTTGAAGCATTTTAGAGTGCTGTTATGTGTTTTCAAGGTGACCTTGGTGGTTGCAGGGCATTGCTATGCCAATGCAAGGGTGTTGTAAGAGTTTAATAGTGCTGTTATGCAGATTCAAGATGTTTTGGATGAATAATAGGGCATTGCTATGCTGTTCTGAGTGGCTGCCTCAAGTACTGTGACATGCTGGTTTGCTTCATGTAAACAGATGTGGCATCTACTGTGTTTCTTTCGAGTGTGTGTGTGTGTTGGGATGGGAAAGGCGTGCTCGTCTGACCCTTCCCAGCATCCAGGACTCCTGCTAACACTCTCAAACGTGTCATTTCGTGACACAACAGCTAAATCCCAGAATTCCCACCAGACATCACACAGCTTCCGCGAGGACTGCTTTTGCACCCATTTAAACTCTCCCCGAGCTGCTCGTCTCCACTGGGATTATCTTTATATGGGAGATTGTTTTCCTTAAACATCTGCCAGCGCCGCACTGATGAAGTGGGAGCCAGTTTGAGGGGGGGGGGGAAACTCACTTCAATACCAAAACTGCTGTCTGTTCTTCTGTACGGGCTCCTGGGAAACATACACAGCCTTGAAAGAAAAGGGGAAAAAGAAAAACAAAGGCACTGAGAGAAGAAACAATTTTTGATGTTGTTCTTTGCATTCAGCTGCAGGGCCTCCTGCTTCCTGTGTGTGTTCGGGAACATGTGTAGAGATTCAGCGTGGGTGTGTGAGAGACGCGCAGACCTCCAAGACCAGGAATAACACACACACACATGTATAAAATGGTCCCAAATTCCCCCTCGAACCAGACAGCCGGAGCTCCTTAAATGCTGCAAAACACACTGTGTGTCCGCTGCTGCCCAATCCATGTGGTGATGAGACATCACATTCCAGTACAACAGAACCGCAATATGTGAATATCAATCAATGGGGGGTGAGGATGTGTCGGCACTAGGGACATTTTTTTGGCCATTTCTATGGTATTCTGTGTTGACAGCATGATGCTGAGCAGTTTCTAGGGTGTTCTAAGTAGTTGTCTGATGTTACTAGGACCCTAGGGTGTTGCTATGATGTCCCAGGTTGTTGAGAGGGTGTTTTAAGAGGTTTTCTTTTTTACATTGCTACATAGTTGCTAGATCAATGTGTGGCTATTATATTGTATTCTGAGTTGACCGCATGATTCTGAGCAGTTGCTATGGTGCTCTAAGCGGTTGTTTGATGTTGCTAGGTGGTTGCTAAAACCTTGTTTGGTAATTCCTTTTGTATTCCTGGGTGTGTCTCAATCAGCTCCCTTGTTCAGTAGTCAGGGCACTGATCAGGGAGTCGGCCATTTTAGGGCTGTCTCTATCGTGAAATCTTTCCAGTGCAATGGAACGTTCACTCCCTCAAAATCCCACAATGCACTGCAGAAACTAGGGAGCATCAGTGCTTACAATGCTCCCTTACTGGAAATAACGTCACATTTCTGAAGCGTGAAACATAAACCACACGAGCCAACTCGATGGATATAATGACACTCGATAGAAGATTTGAAAAGACAAACAATTTTTTTTTTTACGTAATTTGCATATTTCAACAAACACATCACTAGACAGGTAATTAACACATTTATCTAACATTTATATTTCAAATCCTGCTGAAATGTTGTAAGAACATGTAACAGAACGATGTGTTTAAAGAGAATAAAACATAATATCAAAAAGAGGTCGGTCCTGTCTGTTGTTTATTCATTCAAGCGGTGACGTTCTACTATGTTGTCCGTTGACGTTGTACGTAATCATGTCACTGGAATTTGAGTGCTCACTGTCCTAAGGTGCAGTGAGTCAGGGAACTTACCAGTGACCGAATTCGTGCACACGATCTACTGATTCATGAGCTCGGGAGCTGATTGAGATGCACCCTTTGTTTGATGGCATGATGCTGACCAATTGCTCGTGTTGCAGGTTGTTGCTAGGGAGTTCTAAGTATTTTTGATGTTGTTATGATGTTGTTAAGGTGTTGTTATGATGTCCCAGGTTGTTACTAGGGTGTTTTAAGTAGTTGTTTGATATTGCTATATGGTTGCTAGAATATAACTGCCAATTTCTACAGTATTTTGGGTTGTTATCGTTATGCTAAGTTGCTAACAGTTGCTAAAGTGTTGCAAGGGTGTTCTGTAATGTTGCTAGGAAATTCTAGGTAATGTTTTAAATGTTTTTAATGTGTGGTCAGAATTTGCTAGGTGGTTACTAGGGCACTGGGGTGTTGCTATGCTAACACTGGGGTGTTACCAAAGTTGTTTCTAAAGTGTTCTAAGTGGTTGTTTGTTACTGCTAGATGGTTGCTAGGAAATAGTTTGGCCATTCCTATGGTATTTTGGGTTGATACACTCTCATGTAATTTCAAACCTGTATTTTTCTGTGGAAATTTAAAAGAAGACAATCGGGGTTTAAACATCATTGGACCCCATTGACTTCAATTGCATGGACCTAAAAAAGAGATGTTTTTCCACATAAGAAATTAAGTCTTACAAGTTTGGAGTAAATGACGGCAGAATAATCATTTTGGTGAAGACTTCAGAGCAGCAACATTTTCCTCTGTGCAAACACCTTTCAGATGCAGTCAGCAGGTTTGATGAGCGTATGGAGCTCTAATGGTCTTCAAGAGCACTTCCTGCTCTGGGACGACCGTAAATCCCGCAGCGAGAGGACTAACCCCAAACCATTCATCACAGCTTATCTCGCAGTACAAAAGGTTCACAGGCTCTTATCGCTAGTTATGAAAAAGCAGCACGGTCTGGGGCCAAACACAGAGATGGTTATTGGTCTAGAGGACGTCCAGCTCCAACACGTGCACACACACTCATAACTCTCATCCTGTCTTCCTGTTCTCGATTAGCGTTGATTAAAGGTGGGCGTTGCTTTAGGATCTGCCCTCCCAGAGCTCAACTTCTGGCACAGGCTGTGGGAAAACTGATGAAGTACGTCGCTGTTAAAATAAACGTTTCTATCCCAGTTTTCCCCCGGGATGATGAGACAGTCAATCCCCAAACCCCTGTCAACTCCCTCAAGGAACAACAACACACTTTTTGCAGTTTGCAGACTTAATATAACTTTACAATGGAAAAGAGAGGCTAAAAACACCCATTTGCTATCTTAGACGAGTCCTGCTAAGATCCGCCATATAAAGCGAAGACTTTACTACAGCGCCACACTGTAAAAAAAATGATTGCCACAATTAGTTATCGCAACTTAATTCAATATTACAATAAGCAATCATGTCAGCTTAAAAAGTAAGTGTTCGGGCTCGATTTAAATGATATGTTTAGTTAACTTTAGTTCAGTTTGATATTATATCTCAGAAGATGTAAATTTAATTATTAATTATGTTAATTATGTCAATACTTTTATTTAACATAATTTTATTTAATTTGTATTGTTTTTAGTTTATTTAGTACATCAATTTAAACTGAATGGAAATAAGAAATGTTGCCTTGGAAATTTAATTTGTATATATATATTTTTTTTTTTAATGAATGTGTTTATAATTTCAAGTAACAACATTTTTTTAGCTAATAAACATGCTGCAACTCTATTAAATTCTATATTGTTAATTCAATATTCAATATTACAGAATACTATACCAATCATTATTTCATAGAAATAGTTACAATTACAATTAAAAACAAAGAATGATAAGAATTATGAATAAACAATACTCAATACTAAAATATATATTTATTGAATACTTGTAATCTGCACTTTTATAAAAGTAATAAACCAATCAGGGCTGCATTACAGTTTTTTTGTCAAATCAAAATATGTTTTATAGTTGCTGTTATGTATTACGAAGATCATAACCACAAACATAAACACACACACAACATCCTCAAGGTAGACACATCACAGCTAAAATGTGGCTCAAACGTCACAGGAAATATTTCAGCACAAACTCAAACCATTCAAGGAAAACTAGAAAAAATGATGATGAGATGAACAGAGAACCGTTCTCTTTTCCTTTTTCGACAGACAGTTTAATCAACACCTCTAATCAAAATCTATCTTTGTTCCTCAAACTAGGCTTGCAGCGATAGACGGTGATGCGGTGATACCGGCGTTAAACCGCAACACCGTTACATCAATTGACCACTGCGGCACAGTCTCCCATCGTCGTTTAGATTTTATTTATAGTAATATAAATTATTTTGTTCAGTTAGAGGACACTACAATTAAAACTGAACGCTGCTGCTCAATGCAGTGCACCAAACAAACGAGAGTCTTGCATCACAGCAGTCTAGGTCTGCATTGCTGCGGCTGTCCCGACCAGATTTGTTGTGCCGCGGGATTAATTTCCAGAATACAACGCGGTAACGGTCGGTAACTCCGGTGCAATTTGAACGGGAGCAGGCAATCTAACAATATCCCGCTTCGGACGTCCTTTCAGAACAGCATATCTGCGCTTTATTCTTATCGAGCACCGGTACAGCCTGCACTCGGACCGTTATGCACGCGCACGCATGAACCAGTGCTTCGTTTTATTTGCAGGGTCGGAGCACAACATGTGCAACGATGCTCGGAGCAGGCTAGCAGATATAATATACAGCTCTCAAACAGAACAGGCAGGTTGTGATGAGTGACAGAGCAGAATAAGGATGGAGCAAAGTGTGGATGTGATGTCCTTAAAGGACGTTCAACTGGTCTTTCCTTTTTTCTTTTGTATTATGCTTATTCTATCATTTTAAATGACAGACTGTGTCAAAATTATTTATTTTTCTCTGCTGCACTTTTCACTGTGTTAACAGCAAGATGTTAAATTAATTTAGTATTTTGACAAGACTAATAAAATAGCTATTAGGCTAAACCTATATTTTTTTCCTATTGTGTTGTAGGCTGAATGTTAGCCTAAACGAATTATATCCTGACAAAACGAATAAAAATAGGGATTACAATTTTTGTATAACTTTTTTTTCTCTCTGTGACACTTTATTCCGTGTTGGCAGCAAAATGTTACTGACATTTATCAGTCAATAAATTCAAGACTCTTGACAAGACGAATAAAATAAATACACTTTTGTGCAGACTAAACTTTTATTTGTTAGCCTATCTCTCTGTCTTTCAGTAAAGATGTGAACAAACAGTGAATATAACGCGGGAGCGGGTGGGTGCGGAATAAAACCTAAAACAGTCCCGAGCAGACCTCTACATCACAGATCAGATTTCATTTATCACGTGAAGAGAGATGACAGACAAGAAGAGTGAGGTGAGAGACAAGACGATGCAGAAGAGTTTCAAAACCAAATGTAAAAGCGCCCGTTTTAAGTCTGTTGACTTCTGAGTCTGACATTTAATATAAGTCAAGTGTGCCCACACCTTTGTGTGCGGATCTACATTCAAATGAGAAACTCACCGAGATCTATCAAGTGAAAAATAAATAAATGATAAAATACATATTACATTTACATTTATGCATTTAGCAGACGCTTTTATCCAAAGGCTATAATTCAGGCTATACATTTTTTTTGTCAGTGCATTGTGTTTATTACATAAATAATTAAAAAGGCTTGTTGGGATGTATCTTTATATTGCATTAATTTAATAATAAAAAATAAAATAATGTTGTATTATTATACACTATTCACGAAGCCATCAGTAAATAGTTCCTCTGTAAGAACAAGCTGTCTGATGCCCGTATGCACTAAACACCACTGATCCTCACAAACTTCTCCAACATCCTTTATAAAACACTCGCTGTATTCAACTATGTGAATATACTGAGCTGTACGCCATCCCTGCAAACTTTCTTATTCATTTTTGCTAATAAACGTTCTTCGTTTTGACGATAATTGTTTGTTCCTCATTCTGATTCCCTCATTCAAACTGATTTTTAGTTTTGTATATTTAAACTTCATGTACGTTATTTGTAATTTTATAGTAGGCATATAGCATGGTGTATTTTTATTCGTTTTGTTAATAAAAGTTTTATGATCTATTGTTGTTGCTTGAATTGAATTTATTCAAAGTTAAAATAAAATGTGCACGGTGCATTTATAAGCTATTTAAACAAAGGAAAGTTAGAGAAAGAGGGAAGACTCAAACAAACTAAAAACAAACAACTGCTTGACGCTGAATTGCCGCTGATATGAAAGTCAAAGTAAAATGCGCACAGTGCTTACAAGGTATTTTAAACCAAAGGAAAGTGAGGAAAAGAGGGAAAACTTAAACGACCCCCCCACCACGGTGATACCGGTGTGACAACACGTCGATTAACCGGTGGGAAAATTTCATCACCGTCACAACCCTACCTCCAACACTGTCCGTCTCTTTCAAGGTTATCGTTGTTTCCCACTACCTACAACCACAACAGACCCGCAGGATATTTCCCAATCACCCTCTCACTCAACTTCAGCTTTGAGCTGATCTCATCTTCTAACATGAATATAAAGATGAAAACAACCAACTCAGAACTCACACACTGTCGTCTCAGCAGACCTGCAGGATGTCCTTCTTTCCACGTCGAAAGTTAGTCAAGACTGCTCAATAATAGAGCTCCAATGGTTTCATTTCAAAGCATGTTATACTGGAATAAAGAGCTGTCGCTATCGAAAAACAAATCTGTATTCTGGTTTCTCTCAATATGTACTTCCTTCTCACACATCAAGCTGTGAAATACAAAAAGGTGTTGCTGGCCTTGCAAAGCAACAAACCGCTGTTTTCTAGCTGTTAATGAGTCTAACACTAACAGAAACATGTTTTTGTAGCGAATTGAAGGCGTCAAGGGATTGAAACATCAAAATACAGTGAAACTGAACGAATGCTCAGTGTACTAAATTATTCGCATATTTATGTGCCATTATGCATCTATAAGGTACTTCAAATAATAAAAATAACAGTAATACCATGCTACTTTTTCATAGGTGTGATGATCTCAATGATACTGAAATGAAAGTGAATAAATTAATAGAGAATTAAGCAAAGAATATATTTTTAAAAAGCTGCATTCATGTCAGAATAACTGGTATTATGGGTTTCTAGTCAAAATCATTCACATCTTTGTCAAACTTATAATTGCATAAATTAATTTTAATCAGGTTTCATCTTCTCTTCTTTGACCGTTGTGTCATAAAAACTATTAATAGCCACACACTTATAAGTTAATAGTTATATGATAGCTGTTATATGTTATCTAACAGTTAGTATGGTTATCTAAATAAATAAAAAGCTAATTACTTGAGATAAAATACAAGTTAACTGAAATAACATGAAATATTAAAAAACTTTCAGCGTTCTGCCAACATTCTCATTTTCATTTAGTTTAACTTGAAGTACTAAAATAACAAATTATTAAATAAAAAATTATTAAATAAAAACTTATTTCCTTAAATAATAAAAATATTAATAAACGTCAAATAATGTCAAAAACACAACAACATGACTAAAATATTTTACAAAAGATTTATGTGAAAACAGAAACTCTAAAACATTAAATCTGTTTCATAACATTAACAAAAACTATAATAGTACATTTATTATAGTTGACTAAAATGTAAACAAAAACCATTAAAAAACATTTTAGTTACTTGAAATAATATAAACGTTAAATGAAACTAAATAAAATAAAAATAATTAACTTTAAGCCAGTTTACAAGGCAACATTTCTTATTTCCATTTAGTGTATCTTGAAGACTACAATAAGTAAAAAAATAAAATAAATGAATTAAACTAATAAATAAAATGAAGAAAACGATATAGACATCATTTTTATGTCTGTTTCAGAATTTAATGACAAAACCAACAAAATAAAATAAAATAAAATCTAATTCAAAAATACAAATATATCACAGTATATGATTATTACTATAACACTGTAACGTTGTTCTTTAGAAGGAACAATGACAGCAGAATCTCTGAATTGTCATCTCATGATTACAGTAATTCGGACATGATGCTGTGAGTTGATGTTTGTTTTCATGTCGTATGGATGCATTGGCTGACAGCAGCGTCTGAGGTTTCAGTGTTGAAATCAGAGCTGAGTGTGTGTGTGTTTGAGATGTGCGAGGCCAGCATCACTCACATTAACCCTTGTCTCCTCTCAACTCATTAGGGGCGAATTGCTATGGAAGAAAAGCATTTGGAAAGATCCCACATTAAACAAGCGACTCCACAAGTTAAAGTTCACCCCCTTTTTCTCCCGGTTTCTCGTAATTCTCCAAAGCGCTGCACAATTTTGACTTTATAGTGGTGTTTATAACTTTGAGGCAGATAACGGGCCAGAGAGACGTCACCAGAGAATGCCAGAAAGTTCCACTCCGGATGCCGAGGAAATGGGAAAAGCTATTGAAGCTACTGGCCACATCTGGAGTTTCAGACCCTGTCCCAAACACAGCCGTGGAAGACATTGAGGACGCGATGAAGTACTTCGACACCACGTCTCACAGCGTCAGAAGATCAGTGTGTTTACGACCGACAGGAGCGTCATGTAGAATTGTTATGTGATTGTTTGCCATTTTAATTTGCCATGGATTTGCAATTGAACTGGCAACAACATACAGGAAGTTGAATTGGAATGACTTTTCAGTTGTTGTAGTGTAAAACTAACTCTTATTGTCTAGCCATGAGTCCTGCATAATCAAATCTGCTCAAATCAGGTGAAAATGCTTCTATTACTTTTAAAAATGAATTCTTCAAAAGACCAACTGTAACTATGAGCAACAATAAGTGATTCTTGCCTAGCAAACAGCACTAATATACAATGACTCAAAAAGACAAAGCCAGAATGACTCTGAAAGACACTGTCATCAACTGATGTTAAAACCACAAACTCATCAAACCAAACCCCATCCTCTCTAAACAACCCGTCTGACACCCCCACATCAGAGAGAGAGACAGCTTTACAAGACTACAGCTTAAACCAGCCGCTGACAGAGCGATAGAGAGAGAGAAGAACGCAAATGAAGGATGAGGAAGTGGCATTCCTGCGGTGCTGGAGAGCAGAAGAGCAGAAACACACTCGACACACTGTAAGCATGTAGTCTCGTTATACATACTTCACATGCACTAGCAGCTCTTTCCATCAACACACTATTTATACCTATTTTGGGATTTCACATATAAAATGGCAAGCTGTGCATAAAATGTCCATAAAAACATATGCACTCACATCGAGGAGGGTAATTGTTTTATTTGGTAAGAAAACATGCATATGAAAACTCAATTACCTACTAAACTCCTGGATGAGCAACAAACACCTCACGTGACTTTGTCTCAGTAAATGAACTAACCATCAAACCAATCTCATCGCACATCACTTCAAATATTGTTTTAGACACAGTCTGTCATGGAAATTATTTGGTATAATTGTCTCACATGATTGCATTTCCAAACTGCAGAAAACATGACAGCGTTTGTTAACAGGGTTACAATACTTACAAAAAAAAATATATATATATGAATTAATGAAAATTCAAACCATTGAAACAATGTTACTTGAAATGAAATAAATGTTAAATGCAATAAAATAAAATATGAAAAGAAATGTTTATTGCAGCTAGTTTCCAAGGGAATATATCTCATTTTTGTTTAGTTTATCCTGAAGTAAAATAACTAAAACTAAAATATAAATTAATTAAAATGATAGAGACATAAAAACACTAAAAAGACAAGATCACAAAAAGCTGATTTAATTAATTCAAATATATTCATAAAAACGAACTATACAATCTCAGTGATACTAAAATAACACTGTTATTATTTGGGGGAAAGTGTCACATGTTTGTGACTTGTCACAGTGGAACTATTTATAATTTTTTTAAGTTTCTCAAGAAGTTAAAGTTATGTTCTCTTGAATACACGGGATGGTGCGGTGCTTTATTTGCAAATACGTTATGCGATATTTACATTTTTTACACAAGTTTAATTTGCAGCTCTGAATGAAACCGTAACTATTGCATTGTTGTCACAGTACAGGTAGTTAGATAAAAACATATCAGCAGTTTTGCCATACTGTGGTTTACACATGTTTAAAGCGCTCATTGTGGCAACACTGAGAATGTAATTTGATCTAACACTACACACTACCCAAGCACACTACATTTGCGTTCACATATCTGAGTATAGAGCACTTCAGACCCCGCATCCCAAACAGGAATGACAGATTCATCTCTATAATCAGAAGAATTGGAAACAGAAACACTTTGCATTACTGTGAAATGATTAAACACTCATACAAACACTCATACATGCATGCCAATGCAAACACACACAGCGTTCTGCCTTTCCTAAAGAGAACTAGTTATCTAAAGAAGGTCTGATAATATTTAGTTTGGTCTCCTAAGCTGGTTTTCTCAGTCGAACCCAACACTGTCTCCTTGTGTCTCTGTTTGACTTGGCCTGAGTGCAGCGAGACAGCAGAGACGCAGCTCATTGAGATGGATGAAGACAGCATCATCTGTCTTCTTTCTGCATTCTTATAATAGTCGTTGGTCATCGTTATGCTGTAATCTTGGCGGTCATTAACCGCAGGATGCAGAAGATTAAACACACACTTGAGTGAACGAGTGAAGGAGCTACAGCCTGATGAAAGAAGAACAGCTTCTGCTCGAGTGCTGAAGGAGACTGAAATCTGACTTAGACTGAAGCTTTGCTAATACCTTCATTCTTTGCCATTTATTGTGGTAATAGCATAATATCATGTTTGTTTGTTTTCTGGACATTTACCATAGTAATACTAAGCTTTCCTGTAGCTCAAGCAGTAGATCGTGGCACCTGCAACGGCAAGGTCATGGGTTTGATTCCCAGGAAAAGCATGAACTGATAATATAAATGCAAAGTATGCAAAATGCAAATTTTCTTTAGATAAAATGTCTACAAGTACTGTAGTGTTATAGTATATGGCAGAATAATAGCATTCTTTATGTATGTATGTATGGATAATTTGCAAGGGAATATAATGGAAAGAAAACCTTTTTAGGACATGATAGCATAGTAACACCATGGTGGATGATATTGAACTCATCAGCAAACCATCTTAATGATTACCAATAAATTACTTATGGTGCCTATGCACAGTGAAAAAATAAGATGTTAAGAAAGATCATTTGTATTATATTAGATTAGACTGAACAGAGCCAATTGTACAGAAGCAATTCAAAATAGAAGCAATAATTTATTACAAATAGTGTAATAAATCACTTTTATTTATTTATTTGTTTGTTTTTTTACTTTGCATTATTGTGTTTACATTGTAGACTGTTATTTCTCTTAGGCACCAAACAAACAAGCATTTTATAGGGTTTTTACCTTTATTGTCATCTTGCAGAATGAAATAACTAAACTGAATTTAACAAATAAATAATACATGTTTTTGTTTAAAAATAAATAAAAATGAATTAAATAATTGTATTAACTGTTTAATATAAACATACATACATACATTTTTAAACATTGTTGTACATTTTAGACTTTGTTGGTTGTCATTTCTTAAGTTCTTAGTAAAAGTCTAACAAAAGGACAAAGGCTGTAAATTGATAAATTAAATAAAAACAACTTGAATAGTTATTAACAGTTATTATATGCTGTCCCTTTCTAATAAACAACAAACAAGTTAAATTATTACTTTCAGAAACCAAACTCTCAAAAGCGTGCTTTCTGTAAGAGTTTGGTGTGTTTGTGATGATGTGGACACTGTGGTTCTGCCCGACCCTGTTCATGAGCTCCACTCATCCGCTGCTAATGGGAAGCACATTTTTCATGGGACTGGTATGCGGCCCAGATGAGGGGGTCAGGAAGCAGCTGGTGACACGCAGTGGCTCTGTCCGTCCGTCCCAACGAGAACCACTCGATTTCGACTCCTGACAGTCCCATCGCAGATATCGCTCACGTCTTACTCACACGCGTGACTAATTATAGCCCAGAAACTCATTATGACACAACACTGAGCTGCAGAATCACATGAGTAACGGGACTTTCTGTACCGGCGCATTCACATACGAGAGAAACGGAGATCAGCTGCTGAACATCTGTGTGACTTACAGCCTCGACTGACGGAAATATATACAGTCCTGCTTCAGATGAACTACAGCCACATCTGACTACTACTAAAGTTAGAGCTGCACTGCAAAATAACTCATGCACAATAGATTTTTGTAAACACTGTGCTTATTGTGCATATACCTTATTTCACTAATGTGTAGTACTATATTAATAATTATATATACATGTTGATTAATTATTAAATATTAATTATTTTATATTGTATAATCGTTCAATAATTATATATACAATCATAAATATAATCACTATGGTATATACTATACAATGTATAGTATATTGATAATTTAATATTTATATATATAATTTATATTTCATATTTTATAGTATACATGGTATAATAAATATACAAAATATATAACTATTTTATATACTATACAATGAAGTAGAATATTGATAATTTAATATTATATAAAATGTATATTTTATAGTAATATATATTTATATAAAATGTATATTTTATAGTAATATATATTTATATATATATATATATATATAATATTTTTACAAACTATGTATTTTTATATATATATATATACCATAAAATATATAATTGTTTATGTACTATGCATCATAGTACATTTATATTGACAATTACACTTATATACACTTATATATGTTATAATAAAATACAATGCAGTAGTATATTGATAATTTTATATTTAAATAATATATATTTTACATTTTATATTTACATAAAATATTTATTTCTGTGTTTTATATTTATATAAAAAACATACATATATAATTTGATACTTATATGTTATAATAAACATAAAATATATAAAATCATTATTTTACATAGTATACAATGTAGTAGTATATTAATTACATTTATGTAATATATATAATTAATATAATATAACATATATACATATATTTTATATTTACACATAAATGATTTATGTATTTGTATATTTACATATTAAAATACATAACTATATAATTGTATATTAGAAATGTATCAATGCATTTACCATAAACTATATAATGATTTGATGTACTATGCATTATCTCTCTCTCTCTCTCTCTCTCTCTCTCTCTCTCCCTCTCTCTCTATCTGAGAGATAGAGAGAGAGACAGAGAGAGAGAGAGATAAAATGCTTATACATAAATTATTATTATCATTATATATGATATAATGTAGTTTATATATTTTGGTACAAATATAACTCTGTTTCTGTGCATATTTTAGAGCTTATTTGGGGACAAAGGCTCATCATAGTGATCGAAACTATGTGACATTGGCTTTACGCTTTTATCACGATGTTTGTAAGCAGCGAATGATAAAAGTCACAAACATAATCAGCTGGATTCTGGAATGCTGTCTGCTTTTAAATGCCGTTATACGACACACACAAGCAAGACGACCGCTGAGAAAACACAGAGAGAGTTTCAATGACAGGAGAAGCGTTCAAACAAACCATCAGCACCACATTACAACACACACGTCTCGCCAAACTAGAAAACAAACACCTCTACATTCTCCACCGTGTGTAAAGGTGTTCACACACACTGTAAATCACAGATCCGTTTGCTCTCGCTGAATTCAGCGCATTCTCCTTCAAATGTGTCACAAACAAACCAGCCCTTCCTAAACAAAAGCTCACAGAAAGGAGATACGGCATCTCTTGCATGAGATAAATCCCACAAAAGCTCCAATGGCTGTCTATCATCGCCAACATCTGGATGAAAACAAGCATCCCAGTGACGTGCGAGAACTTTCTAATACAGTTACAAAAGAGGTGAAGTTCTCCAAACGAAGTTCAGTCTAAGATCGAAACCATCTCACTTCTGGACTGCTACTTTTTTTCTCCTGGAAGTCGTTTGCCAAGAATCTAAGATATTTAAAGAGATTTTTCCAAAACCCTCAGGACTTCCAGGAGAGCAGACAGGCGCTCGAATCCGATCACGTCTCTTACCTTCAGCAGACACCTGGACGTCAGAGCAAAAGCATGTCTGGGAAAGCCTGTGCTCTTGCTAAGTTCTCACTGTCTGCCTCTCCTCGTCTGTGAGCTCTGGTTTTGTAGCGCTCGCTCAAACAGCTGCTGGAGGGAGGGATGGAGCTAAAGCTCGAGTCTCCAGGGTCTCAGACGGAGAGGAGGTTGGGCAGCAGATCTGTTTATTTAGTCAAATGACCACAGCAGGGTTCATTCACTCACTCGCTCGATAGTAAAACCAACATCCCTACAAAGGTAGCACAGACTAAACCCAACGCAGCTACATACACATCCAAAAATAAAACATAAAAAAATCACAGATCAGATTTCTTTAATGTCTCAATTATTTCTGCAAAGGCAGACTTTTGCTGAAGTCTATAAAAGCCCATTTCTGGAATTAAAAAAATTATACTTTTTATCTCGGATTTCTGAGATTATCATTTAGAATTCTGAGGAAAACAATGCCAGAATTTAGAGATATAAACTCGGAACTGCAAACTATAAACTCTTATTTCTGAGAAGAATTGCAAGATACAAACTCAGAATTATTATTATTTTTTTGCCACAGAATAACAAAATGAAAAAAGCTAATTGTGAATTTTTATCTCACCTTTTTAGTTCAGAGTTATTAGTCTATATTTGGCATTTGTGGGTTTACATCTTTCTGTCTCACAATTTTTTATTTATATCTCACAATTCTGACTTTATATATCATAGTTCTTAGTGTATATCTCTTAATTCTAACTTTATATCTCACAATTCTAACTTTATATCTCATAATTCTGACTTTATATCTCATAATTCTGACTTTACATCTCATAATTCTGAGTGTATATCTCTTAATTCTAACTTTATATCTCACAATTCTAACTTTATATCTCATAATTCTGACTTTATATCTCATAATTCTGACTTTACATCTCATAATTCTGAGTGTATATCTCTTAATTCTGACTTTATATCTCACAATTCTAACTTTATATCTCATAATTCTGACTTTATATCTCATAATTCTGACTTTACATCTCATAATTCTGAGTGTATATCTCTTAATTCTGACTTTATATCTCACAATTCTAACTTTATTTCTCATAATTCTGACTTTATATCTCATAATTCTGACTTTACATCTCATAATTCTGAGTGTATATCTCTTAATTCTGACTTTATATCTCACAATTCTAACTTTATATCTCACAATTCTAACTTTATATCTCATAATTCTGACTTTATATCTCATAATTCTGACTTTAAATCTCATAATTCTGACTTTATATCTCATAAATCTGACTTTATATCTCATAATTCTGAGTGTATATCTCACAATTCTGACTTTATATCACATAATTCTGACTTTATATCTCATAATTCTGAGTGTATATCTCATAATTCTGACTTTATATATCATAATTCTGAGTGTATATCTCACAACTCTGAGTTTATATCTCATAATTCTGAGTTTACCATTCTGTTTGTATTCAAATATATAATTATGAGTTTAAATCTCATAATTCTGACATTAAATCTCATAATTGTGAGTGTATATCTCATAATTCTGACTTTATATATCATAATTCTGAGTGTATATCTCACAATTCTGAGTTTATATCTCACAATTCGGAGTTTACCATTCTGTTTATATTCAAATATATAATTCTGAGTTTAAATCTCATAATTCTGAATTTATATCTCATAACTTTGAATTTTTATCTCACAATTCTGAGTTTACCATTCTGTTTATATTCAAATATATAACTCTGACTTTATATCTCATAATTTTGACTTTATATCTCATAATTCTGAGTTTATAATTCTGTTTATATTCAAAGATATCATTATGACTTTATATCTCATAATTCTGAGTTTATAATTCTGTTTATATTCAAAGATATAATTCTGAGTGTATATATCATAATTCTGACTTTAAATCTCATAATTCTGACTTTATCTCATAACTCTGAGTTTTTATCTCACAATTCTGAGTTTATAATTCTGTTTATATTTAAATATATAATTCAGACTTTATATCTCACAATTCTGAGTTTATATCTCACATTCCCAGTTTATATCTCATAATTCAGACTTTTTTCTCTGAATTCTGAGTTTACATCTCACATTTCTGAGTTTATAATTCTGTTTATATTCAAATATATCATTATGACTTTATATCTCATAATTCTGAGTTTATATCTCATAATTCTGAGTTTATATCTCATAATTCTGAGTTTATATCTCACAATTCTAAGTTTATATTTCTGTTTATAATCAAATATATCATTATGACTTTATATCTCATAATTCTGAGTTTGTATCTCATAATTCAGACTTTTTTCTCTGAATTCTGAGGTTAACATCTCACATTTGTATTCCTTGGTGGAAACAAGCTTATATAGATGTATCCTGTTTCTCCTGGAGAAAAAGACCCTGGTAATCTCAGATGTGTCTCTTCTAAGGTTTCAGAGGAATCTCAGCAATGTCTCAAACTGTGCTCATATTTGCTGACTATACTCAAAAGTCAAAAGGAACTCAAAAATGTTTCAGCAAATGATTTGAGCTGCTCTTCACATTCATTGTATTGCTCGTTACTCTTACTGTATGATGACTAGTGAATCATTAGCAGAAACATCTCAATTTTTTACTTTATTTAGACGAGTAACTGAGAATACAATCAGTTTGGGAACAGTACGTTTTTTATAGTTTTTGAAAAAGCCTCTTCTACTCACCAAGTCTGCATTTATTTGATTAAAAACACAATACAACTGTGAAATATTATTACAATTTCAAATATCTATTTTGCATGTTAATATATTTAAAAATGTAATGTATTCCTGCAATTCAAACCTGAATTTGTTCTTTAGTGTCACATGATCTTTAATCATTCTGATATGCTGATTTGCTGCTCAAGAAACATTTCTGAGTACTATCAATGGTTAAAATAATTGTGCTGCTTTATATTTTTATGAAAATGTTGACACTTTTTGTTTTCTCATAATTTTCTGGTGAATAGAAAGTACAAGAGAACAGCATTTATTTGAAATACAAATCTTTTGTAACATTAGAAATGTCTTTACTGTCAATTTTGCTCAATTGAATGCATCCTCACCCCAGACTTTTGAGCGGCTGTTGCGGAGCTATGAAAGAGCAATGACAGTTTCCAGAAAACAAAAGCAGCCGTACCGTGTGGAGAACTCTTGAGAGCGAAGGCTGAACGCAGCGGCGTCTGTCTTCCAGAGGTTCGCTAGACCTGAAGAAACACACAACAACACGAGCCCAGCCAGAACTCCTCAGCAACGGTCCCCTGATTCTGTTTCGCTGAAAACACAAGCCGTAGGGAAATGAGAAGGACTTTGGCAGCTCTCACAACGAAGCGCCCAGCTGAAGAGAAGAAAAGAATGAGAAACAAAAAGAGGAGAGAAAGTTGTATGTAGGGCAGAGAAGTGCTCGAGCCAAAGCGAAGCAATGGAAAATGCAATGGAATAAAGTACGGTTTTGGTGAAGGGAAGGTGTGTCAATAGCGCCGTATGGTGCATACACACATACACACAGAGTACGAGGGTCTGTTTTCAATCTTGGCTCTCTCTCTTCTCTCTCTCTCCCAGGCAGCAAGAGTAGTAGCTTGCAAATTCATAACAACGTCCAACAGCTGAGTAAGAGCTTTTCTCTTTATTACAGGGAGAGAGAGAGAGAGAGCGAGAGAGAGAGAGAGAGAGAGAGAGAGAGAGAGAGAGAAAGAGAGAGATAAGTTGTTGGCATTCGCCCTGTAATTGTGTGAGTGAACACAAAATGTCCTGATCAACAGAGACTCATTAGAGGCCTTGAACAGACATACAGGAGCTGAACGTATAAAAGTGCAGGAATAAAAGGTTCTGTGCCAAAGATTTACAATGCTGGCTTGTCACAGAGAGTTTGTTATTGTACATTCCTGGGTTTAGGTTTTTTTTTCTGCTTAGGCTTGTGAAATGCAAACTATGATTACTGTATGACATTTGTATAAATGCATCAGTCATTTTCTTGTTCTTTTGTTGCTGGTACTAATGAGATATACTTAAAATGAGAGAAATTACTTAAAAATTCCAAATACATTCTTTACAGTTTGTGACACAAAGTTGACACAGAAAACAGATGCATAATTACTTTTAATGATTGTAATATTAATAATAGTTATTATAAATAGCAAATAATAATAATACAATATTTATTATTATTATTAACAATAATTACCAAATTAAATGAATAATAATAATAACAAACTCACCAAAGTCTGTGTAGCATTGTTGAATCATAGCAGGTGAAATATGGAACAAGGACCATCAAGATTCATAAATATTTGACAATACAAATGTTCAATGTTCACCACAAGCAGCTGCAAAACCTTATAAAAGAGGTAGATTGTCGTTATAAATGGGACCATATGTCATATATATATATATATTACAGTGCCCTCCACTAATATTGGCACCCTTGGTAAATATGACCAAAGGCGGCTGTGAAAATAAATCTGCATTGCTTATCCTTTTTATCTTTCACTCAATAAATTCACAAAATTCCAACCTATCATTGAAGTAAAACAATTGAAAGTGGGGAGAAAATCTCATGATGAAATAAATGCTTTCACTATTTCATGTTGGCCACAATTATTGGCACCCAATTATTGCAACGTCCTTTTCCCAGGGTAACAGCTCTGAGTTTTCTCCTATAATGCCTGAAGAGTTTGGAGAACACCTGACAAGAGATCAGAGACCATTTTCTTCATACAGAATCTCTCCAGATCCTTCAGATTCACAACTCCATGACGGTGCTTCTTCTCTTCAGTTCACCTCACTCATTTTCTGTAGAGTTCAGGTCAGAGGACAGAGACAGCAATGGTAAAAGATTCATTTTGTGCTCAGTGACCCATTTTTGTGTTTATTTTGATGTTTGTTTTGGATTGTTGTCCTGCTGGAAGATCAAAACATGGCCCAATATAAGATTGTTTTTTCTCATTGTGATGGCTGATAAAGGGCATTTGACCTTTGTGTTCCTCATATTTATAATCATGTGGAACAGAAAGTCATGGCTGGACAATTTCATGCTCCTAGTCACCCTGATGTGCTAAAAAATGTAAATATGAATGGGAATATACTTCAGAGATATTTTACTCATAATAATTTCTAGGGGTGCCAATAATTGTGGCCAACATTCATTGGAGAATAACATTTATTTAATCATGAGATTTTCTCTCCACTTTCAATTGTTTTACTTCAATGATAGGTTGGAATTTTGTGAATTTATTGAGTGAAAGAACAAAAGGATAAACAATGCAGATTTATTTTCACAGCCGCCTTTGCTCATATTTATCAAGGGTGCCAATATTAGTGGAGGGCACTGTATATATATATAGAGAGAGAGAGAGAGAGAGGGAGAGAGACAGAGAGAGGCTACTGTATACATATATAACCTATATAACAATAATAATAATAATATTTTGTTACATTTATATAGCGCTTTTCTAGACACTCAAAGCGCTTTACATAGTAAGGGGGCTATCTCCTCATTCACCACCAATGTGCAGCATCCACCTGGATGATGCGACGGCAGCCATAGTGCGCCAGAACGCCCACCACACACCATCTTACTGGTGGAGAGGAGACAGAGTGATGAAGCCAATCAGAGTTTGGAGATGATTAGGAGGCCATGATGGTCAGAGGCCAGTGGGCAAGTTTGGCCAGGATGCTATATATCATTATATATAATGATAGCTGGTCCCATTTCTAAATCGGAAAGCTTGCTCTATCTCTTTAACTGTCTCTAAACATCTGGTTTTGTTTTAAACTGTCAGTTTCCTGTGTTGCTCATCTTCACATCTGGATGGAAAATATCTACTGTGACTGTCCCAAATCTTCTGTCTGACATCTCAAATACAAATGCAGATTTATTCACGGCTGCTCAGTCCTGCAGATGTAGGCCTGTATGGCTTTCCATCCAACCAGTTTTGTGATTTATTTTATTTGCTCTTACGAAATCAAGAAGGTCCACTTATATTCGCATAAACTGTCGGCATTCGCATAACGCTGGTGTGGATTTTCGACGATACACGTTTCGTTGATTTTCGCACATGGCATGTAGACGGATGAACTGTTATCATTAATCTAATATCTGACAGACGCTTGTTAAAGATTCTAGCTGAAGTGCCTTCTCTCTGCGCTTCAACTGCCTGAACTCATAATTTTCTCCATTACAGCACATTCAACTCACCCTAAAGCAAAGAGGTTATTCAGCTGTCCCGCGAGACGCAAATAATAAGTGCTCTCTCATGTATTGACGGTTACATTTCGATTCGGCGCCCTGCTTCACGAAATTTCGAAAACCTTTTTCGAATCTTTTAATTCGAAACGGATCTTTGGAGCGCGTGTAGAGAATTGTTTGATTCGAATCCTCGGAGCTAGATGTATGAATCTTTTGATTCAAATCAGTAGTAATGAGCGCGTATAAAGAATTGTTTGATTCGAATCTTCGACGCAAGATTTATTAATCTTTTGATTCAAATTGGTTGTAATGAGCGCGTATAAAAAATCTTTTGATTCAAATCGGTAGTAATGAGCGCGTATAATGAATCTTTTGATTCAAATCGGTAGTAATGAGCGCGTATAATGAATCTTTTGATTCAAAAATGTGCTTTGGCGCGTGCATTACTGTAAAACCACGTCACAAGTGGTACCACGTTAAACTAAATTTGAATTACAAATTAAGTAGCGAAATTATAAATCAATAAATATTTAATTAAATTATAACTGGAGGAAAATAAATAGCCTGGGCATTTCATGATCAATCACAAGCTATTCCAATGAGCTGCACTACCAGGGGCGCATTAATGCACGGGCTTCAAGGGGCTGAAGCCCAGGGGCCTACACTGGAAAGGGCTGCAGGGAAATTATATTTTTGTAAGAATTATTTAAATGGGAATTTGTAGCAGTGACAAAAGCATTCTGTAAACAAACTCACACTCATTTTCAACGACTCTCTGGTTGTAGCTGACTATATAGTGAGTGGTTCGGTTTAGGTTCCCCCCACACAGTTTGTGTAGATGGTATGTTCCACATGTTCCACCGATATACTGTAAAAGCGGAATGCACGCACATTGCATTCGCTTATTTCGCTAGTAAAGTAGTGTTAGCCCTGCACAAGAGTCTTTATGTTAACGTGCAGATTAACACGATAAACAACACTGCTGTGTGAAAGGAACTGGATCAGACAGCTTTCTGTGCCAGTTCAGGAACTGGCGTGGATGTAATCTGTGTCAGATGAGGGTTTTTGACTGTGTTCCATCAAAGGTTCTGCTTCAAAGTCTCAATTTGAAATCCAGGGATGGAAAAATAGGAATTGTCCTATTGCATACATGTGATCATTAAACTTTATACGGCTGCGAGCACGGCATTAAAATAAAAAAGCAGTTAGCAATCACCAAACAGCCCACATATTTGCCAAAATGTTGTTTCGGTCTACTGATGATGAATATGTTGTGTTATTTGTGGTGTTTAAATCATACATGTAAACTCACATTTCAGCCAGGTGAGTTTTGGTGGCATTTTCTTTTAATATAACCTACATTATTATAAGCCTACAATATCGCAGTGTTTACTTTATGTAACGGCTATAATTCTACTTTTCTTAAAAACAAAGAATGAATTTGCATATTCACTTATTTCGCAGACCAGTGTTGTGAATGTTAATTAGCATATCGAAATTTGATATAGCCTAAATAATTGTCAGGAAGCTTAAAAAAGGCTTTCTGGGGTGGGGGCCTACCATAATGCTGTAGCCCATGGACCTCTGGTTATCTAAGGCACCCCTGTGCTCTACAAGTTAAAAAAGTAAATAAATAAGCACACTCCACACGCTTTATGTTAGATAGGCCTATGCACATATAATTTATGACTCAATGTAATGTAGATTTGCCTTTTTTTCTGAAGGAGTTCAACTAAAACTCTTCTGTCAGACAAACAAGTTCATTTTAGTTTCATATGCAGCATTAATTTAGAAGAAACTGATTGAAGATCCAGATGTAACAAAAACGTATCCTAATTTGGTTCAGCGGACAAGTCTGAAACGCATTAAATTGAAATAAAACTAATAAAGTGACTCATGTTTTTATTTAACAAGTTTGTCATGCTCATAAATATTGTTTTGTTTCGGTAAAGAACAAACTGTTCAGACACACAAAGTGCTCTTATTAAAATCTGTCTGTTACCTTGTTTGCTGAATCAGAAAATAACAGTTTCAGAGAGATGTCAACACAGCGCTTGATCTTCTGTGAAACATTAGCTACACTGCACATTTTCATCTGTGAAGGGCCTGAAAATCTCATCTGCCCCGCTCAGCAAACATCCTCTAATTACAAACAATGAGAACGAGACTGTTATGAAATCAGTTTGATTAAGTTCTCTGACCACACACAAGCCCAGAATGCAGATGGACCCAGATACAGTAACATTAGCGTTTCATCCTCGTGTGTGACAGCACGTCCCCCCCACACAATCATATACTTTATAAACTACACACAAACATGTGCAACACACATGCAGCAGTTCCCAACATACAAACAGTATGTCTGTGTTTATGATGTTTGTGACCCAAGACAAAAGTGACAGGAAATACATTTCAATGACATTTAACATCTCTTTATTATCTTAAAATTAAATGAGCCCACTTCTCATAATGAAGGTATAAGAACAAAGTCTTATTTTCAATAAAAGACCAGTGGTTATGCATTTGTATTACATCTTTCATACAACATTGTTCATTCTTTCAAGCAGACATTTATATAGATATACAGTATATAGATTAATCCTTATAGCCACTAAAGTGATTTAGTCTGAAGTACTGAGTCACCTTCTCTTTTTCTTTTGCTGTTTGATTAATATTAATGACACAAATAGCAGCAGGTTTATTACACTGCTGTAACTTTAAGACCAAATTCGCTAAGCTTCGGATGTGCACAAACAGAAACCTAGACCGAATTAAAATTTTAGTAATAGTTGTTGTCATTCAGAACCAGTTTTTATTTAGTTATCATCTTGTTTTCATCTGTGTCTCTCAGCAGTTTTGTCCAGAACAGTGATCTTTACATCCGTCTCACATAAACACTGACCCAGGACCAGCTCACCTGTGGCTCTGACTCATTTTGTTGGTTCAGTTAAGCATCTGATTCTGTGGTTCGTCATTGGTAATTGCTCTCATTACTTCAAGTGAGTTGAGGACAGTAAATAGAAACAGCAGAGCATGTGGATCTAAGAGTTTTGTATTCACTCACAGCTCACTTTATCTGTGGTGCATCTTATAAAGAGTCACTAAAGGAATGAATTGGTCAGGAGTTTATTTCTTTAAATGTCTCTAAAACTTGGATTGTCTCCATAACACACTTAGCTCAAAACATCTGCTCATTAACACACACAAACTAGCCCTGTTTTTGCTGTCTACATATGCAGCTGTCTTCTGAGGCAGTTGAGCATCAGTTTTGGAACACTCTACCAGTATTGGGGAAAGATAGCTTACAACCCGAATTCCGAAAATGTTTCTTGACGTAGTTTCTTTATTTAATTTGAATAAAGTGAAAACTAAAAGACTTTCAAATCACATGAGCTAATATTTTATTCAAAATAGAACATAGATAACATAACAAATGTTTAAACAGAGAAATGTTACACTTTTATCCACTAAATGAGCTCATTTCAAATTTGATGCCTGCTACAGGTCTAAAAAAAGTTGGCACAGGGGCAACAAAGGGCTGAAAAAGCAAAACATTTGAAAGATTCAGTTGAGAGAACATCTAGTAACTAATTAAGTTAATTGACATCAGTTCTGTAACATAAAAGGGATGTCTTATGGCGCTTTTCCACTGCATGGTAAGGTACAGTTCGGCACGGCTCAGATCGGGTCGGTTTGCGTTTCCACCGCAGTTTAGTACCGCTATAGAGTGGGCGGGATTATTCACGTGTCGTTATAGCTGCGCCGCCTCTACTGCCGTGACATCATCGTAGATGCGCCACAAACAAACTCACAACAAAGAAAGGAGATGGAATAGGGTTCTTCATTCTCGGCATGTGGATGCTTTTAACAGCAATGGAGAGGTCTATGAGAATGCTTGAGATTTACCCCCAGCAGCAGAGACTGTGGAGGCAGTGACACGGGCTGTAGATGAGGGCAGAGATGTTCGTGCAGGTGTGCTGCGTTACTTGTTTAGTTAACTATTCATGTAGCGTGTTCTGTAAAGTGAATTATCAATAAACTTTTGAATATTTCAAAATGTACAATGTATCCCTTGTTTTTTATGTATGTGATGGTTTTTAAAATCGTGGCATTAATCATTTGTCTTTTTCAAGAGGTTCATTACGTGCTCATACAATAATACATATTTAATATAGTCTGGAGGTACACTCATTCGATCAGATTGTTTTTAATTGAAGCAAAACACAGATACAAAGGTAAAAATATAAACAGAAGACATACTCTGAAAATATAGCAAGTTCAAAAGTATTTACATAAGACTTTTTGATTCCGCATCGCCCCATCAAGCTCTCGCTGGATCCGCTCCTCGGCTATCAACGAGAGGAACGTTTGTACTTCCTCAACAGACCACAAAACATACATTTTTTGGTTGATACAAAAAGGTGCGTCTGTTAAAACAAAAGTTGCGTCCGGTACTTCGCTGGCTGTGCTGATTTAAATCTAGCGTTGGGCTGTAGAGGAGGGTCTCGTGTCGCAAGTTCAGTGACGCAGTAATGACGATTCTCTCCGGCCAATCAGTGATCAGTAGAGTTTACACGTCACGTTTTGGTAACGGTACAAATCGCTTGGAACCCCGGCCGAGGTGGTACTAAAAAAGTACCAGGTACCAGGTACAATACCCAGTGGAAAACCCCCCAAAAGTGAACCGCACTGAACCGTGCCGTGCCGTACCATGCAGTGGAAAAGCGCCATTAGAGAGGCAGAGTCTCTCAGAGGTAAAGATGGGCAGAGGCTCTCCAATCTGTGAAAAAGTATGTAAAAAAGATTGTGGAATACTTTAAAAACAATGTTCCTCAGCGTTATATTGCAAAAACATCGTAAATCTCATAATCTACAGCTCATAACATCATCAAAAGATTCAGAGAAACTGGAGAAATCTCTGTGCGTAAAGGACAAGGCCGAAGACCGTTGTTGGATGCCCCGTGGTCTTTGGGTCCTCAGACGACACTGTATCACTCATCGGCATGATTCTGTCATTGACATTACTAAATGGGCTCAGGAATACTTCCAGAAACCACTGTCGGTAAACACAATCTGCCATGCCATCTACAGATGCCAACTAAAGCTCTATCATGCAAAAAGGAAGCCATATGTGAACATAGTCTAGAAGCGCCATCATGTCCTGTGGGCAAATGCTCATTTAAAATGGACAGTTTCAAAGTGGAAAAGTGTTCTATGGTCAGACGAGTAGAAATTTGACATTCTTGTTGGAAATCACGGACGCCGTGTCCTCCGGGTTAAAGAGGAGGGAGACCTTGCAGAGTGTCATCAGCGTTCAGTTCAAAATCCAGTATCTCTGATGGTATGGGGGTGCATAAGTTCATACGGTATGGGCAGTTTACATGTTTTGGAAGGCACTATGAATACTGAAAGGTATATAAAGGTTTTAGAGCAACATATGCTCCCCTCCAGATGATATCTATTTCAGGGAAGGCCTTGTGCATTTCAGCAGGACAATGCAAAAACACATACTGCAGCTATTACAACAGCATGGCTTCATAGTAGAAGAGTCCAGGTGCTACATTGGCCTGCCTGCAATGCAGATCTGTCACCTATAGAGAACATTTGGCGCATAATTGAACAAAAAATATGTCAAAGATGACCACAAACTCTTCAGCAACTGGAAACCTATCTCAGGTAAGAATGGGACCAAATTTCAACACCAAACTCTAGAATCTCATAACCTCGATTCCCAGACGTCTTCATCACCTGTTTTTAAATGGAGCAGCAATTACTACACAGAGCCGTAGTTCATTGACAAGCTATGCGATATCACGTTCATAATCGAATGCGTGTTACGGGAAGTAGACCCAACATAGAGGATATGGAATAACACAGCGATGTTTATTTTAATTCAGCAGTCGGGTAAGCAGGGAAGAATGGTGAGTAAGTATCTTGAGGTACTTAGAATGTTAAAGATATACTGATGATGGTTTTCTTGCCAGGAACTCGTGGATGACGTGGTTGAGCACACACCTCGGACCAACACCGAAGATGAGCTGGGGTGACGGACGAAGACAGGCAGATGTAGGAGACACGGAGGACCAACGAGGAACAGAAGGTAAGCAATCTTGAGGTAAGTAACTGTATAGAGTAGTAAGCGAGATCGGACAACTGACCGAGGTGAGGTGTGTGCTTAAATAGTGCTGGCTTAATTGAGTGTTGATGAGGTGCAGGTGGTTTGAGTTCAAACTCAGGTGACAGTGATCGCTGTGAGAGATTGGTGGTGGAGCCTAGCTGATCTGTGACAATGCGATTCATCTGCGATATTGAACGTGATATTGCCTAGCTTGTCAGTGAACTACGGCTCTGTATATTAACTGCCAATCCATTTGAAAACAGGTGATGGAGATTTACCGTCAATCACGGAAACCGGCTTTACTGACGAGATGCGCATGAGAATCGCATGCGATAAATTGCACAGCCCTACTTTAAACATTTATTATATTATATATGTTCTATTGTGAATAAAATATTGGCCGATATGATTTGAAGCTCTTTTAGTTTTCATTTTATTCAAATTTAAAAAACGTCCCAACATTTCCGGAATTCGGGTTGTATTAAAAGTAATGCATTACAATATTGCGTTACTCCCTAAATAGTTTGTTAATTTTTATGTAAAGTTATGCATTGCGTTACTTTAGTGTTACATTTGCTCACATGGCCTTGGTTTGCTTGTTTGTTTTTAAATTAAATATAAAGTAATGTTTTTGGCAGATGTACTGTAAAACCCTTTTCACACCTAAAGTGAAATGAATAAGCCTCAGTCTTTTCACTGTTTATATTATTCTGAGGAATACTGAAAGTGAGATGAGTAAATGCATGCTTATATTTCGTCTAAACTACCATTATGTAAGTAACATTAATTTTACACAGCACACACAACACATCTGCATTTATTCCACTTACAGTCAATAAATGGGAAAACAAAATATATTTCCTTGTAAATTATACAGCAATGTGTTACTTTACTTACTTGAAAAAAGTAACGATCCCCAACATTGCACTCTATATAGGCAGCGACTATATAGAGTAATGCAACACAAAATAGAATTACTCATATAAAGGAAAAGTCACAAATTATTTATTCCAATAAAGTTTTACATCAAAATGTTGCTAAGCTCATCGATGCATGCAAAAAGTAATTTACAAATATACCATTTTATTTATTATTTACTTTTGATCATTTTTTTTTATTTAGTTTTATTTGAATTAGATTATATATCATATATATAAAGTACATATTTTATTTTTGCATTATTTTTATTTTATATCCAAAGCGGATAAATCACCTTATACAGTGACATACAGGGTTTTTGCATGCATTTTCAAACAAATGCATATAAAATGTATTTTACAATGACATACGTGATGCTTTAAAATGCTACCAAAACGTCATGGCAACTATCCATACCTGTCAAGCATTGTGGCACGATTTTTGCATGCCAAAAACTGCTCAATTTAAAAATATTAAAGTATAATTATCATTAGTAACGTATAAAAATACACATTGGTTATATTAAAACAATTTTAGAATACAGTATTTAAATGATGTATGTTGGTAAAGTAACAAATACTGTTTAGATATATGTGCATATTTAATGTTTAATATAATATTAAATCCAATGTTTTTGCTTCTTTTGACAACCAAAAGAAGTACAGCTCTCCAACTGCAGTAGACATTTTTCCACTATAAAAACATACAGAAGATTTCCTCATGAGTACTGATGTTAATGTGATCTGAACAGACATCATTCCCTATTGAGATTAATAAACTGTTAAATATGATTTTAGAGAGGGAAATATCCAGTTATATAACGGATAACTGCAGCGTCTGAGAAATGCTGAGTGTGAAACTAATCTCTATATCTGGCCCAAAAAGAGCAAAACTAACAATAAAACCTCTCTCCTGCTTTTATAATCTTATTTTGATCTATTTTAAGATGAACATCTGGTGAACTGTGGGGATTTTTTTTTACTGTGGGTGGAATTTCACTTTTCCAGTAAATACGTCCCAGGAGCTGTTTATTTTTGTTTAGGAAATGAAATAAGCATTTCTGTGCAACACTGTAAGTTAACATATATTGTGTGTATTTGTTGCATAAATATTGCAAAAACTAAATTAGGAATTAGTCATTTTGCATACATATTTACATAGGACATGCATGCAATTGAAAGATATCTAGAATAATCATGATCTAGAATGAAACATTGTTATTACATTGTTAATAAAGTCATTGCATTGTTTTACTACACAGTGTTTCTCCAAGAGTTAGTTTGAGTCTTTGCAGTTGGAGGTCAGAGGTTTGGGTCGCTCTGAGGATGAAAGGCTGGACCGTTTCAAATATGAATTATGAGGTCAGACTCTCATCTGAGACAGGAAATGGAGGAGGAGAGATGACCAGAGATCCCAAACACTGCGCAAGGATCAACTTTGTGTGAGCTTGTACACTTGAGAATGCCTTTTTTAAGTGAACGAGAGGGGAATATGTGTGCATCTCTGTATGTGTGAGAGAGAAAATGACAAATTACATGTATGTGAGAGCATTTGACACAGCTTAAACAAATAGTTCACCTAAAAATGAACATTTGATGAAAATGTCCTCACCCGGCTCAGGCCATCCAAAATGTAGATGAGTGTGTTTCTTCATTCTGCAGTAAATGGGTGCCGTCAGAATGAGAGTCCAAACAGCTGATAAAAACATCACAATAGTCCACACCTCTCCAGTCTAGTCCATCAAATAACATATTGTTAAGCCAAAAGCTGCTTGTTTGTAAGAAACAACTCCATCATTAAGAAGTTTTTAACTTCAAACCATTGCATCTGGCTAAAATATGATTCCATAATCCATAATATTGCTTTCTCCAGTATCCATTGGTGAGCAAGTAATGTAATGTTAAATTTACATTTATTTTATTGCATTTCATTAGCCATTCGTGTGATGAAAAAAAAGAATATATTTATATAATTACATTTTTTATTTAACATTGAGATTTTAGGATAAAACATATGAATGAATAAGGAAATTTGTATATATTAGATTCGTGTAACCACTTTAGAATAACATTCTGTCTAAATTGAATTGTGCTGTGGTGTAAAACAAATATTTTTGAAAAGATACAAATATTTAATGTTTTCTCTGAAATAAAGAGCTCCTGATATATGCACTATTTGTGTTGGTATTATTTGTTCACATTAGAGTACAAGTATTGTATGTGTAATAATGTCATAATGATAACGCTTCTGTCCTGAGAAGAACTGGGAAGTGACTGTCTGTGGTTCTGAGAAAAAATGGCAAGTTCCTTTAGCGAGTGTCTGACAGCTGATGACTGCCCCCTACAGGACAAACAGAGAAACACCTGAAGATGATTTACTCTGTGTTTAGATATTTAAACAGTTATGGTTACATACCAGCTTATATCATAATAATGAGTACAAATCTAAATAAATTAATTAATTAACAAATACATAATGAAATTAGATTAATTAAAAAATTAGCATCTGATTCAAGTGTTAAAGACACTAGAAGAAAGACAGTAGAAGAAAAAAGTAAATAAAGGACACACAATTGTATAATGACATGGGTATTACACTGGTATAATAACATATTTTATGAGGACATTTCCTGAGTCCATATCATTAAAACTACTTTAAAATATACTAAACAATGTTTTATCAAGTTTTGTGTGAGGGGTAGGTTTAATGTAGCAGGATAGAAAATGATTTGCACAGTAGATAAACTATTACACATAAATGTGTGTGTGTGTGTGTGTGTGTGTGTGTGTACAGGTTTATATATCCTGGTGAGGACTTAAACCTGAATACACACAGATTTATGGGGACTCATGTCACAGTGGGGACCTACATTGAGGTCCCATGGATACAAAGACTTATAAATCATACAGAATTAGTTTTTTTGAGAACGTAAAAATGCAGAAAGTTTCCTGTAAGGGGTAGATTTAGTTGTTGGGTTGATGTAGGGCAATAGAAAGTACAGTTTGTGTGTGTGTGTGTGTGTGTGTGTGTGTGTGTGTGTGTGTGTGTGTGTTACGACCAGCTCGTTTAAGCCACAACAAAAAAGGTTCAAGCAACAAAGGATTTCAATGCCAAGAGATTTTATTGTATTACACTGAAACAACAACAGTCAATAATGACTGTTGAAGCAGAAGTCTAGGGATAATGAAGAAAACCAAATAAATAGATATAACAACAAAACTTTAACTACAAGATATAAGAAAAGCCAAAAGAGCAAATATGCAAAGAGACACTCCGGAGAAAACATTCTCCACAGAGTGCCCACTTCAAATAACAAACAACACACTTATATATGCTACTAATTAACAATTAACATTGGGAAGACCAATCAGAGTCTGCCACACTCTGCCCAATAGGATCCAGAGAAAGTTCAGGGACGTCACAGTGTGTGTACAGGTTTATATATCCTGGTAAGGACTTAAACCTGAATACACACTCATGGGGACTCATGTCACGGTAGGGACCTAAATTAAGGTCCCATGGGTACAAAGACTTATTAATCATACAGAATTAGTTTTTTTGAGAAAGTAAAACTGCATAAAGTTTCCTGTAAGGGGTAGATTTAGGTGTAGGGTTGATGTAGGGCAATAAAAAAAATACGGTTTTGTACAGTATAAAAACCATTACGCCTATGGAGAGTTCCTACAAGGATAACTGACCAGACTGTGTGTGTGTGTTGTGTGTGTGTGTGTGTGTGTGTGTGTGTGTGTGTGTGTGTGTGTGTGTGTGTGTATCTGTTCAAGGATAACTGACCAGACTGTGTGTGTGTGTGAGTGTGAGTGTGTGTGTGTGTGTGTGTGTGTGTGTGTGTGTGTGTGTGTGTGTGCCTCGCATTCCCTACATTACGGGGACCAAATGTCCCCACAAGGATAGTAATACCAGTAAATAAATATATTTGTATATATTTATTTTTGTTCCCCATGAGGAAATCGGTTAACAATCATACAGAATTTTTATTTTTTTATCTAAAAATGCAGAAATTTTAGGTCTAGGTTTAGGGCTATGGACAGAAAATACAGTTAAAAAACATTTCATGGAATGTCCCCATAATATGAATACCAGTGTGTGTCCATTCCATTAGTATACAGAATGAGAATCAAAATGAGCTCATTGGCCAGGTATGTTTACACATACGAGGAATTTGTTATAGTGACAGAAGCTCCACAGTGCAACAGAATGACAGCAACAGGAGAAGACACAGATAATAAAATAATAATATACAAATAGACAATGTACAATATAGCAAACACACAATATACAATACAGACAGTTATGTGTGAGATCTGACATGTGCACATTTGAAATGGAAAAAAAAATATGTGTGGTGAATAAATAATTGTATAATAGTGTTGTGTGTTCCCTGTTTAATGTCAAGTGTTCATGAGATGGATTGCTTGGGGAAAGATACTGTTTCTGTGTCTGGTCGTCCTGGTGCTCAGAGCTCTGTAGCATCGACCAGACGGTAACAGTTCAAAGCGGGAGTGTGCTGGATGTGAGGGGTCCAGAGTGATTTTGACATCCCTTTTACTCACTCTGGATGAAGTACAGTTCTTGGAGAGCGGGGAGGAATGTACCAATGATTCGCTCAGCTGTCCGGACTACCCTCCGTAGTCTTCTGAGGTCAGACTTGGTAGCTGAGCTGAACCAGACAGATGTGCAGATGTGTTATTGATGTGCAGAGGACGGATTCAATAATGGCAGAGTAAAACTGTATCAACAGGTTTATATATCCCGGTGGGGACTTAAACCTGAATACACATAATGGACTCATGTCACAGTGGGGACATAAATTGAGGTCCCCATGGGTACAAAGACGTATAAATCATACAGGAGTCTTTTTGAGAAACATGCAGTATTATTTACTGTTTTTACACAGAAGTGAACAGAACATATGTATGTAATGCATGTATGTGTGAGCTCATCTTCACATCCGAATAAGAGTACAATTAAAAACGCAAAACTGTGTGAATTATTTAATAATAATTATGATTTATATTTACTGTGACAAGCAGAACAAACAACAGAACAGTATAGCCTAATTAGATTTAACACCATTAGTACGTTTAGGCTATATATAAAACAATCCAGGTATAATAAATGTGTAGCTATTAGTATATAATCAATGCAATATTGCACGTAATTATAGCTATTGTAACCAATAAAATCAATACATAGTGCAGATAATAGGTAATAAATCGAGCTGTACGTGCTGACTGACTGAGGTGTGAAGCGGTCCGAGCGGCTCCAGCGCGGAACACGTCTCTCGGAGGAAGCAGAAGCCGCGTGTCATCATCATTTGAATACAGAGGTCTTGATTTACAGTGGCGCTCATTTGTCGCTTTTATTGCGGCTCTTTGATGTGCGGCGCGCGAGACTCTTTGAAATGCACGAGCGCTTTCTGATGTAAAGAGTCACGAGCGCCGCTCTGGCTCCACAAAAAACAACAACCAACACCACACCATCATCATCTTCATCATTTTAAACAATGTCATAAGGTAGAGTGGAGGAAAACGAGCCCCAGTCTCACAAAGCAATTTGCTTTAAACATTTACAGAAAAATCAGAGTACAGACAGTTTTATCTTAAAATTAAAAGTCCAAATATTTGAATTCAACCAACTATGCATTTGATGGAAAAACGAAGGATTTGATCTTCAGAAAAGAGTAACAGCAGTAACTGCCCATTGCTCCGTGGGGGTATTTTACCCCACAGGCTTTGTTTGAGATAAAAAAAAATGTCATTCTGAAAATATGTTTATCTTAAATAACACCCCCTCCCTATCTACTAGCCCTACTTTTATCATATCATATATTACTGTGATCTTCTACAAAACAAGCTTTAAACACTTTTTGCTTACTGCTGAAAATAAGATAATTTACTGTGAAAGCGTTTTCTCTCCGGAGCATCACCAGTGTACGCTTCATGGTGAAAACCTCTACATCACTCTTGTCAATGTAGTCCGTATAGTTACAATAAAAAACATCCTGACATTATCTTGTGGTTGTTTAGGGGAAGGGGGGGGGGGCAGTAGGGGTTCCCCCCATTTTACCCTTCCATTGTCTTCTTCATAATGATCTTCATCATACGAAAGGTCAAATTTAGACCTTGTATGCAAAGTTTTGTTGCAACATTCGTTCTTTATTATAATGTCGGGTCGCCACAGATGAAGATGGTTGATCGCGCAGGCCTGTCAGCCGCACCTGTGCGCGTGTCATAAATCAGCTCAGGTGGGTGTCCCGAGCGTGACGTCAGCGCTGGGCAAACAAACGCGCGCCCGCGAGCGCTCGGGTAAGGTGAAGTTAAGTTAAAGTAAAACTTTCAGCTCGTGAGGAAAATGTCCGTGAGCTTCCTGCTGGACGCGGCCATGTACGGCAACCCCGCGAGACACCTGAACCTCGGCCAGTCGCACCTGAACATGTACCCGCCCGCGCCATACTCGGACTACAGCGGGTACCCCACGGCTCCGGCGCTCGGGGGTGACCCGCACCACACCGGTGGTGCCTGGAGTCCAGGCTTCGGCCCCTGCTCGCGCGACGACTGGCCGCCGCTCTACGGCCACGGGACGGGTCACCCGCTCCAAGTGAACGGCGCGGAGGTCAGCGGCATACCGCCGCTGGAGCAGGGGCTGCTGAGCGGCGCTCCGAGCGCGCCGGTGGAGAGAGAGGAGCCGCCGGACTGGATGAGACGCACCGTGCCTCCCGCGAACATAGGTGAGACATCAGCACCTCTCCTGAGCCTCTGTTAACTCAAAGCACACTCGTTCACTCCACAAGACCAAAAAGTACTATGATAATGCGATGTTATTTGACATGCATCATGGTAATACCAGTCGAGTTTTTTTTTTTAGACCTGTACCATGTAACTTGATGCTTTTATGTTTAAAGACAATACCATTTGGCAATACAAATGGTACAAATGGCAATAAAAAAAATGTGGACAATGTTTTGGTAATACCATGTTTCTTAGACAATACCATTGGTAATACCAAGTTTTTTTTAAACATACACCATGTTAATACCATGTAATTTGATGCTTTTATAAAATACGTACTACAGAAGCACAGTTTTATGGACAATATCATTGGTAATACTGTGTGTTTCGCACCATGCAATTTGATACTTTTATGAAATAAACTACAGTATTACAGTTTTTTTTACATTATCATTGGTAACACCATGTTTTTTAGACATACGTATCTGATGCTTTTATGAAATATACTACAGAAATACAGTTTTCTGGACAATACTTTTTCAATTGGAAATACCATGTTCCTTTGGACATCACGGTAATACCATGTAAATAGATGATTTTATTAAATATGCTACAGCAGTACAGCTTTTGATCAATAGCATTGGTAATGCGTTAGACATACCGTGTCATTTTATGCTTTTATGAAATATATTATAGTAGTGCAGTTTTTTGGACAGTATTGGTAATACTATCTTTCTTAAACAAATACCATTGATAAAACCATGTTTTTTTGCCATAAACATAAACAATGTTTTTGGACATGCATCATGTTTTCTGACTTGTACCATGTGATTATATGTATATACAATTTGTAATATCAATTGGCCTTTGAACATGCAAAACCATTGGATTAACACCTGAAGGCCGTGGTTTATCAATATGGAAATCATACGGTACCATGGTATATATCAGTATTGCCCCGTGTAAATCACCTGATAGCATTCAAAGAACATTTTAAAGAGTGCAGAAAGTGAAAGCTTTGCTTGAAAAACATTTATAAGTGTTGTAACTGTTTCTGTCGAGGAATTATTCTGCTTTGTGAGCTACAGTCACATCTGATCCACACACAGATCCGTTTATGAATCTTTCGTTACAGCAGAAAGATCAAAATACCAGCAGAATTCATCTGTTTGATCTCCACCATCTGGAGATCTGAAGGAGCATGTAGCTCGACAGCCAATAATAGATGTGTGTGGCCTTATCGGAAGTGCATTATGGCTAATAGTTTACAGAGTGATATACTAATCTCTTCAGGGAATATTTGTGTAAAGATGTCACACACAGTCAGGTCGGTGAAGTTATAAAGCTCAGAGAGAAACAGACCTTTAGGAAACATGGAGAAAGCTTTTTAGTGTCTGGTAAATTTGCCGCTTGATCTTTTTAATGCACTGGATTTGTTACTGTTGTAGTTGTCATTGAGCAATTTGATTCAATTCAATTCAAACTTAGCAGATTCATATTCATATTTTCCATATTTCTTAAACAGTCCAAAAAGAGGAACTTAGTTTAGTTTAGCTCATTAGTTTAGTCTTCAGCTCTCAAAGGACCGTTGTGTAACACAGTTGGTCAAGATGCAAATGCGGTCATCGTGTTTGACTGTTCAAACATTCTGATATCATCACATGAGCGGCGAATATGGATCATGTGACTTAAACAAATATAGATGAGAATGTTCAGGAAATGTTGCTGAAAATATGAAACGCTTTAGAAACACACAGGTGTTACTGGCTCAGCTAACTTATCAGAATGGCCTATATAGAAAGTTAAAGATATCTTTTGTTTTATATAGAGCTAATTATAATTACAACGTACTAACCCAGATCCAAACCTTACCCTGAAAGAATGCATGAGACAATACATGATTTATTTACATTATTAGCTTTAATTCTGTAAATGAGTCATTTTCACTGCAATCCACTGCTGCCCCCTACTGGACAACAGTGACATGCAACCAATGTTTGTGATGCATATTTTATATTGAACTTTATTTTGATAAACTTTATAGTTAATGATAATAGAAACATTTACTCTTTATTTTGATTTTATGTACAACTGGAGACAATTAAAAATAGGCACATTTACTTCAGCTCTCTCTCTCTCTCTGCACTGTAATGTCCAAAATGTACTGAGCTGCATACTGTCTAAACAGTCAGCTGTCTACTAAGTGAGCAAATGAAATAGTGCCTCATAAGTGACTGATCTGGAAAATAAAATAATAAAAATAACCAGAACTAATATCAAGAGTTTGATGTTGCTTATTAAATTATGCATTATAGAATTATGCAATACATTACAGATATGGGTAAAATATTTTAATTCAAATAAAATACTGATTAGTTCATCATGTTAATAAAAAAATTCTAACTAAACTTTTTTAATTTGAACTAAAATTAAAGGCATAAAAAGGTTTGTTACTTGAACTAGAATAAATATTAAATGAATCAAATCAAACTAATAATTAATAAATAAAATCAAATATTTAAAAAACAAAATTTATTTTATATCAGCTACTTTTCTCATTTTCATTTAGTTTAATTTGAAATTCTAAAATAACAAACACTCAAATGTATATAGAAATGAATAAAAACTGTATACACATTAAAAACAAACTAAAAAGCAACAAATGAAATACAACTTTAATGAAAATTAAAATGAAAACAGAAAAAAACTCATTTAAAATATTAAATTAAAATAAAATATGAAAGAAAACTGGAATGTGTTTATTTCTGTTAGATGCAAAGGAAGCATTTCTAATATGTAAACTATACTGTATAAACTCTATAAAAAACAGAAACTAAAGAACTTGAAAAAAAAATGTAAAAAATAAATAAAAATATGAATTAAAAAACACAATAATATCTCAGTGTTCACCAAAATAACACTGGGCTGTGATGCTGGAGAATGCAGTCTAGTTAGGCAGCACACTAAGGTTTGGACTGGCGTCTGCTGATACATGCTTCTGTCTTTATCTCTTTATGCTGTGTTTATTACAGCCCATCATATGACGGTGATGATTTGTGTGTGCGTATAATGAGGTTAAACACTGTAAACCTTGATTTACTGAGTGCACACATATCCAAGTTTCCTTTTTGGCCTTCTCAGAACCGGTTTGAAGAGATAAACCACAGTAAAAATCAGTTATCCATTTAAAATCCATTAAAAACAGAACTACTCAACTAACTACACTTTTGACACCCACTTAACAAGAACTTCTGTTAGCTAAAGAAGGCGGTTTTGCAATCGCTGTACAAATAATCACTCTTCCCAGGACTTTTACCACACATTATGCATTAGTAATGTCACAGACGTATATGTTCATTTGAGGAAAGAGATAAACGAGGGCGCCATCGCACAGAGACACAGTGAGTCAGCCGTGTGTGACACCGGATGAAACAGTGTATTAAGGTGTTGCCTAATGTTAGCCGCTCGATTATTAATCCTCGTGTCTAAACACAAGGCGTCTTGAGAGTCGAACCAAGTGAAAGATTTTGTGAAAAGCTAATAGTAGTAGAGGCCAGCGAGTCTGAGGCAGCGCCGCACCCTGCTGTGTGCTCTGTGGGAGGGCCGGAGCGCACTGATAAGGGGACGAGACTCTGTGTGTGTGTGTGTGTGTGTGTGTGTGTGTGTGTGTGTGTGTGTGTGTGTGTGTGTGTGTACGTGTGTGTACGTGTGTACAGGTTTATATATCCTAAACCTGAATACACACAGACTCATGGGGACTCATGTCACAGTGGGGACCTAAATTGAAGTCCCATGGGTACAAAGACTTATAAATCATACAGAATGAGTTTTTTTGAGAAAGTGAAACTGCATAAAGTTTCCTGTAAGGGGTAGATTTAGGTTTAGGGTTGATGTAGGGAAATAAAATAAAAATACGGTTTGTACAGTATAAAAACCATTACGCCTATGGAGAGTCCCTACAAGGATAACTGACCAGACTGTGTGTGTGTGTGTGTGTGTGTGTGTGTGTGTGTGTGTGTGTGTGTGTGTGTGGGGGTATCCGTTCAAGGATAACTGACCAGACTGTGTGTGTGTGTGTGTGTGTGTGTGTGTCCTTACAAGGATAACTGATCAGACTGTGTGTGTGTGTGTGTGTGTGTGTGTGCGTGTGTGCGTGCGGGTGTGCGTGTGTGTCTGTGTGTGTCCCTACAAGGACAACTGACCAGACTGTGTGCGTGTGTGTGTCTGTCTGTGTTAGTGTTCCTGTGGTTCAGTGGTTAGAGCATTGCGTTAGCAGCGCAAAGGTTGTGGGTTAAATTCCCAGGGAACACACATACTGACAAAAAATGTATAACCTGAATGCACTGTAAGTTGCTTTGGATAAAAGCATCTGCTAAATGCGTGTGTGTGTGTGTGTGTGTGTGTGTGTGTGTGTACACATGTCATCCGCTGCTGAAGAAAAGGGAAGAGAACTGTTGAGAAAGAGTTTCAGTCTATGAAAACTGCATTCTGGAGTCTTCAAGACAGATAGTCTAGACAGTGTGTGTGCATCTGTGCATCTGTGCATCAGTGCTTTTTTTTAGTATCACTGAGATACTGTTATAGGGTTTATTATTCATTTTCATTTTTTTTTCATTTAAAAAATAAATGTTAATATTTTGCATTTTTCATTTTCATTTTAGTTAAAGTTTTAGTAATACGATTATAGTTTTAGTATTATTTAAATAGTACATTTTATATTTTAAATATATATATTTATATATATATATAATTTTTATTTTAGTACATCAAGTTAAACTAAATTAAAATGATAAATGTTGCTTTGGAAACTAGCTGAAATACATTTACGTTAGAATTTATTTTCATTTGAACATTTATAATAAAAATTATAATAATACAAATATTAGTGAAAATGTATTCAGAATTTAAGATTAACCAAATTAAGAATTAAGAATGTGCAGCATTTTAAAGCGCTTTCTTACTATATTTCAAGTATTAATACTCCTCTTTGAAAGGTGTCCTTGATTACTTCATCAGATTGAAACCGTTTCAGATTTACCATCGTGATGCTCAAACAGAGATCTGTGTATGTTCCTCAAGTGTTCGGTTGGACAAACGACAGATAGATAACATTCATCAATGGTGAATCACAGATGATTTTAGCGATGATGTAAAAGCCTGTTGTATTTCACAGCAAAACTTCCACTAATTTTGTAATTCACAGTTAGAAAGAAACAATTCCAAAAATCAGAAATCTCTCAAATGCACGGGGCTTTGTTCTCATCTTTGGACTCAACTGCTGAGTGCCTTTGTGTAAAAACTAATTTAAAAAGTGGACAGTCTTAATAAAGATATTCAGTGAGGGATGTGAATCTCACCAAAACAGTTGTGAACCATTGTGGACCATTATGATTATGTGCATTGTTTTTTTTGTTTGACATTTTCTCCATATTCTCATACTTTTTTAGAGTTTATTTTTTCTGTTTGATTATTGATGGGACTTTAAAATGCAAGGATTTACTCTGAAAAATGATTTTGAATAAGTGAATATTATGTGTCTGTGCCACAACATTAAAGATGTTTTGAAAGTAAAAGACGGAAGTAGTACAAAATGGACTCATATTTGAAGGCTTCGTTCACTCTCTAAATGCCTGCTTTAGCTTAAAGGTCATTGTTAAGAAAATCTTGGAGAAGTAAAGTGAAAGTGAAATCTAAGGAAAGCTCCTGCAGTGGCTGAGCAGATTCAGACACTTGCTTTCTAACTTTCTAATGTAATGCGATCATCACATTTGAATTGACTTAAGATTCTGAGTTTCATTCAGCGGGGTTAAGATTAGACTTAACATGTGGTTAATTCTAACATCAGGCAAACAGAACATCTCAAGACGAACCAAAAGTGTGAGAGGGATACGAACATGGTTTACCACACCAATATTCTCCAGCAGCCTCTGTAGAGGAATATTCATGTTCATATCAGCACAAGAACTGTTCTGGAAGGTGACACATTATAAAAACAGGAAATGAGATCAGATCTCAAGTGCTGCCCTTCCTTTCCAACACTTCAAAAACATTTCTACACATCTATTTATTTTCTATTTGCTATAAGTGCTCTTTTTACTGAAAAAGCGATCCAAGCTGCACTAACCTCAAGAACACAAATATTGTGTAAAAGCTGGAAATATCAGGGGACTGTCAGATTATTAAATGTCGTGGGAATTGTTTTGAGCATTTTTCTAACATTCAAATATTGCTCTTTGTGCACAGTGAAGTTTTGTCTTATTGGAGATAATAACTAATCTCTAAGGGAAAGACACTGTTAGGGAAAGCATTGTTCATTTGCATAGTACATTTTGAAATTTTGGTATATATGGCTTTTCATAATGTGTTGCTTCAGACTAGTGAAAAAAAACATTATCTATTTGCGTCTGTTGATTTCAATTATAATACGTATCAACTGTGAGTATTTACTTGCACACACCAAACTTAGCAGGTTTATTCCTATATTTATTCCAGGTCTATATTCTGAACATTTTTACTGACTGGTTTGTCAATTTGCCTGATTTTATTATTGCACTTTATGTATTGCATCTGTAAATATCATTTACAATACATATTCTTAAAGAGTGTTTTTTCGCCGCTTCAGCAGCACTTACATAGACCAAACTTAGCAGGTTTATTCCTATATCTATATTCTGAAGACTTTTACTGAGGAGTGTCATACGGTGGCCGAGAGAACTCAACGTGCTGCAAACAGAAAAAACACCTTCAACAACTTCATCAATTTGGCAACACACGCACTGCAAATACTCACAACACAACCAAATAAAGAAACACGCTGCAAATACAATTCTTTATGTGGTTGTGTTGTGAGTATTTGCAGCACCTGCTGTCAAACCGATGAAGATGTTTTCTTGATTTGCAGGTGCTTTTTCTATTGTGTTCTCTGAAGTTCCAGCACGTTGAGCTCTCTCGGCCACCGTAGTTTATTGATATATCATTCCCCGTGATTTACATAACATTTTATTGCTAAAAACATAGTGAATATGTCGTTTTTCTCTGTGTTCACAGTATTTTTTTTATTCAATTTATGTATGTATTAAAGTGCCCCTATTATTGGTTATAAAAGATTCATATTTTGGTTTTGGGAGTTTCCAACAACAGGTCGACATGCATGCAAGGACAGAAAAACACTTTCGTTGTCTTATAACATGCAAAGTCTAACAACAAATTTGGCTATATCAATTTATTTTCTGCAAATGCATGAAAATTGTGCATATTTATTTAGATAATGTCTAATTTGCACATTTAAACATAACACTACAAAAATGCTTGCAATTCTTATTGTTTTCCATTCTTAAATAGTAATTATTTTTACCCTAATGACCTATGTTGTTTTGCCTTAAATACACTAAGTTCAGTGACTGGAATCTGATGCACAAATTGAAATCAGGCCCAGTAATAAAAAAAAAAATAGTAACCACAGCTGAATCTAGACATGAAAAATATGCCTATTGTGATGGCAGGAGTAAAGACACGGACGAAGGACAAATACAGAGTGGTTTACAATGACGTCCAGCGCCTGGAGCTGGAGAAGGAATTTCATTTCAGCCGCTACATCACCATCAGACGGAAGGCGGAGCTCGCGATGGCCCTGAGCCTATCAGAACGCCAGGTAGGTCGACGGAGCTTAGAAAGCTAACCTGCGAGTTCATACTGTGAGGTTAATCTATTTATAACTGAGTTTCTTGTGAAAGGACGTGATGTCCCTGTACAGAATTAGATGCAATATATTAGAAACCACAATACCTAAATTACATGTGCTGCAGCTTTTAGAAAGAGGAAGATGATAGTCAGTGCCTTTTAAAAATCCCTTTATCACTATAGAAACGTTGAGTGTGTGAGTCTCAAAAACATTTAGACTGAAGATTGTAATGAAGATTGTTTAGATTGTATGCCACAATTAAGTGCTTTATTCAAATTCTCATAACTGCGATGCAAAGAAAGTGGAAAATTATTATATATATATATATACACTGAGCCACACAGGAACACTATAAACACACACAATTAAAACCAGCTGCAAAAATAGCTCAGAATGCAAAGCTGAAATTACTGCATCATTAAAATTCCCAAATACATTTGTTTGCATATGTAAAGTTTATGCATGAGACACAGGATGTGTCTGGTACAGCTAGAAGCCTCATCGTTTGTTCAATCAGGCTAATCATTTTGACTCTGTGGTTCACAGGTGAAGATCTGGTTTCAAAACAGACGAGCCAAAGAAAGGAAAATGAACAAGAAGCGACTCCAGCAGGCTCAGCAGAGCTCCACATCCACACCGGTCAGCGCAAACACCGCCATGGTCAGCAGCACCAATAACGGCCTGATGACAGACAATATATTGACCAGCATCAAAGAGGAATACTGAAACTCTTCCAAACAGAAGGATAAACACTACATGTTTACACGGGTTCAGCGACGCCGAGCGGAGCGTTCATATTGCACTACACCAATGACACGCAAACACGTTTTATTGTGAATAACGCGCACAGTATTTCAATTTTTGTAAAAAACTATGATCTCAGAGAATGTTGACTAATGCTTTCTAAATGTCTATACTGCTTTTGATATGACCTCACAAACTACCGATGATGATTTGATGACTATATTTGTATCACTACTGCTTTGCTTTACTATGTAAAATATTTTACACCTCATGGATGATGGAAAAAATTACTTATTTTTTTTTAATGGAGTTAACTGGTGCCTCTGTGTAATCGTTCATTTGTAAAAAGAGCATAATTTGAATAAAAAGATCATATTCGAGAAAAATGTAAAACTGCTGACATTCAAAATAAAAAATAAAAAATTTCATTTCTCATTTTAACAATCTCAATAAATTAGAATGTCGTGGAAAAGTTCATTTATTTCATTAATTCAACTTAAATTGTGAAACTCGTGTATTAAATAAATTCGTTGCACACAGACTGAAGTAGTTTAATTCTTTGGTTCTTTTAATTGTGATGATTTTGTCTCACATTTAACAAAAACCCACCAATTCACTCTCTCAACAAATTAGAATATGGTGACATGCCAATCAGCTAATCAACTCAAAACACCTGCAAAGGTTTCCTGAGCCTTCAAAATGGTCTCTCAGTTTGGTTCACTAGGCTACACAATCATGAGGAAGACTGCTGATCTGACAGTTGTCCAGAAGACAATCATTGACACCCTTCACAAGGAGGATAAGCCACAAACATTCATTGCCAAAGAAGCTGTTCACAGAGTGCTGTATCCAAGCATGTTAACAGAAAGTTGAGTGGAAGGAAAAAGTGTGGAAGAAAAAGATGCAAAACCAACCGAGAGAACCGCAGCCTTACGAGGATTGTCAAACAAAATCGATTCAAGAATTTGGGTGAACTTCACAAGGAATGGACTGAGGCTGGGGTCAAGGCATCAAGAGCCACCACACACAGACGTGTCGAGGAATTTGGCTACAGTTGTCGAACAGAGGCGTCTTACCTGGGCTAAGGAGAAGAAGAACTGGACTGTTGCCCAGTGGTCCAAAGTCCTCTTTTCAGATGAGAGCAAGGTCCTAGAGTCTGGAGGAAGGGTGGAGAAGCTCATAGCCCAAGTTGCTTGAAGTCCAGTGTTAAGTTTCCACAGTTTGTGATGATTTGGGGGGCAATGTCATCTGCTGGTGTTGGTCTATTGTGTTTTTTGAAAACCAACGTCACTGCACCCATATGCCAATCAATTTTGGAGCACTTCATGCTTCCTTCTGCTGACCAGCTTTTTAAAGATGCTGATTTCATTTTCCAGCAGGATTTGGCACCTGCCCACACTGCCAAAGTTGGTTAAATGACCATGGTGTTGGTGTGCTTGACTGGCCAGCAAACTCACCAGACCTGAACCTCATAGATAATCTATGGGATATTGTCAAGAGGAAAATGAGAAACAAGAGACCAAAAAATGCAGATGAGCTGAAGACCACTGTCAAAGAAACCTGGGCTTCCATACCACCTCGGCAGTGCCACAAACTGATCACCTCCATGCCACGCCGGATTGAGGCAGTAATTAAAGCAAAAGGAGCCCCTACCAAGTATTGAGTACATACACAGTAAATGTATAGAAGGCCAACAATTCACAAAAAAAAACATTATCGGTCTTATGAAGTATTCTTCATAAACTTAAACCATAAACGTTTCCATGACATTCTAATTTATTGAGATGTAAGCACATTTTCCTCCAAATTCCCTTTATTGTAATGAGAATTATTACCTTTGAGTTTTTTTTGTAATTGCCATTATTCTTACAATTCTCATTATAATAGTATAATAATACAATATTTTAAATGCCTTTTTTTGTCAGCATAAATGTTATAATAATAGTGTATGAATATATTACAATCTTTTTGCATACTACAACATTTGGCAACACTTGAAGCTTTCATATATAATGCTTTAGAAAAGTATACATATTTTACAATTTAATGCATTATATAATTTCATAAGTAATTATAACCAGAATTGAAATGCATTATAGCATTTGCAGACTCCATGTGATTTATGCATTATACTTTCTAAAGATTAGATTATATATGATTAGATAAGTGTTATAATGCATTACTATGGTAATTACACTTTTAAGCCATAATTAATGCATTAGAAATACTTTTATAATGTATTAAATATAAAGGCTGTAATAAAATGTTACCTTGTTTTAAAAAATTATTATGTGAAAAAAAAACCTCATTGTTCCAATTTTTCAAATATAAAACAAATATGACCTTGACATGTTGATCAGATTGAACTAAATAACGCTGTACTTTGAGAGGGTGGAAACCAGTTTGCGTGCGAGTGTTTACCGATCACAATGAGCCGTGTGGATCATAAGTCTTGATAACACAAGGAAACAAGCACAGGTTATTGATAAAAACAGAAGCTGAAGCGGTGAGCATGTATTCAGCGCGGGCAATCATTGACAGAGAAGCCAGAGGTCGAGCAGAAGCTGCGGGCCGCACGGACGTCATCAGATGGGACGGGTGGAGCCTGTTTGTGCAGCTCGGTCAGATGATTCATGTCAATTAAAGAGCCAATAAAGACCTGATGCCAATAACGTTCATCTCATGGCCTTCAAGATCACGCGTTTGAACTGTTAATGTTTGATCGGTTTCACAATGTCACCATTGACCCGCATCTGAAGAAACGCATTTGAGTTTGAGGACCGGGTCAAAAAGTGTGTCAAAAGTCACACTTCAGTCAAATATAGTTCCATCTTCAGCAACACTTACAGTATACACAAAACGGCTTTAATGTAATTCAATTACGCACTATTATGTTTTACACTGAAATTTATTTAATTGGCTGTTTCAAGTAAAAGCATAATTTGAGGGAGCACAAAAAAATGTAAAGTAAATTATAAGGAATAATAAAAGTGTGATTTTGCCGCCAAAACATAATAGAGTACTAAATTAGCATTCAGTTTGGAGTATTATTAGTAGATATTCAACAAAATAATACCGTTGTCCTTCCTTGCGTGGAATACAATTATGAATGTTTCAGTTGTTTTTGTTCATGCAATGAAAGTTAATGGGGTCCAAAAAAGCACTGAGAGTTTAAAAACTGTCGTGATGTAAGGATTAATCACTTTAATTCAATAATGTCCTGTTATATTTTACACAAAATGTATTGGCAGTTTTAAGTGAAAGTAAAATTTTGAGGAGCTCAAAAAAGTAAAGTGTGTTAAAGTAAGATATGTAATCTATTGTGTATTGTAAAGTAAGATATATTATGTATTAAAGTAAGATATGTTATGTATTGTGTTAAAGTAAAACATGCAACAAAATAATACAAAATATAATGATGGTTTATTCTTCTGTGGAACACAAATGAGATATGATATATACAAAAAAAAAATTCACACAATGAAAATCAATGGCGTCCAAAAAAAAAAAAACTGGGATCTTTTTTTAAAATGATCTGAAATATAAATGTACATTTTCACAGAAAAAAAAAGTTTTACAGGTTTGAAAAACAAAACAAATGTTTTTGGTCAAAAACTGTTGTGATGAAAAAACTAATTCAATAATACCCTATTGTATTTTTTTTTTTTTAAAGTAAACATTTTATGAATTTTATTAATATGAAATAATATGGAATAATAAAAGTGTATACGGTGGCCGAGAGAGCTGAACACACATGCAAATTAAGAAAACATCTTTCATTTGTAAACACATGCACTGCAAATACAACACAAAGAAATAAAGCGTGCTGCAAAGATCACCTCGGAAATGTTAAAGGGAACCGCAAAGTGACAGAAATGGCTGGGACATATTTATCAGTGTTTGATCTGAAAGGTGAGATATTTATTTTAACATCCTGCTCATATTATTCCTTATAGCTTTATTATATTTTTTTAGCCAAAATTATAATTTTTAGCCTAAATAAGCTGACAAAATACACAATTACTGTAAAAGTTTATAAGCTGGCTACCTTTTACAACTTCCTTACTAAAAATTAACCATAGCCTATGGTTTCACTACTAAAATATATTAATTAATAAATACATTTATTATATAAAAATAAATAAAACAAAAAATGGTTAGCCTACTATAGTTAAAGCATAGCATGTGCAAATTAACCATGGATTTACTTCAATAACCATAGTTTAACCATGGTATTTGTACAACTGTGGTTGTACACCAAAAATAAATAAATAAATAAAATCATTAAAATAAAATGTTAGTTTTTTTTGCAGGTGTAATTTTGTTGTGGTCTGTGCACATGAAGAGATTTTCTTAACTTGCTGGTGCTTCTTTGCATGTGTTTTCTGAAGTTGCTGCGCGCTGAGCTTTCTCGGCCAGCGTAAAAGTGAGATTATTGCCTCCGACAACACAAAATAATTACATTATTCTTCAGTGGAATACAAACTAGATATTTTGAGTGTTTTGGGCATATAATCAATATTATATTATATTGTACACATAAATACATTTCTTTGGCTGTTTTAAGTTAAAGTAAACTTTGGGGGAGTTCAAAAAAGTTAATTACTAAGGAATAATAAAAGTGAGTTTGCCACAGAAACATAATGAGATATACAATATTTACCTAAATATACTGAAAATGGTAAGAAAATGATGAGGAATTGTTTATTTTTGGGTGAACCATCCCTTTAAGTACAGCTGACAGACATGCAAATTGTCTGGGTTTCAAATAAAACAGAAAAACTGTAAATGAGTTAGTGTGCATGAAATCCACACAACTGCATCTGTACGGCTCACGCTTTAAATATAGATCAGCAATTTGGAACACATTCAGCATATTAGTGCAGCATCTCATCCGTCAAAAACAGAGATTGCGATCTTGTTTCACACTTTAGTATCTTTTTTTAGTTTTACACTTATCTCGATGAGTTTGAAAAGGCACACTGAAAACAAGAGAATAAAAATGAGCTTCATAATAAAACGTGAATGACTTTCTCTAAACATTCTCGACAGTACTTGATTTCCTTTCCCATTTTCTCGTGAAAGTCTGTTTACAGCTGTGCAGATAACAGCAGGACGTTATTCTGTGTGTGTTAATCAGTAGCCATCTGGATGTGGTAAAGCAACAGCATCTCAATCTCTGTAACCTCACTGCAACAACATGCTCAAGAAATTACTCCATGCAAAATATATTACTCGTCTCCTTTTGTGTGCGTGGGTGCAATTTCTCATTTTAAAAGTTGTCATTCAGTTTAACAATAGTGTGTATAGGCTTATTTAGAACCAGAGTTATTAGATGGCATCTGTTATGCTGATTAACGATGGACTATTTTATTTTCACAAAAGTTATTTAAAACATTAAATAAGACCATTTAAATTTAATTTAATATGCTTTACGTATATGAAATGCGGCCACCAAAATGTGTACATAATGTAAATAAATGAACAACAAAACTGAATATGTTTAAAAATGATTACTTCTTTACACACCGTGATGCATGCGAGAGACATATATACCCGCATCATTTACCTTATGCACTGAGAAGGCGTGAGATGTTTCCTTTCACACACAGGAAGTCACATGACATGATCAGGAAACCACCTCGTACCACAGACAAGAGTTCCCAATCCACCATTTCAAAAGTTGAAAAACTGATATAAAAGTGTTCATCTACAAAAGCAATGCTTTCGGCCAAAACAACGGTTTAATCAAACGTACATTTATAAACATGTAACAGAACTCAAGCACACTGAAAAACACTCTCAATCAGCACAAAAATAGCCAATGAGGTACAAATTAGATATTAATATTCACAATAATAGCCTAAATTATTAAGTCAATTTTATTTACATAGCGCTTTTGACCATATACATTGTTTCAAAGTAGCTTTACAAAAAAGCTATGATGTTAATGTTTATAATAGTTTAATATCTTCATGTCGCAATTACTCAGATTAGAACTGGATGATAATATAGTTACATTTTGTGATGATATAAACAATAAAACAGCAGCGATTTGCTGTGTAGTATAAATTGCTTTATGTATTGTACAGTTTGTTTGCGAATAAAGTTTGATATATATCCAACTGTATATAAAGACTTGGCTGATAATATACATTTATTTCAGTTACAGTGTACTGTATGCATGCTAAAGCTATACATACTTATATAAAGTATCTAACTTTTTATATAGAGTTGTGTGATAATATAGTTATAATTTTGCAACTATATAAAGCAGTTAAGATTTGCTATATGGTATACATCGCTCTATGTGAGTGTTGTGCGTGTATGCAAATAAAGTTGAATAATATACTTCTATATCAAACAATATATATAGAGCTGGCGATAATTAACTAAATTAAAGTGCATTTATATTTATGCCTTTGGCAAACGCTTTCATATGATTTTAGTGTGAATTCAAGCTATATTTTTTATCTGGAAACTGAACACTGAACTAGTTTAGCTGGTTGGGTCAACACCGTTTACTAGTAAGGGCTTTAAAGAAGCAGTTTAACTCGTCAGTGTGATTGAAACTAGATATCATCAGGCCATTTTCAGGCCATTTCCTGCACTTGAGTAACTTGCGAAACTGAAGATATTGTTACAGCAATATTTTTCTGTAAACATAAATATTCTTTAAGAGTTTTGAAACAATGTGTGCAATTTAAATAAAATTGACCGCTTCATATCACTCCAGACGGCCTAATGCAGATGATTGACATGTTTTAACACATAAACTCTCTCATATTCCTGTGAAATTCTGCTAGAACTCAATCTAGCAAAGCTTAGATTTTTCACATTACCAAATACCTCAAAATGTTTTAATAATCTAAAATCACCTGAGTTTACATGAGTTTTAAGCCTTTTTCTCGCCATCATATCATCACAGCTGCAAGCAGAACAAATTGAGAAGCACTTAAAACAGAAGTGCTTGTCTGAAGGAAAATAACATGCATTTGGTTTCCTTTTTTACATTGTCTTGCACTCAACATTTCACAGTTCAGCCCAGACACATACAGTATTTTAAAAGTATAGTTCACCCAAAAATTCAAATTTGCTCATGATTTGCTCACCCTCAAGCCAGTGTATATGACTTTCTTATTTCGGATAAATACAATCCGAGTTATATTAAAAATGTCCTGGCTCTTTCAAGACTTAAAATGGCAGTGAATGGGTGTTGAGATTTTGAACCCCAGAAAAGTGCATCAATCCATCATGAAAAGTACTCTACATGGCTCCAGGGAGTTAATAAAGGCCTCCTGAAGTGAATTGATGCATTTGTATAAGAATAAAATACATTTTTAAAACTTCATAAATGGTCATCTCTAGTTTCCGCTAACTATCGTACACGTTCACGAGAGATGGGTGCTCCAGCGGATGACGTAGGATGTAGGCGTAGCGTATGCTCCGGTGAGAATATGCTAGTCTCAGAAGAACCATTTTGTTTACAGCAAAGGAAAACCAGTTTCCAATATATTCCTTATATTGAAATCCTCCAACATTTTTCTTTACAAATCCTTGTTTTGTATTTTGCGTCTGTCACTTCTCACCGATGCTTACACTACACCTACATACTACGCCATCCGCTGGAGCGTCACACTCTCTCAAGAGATTATGGTTTATGAAGTTTTAAATATGGACATTTTTCTTACACAAACACATTGATTCGCTTCAGAAGACCTTATTAACCCCAGAGCCGCGTGGAGTACTTTTCATGATGGATGGAAGCACTTTTTTTGCCTTCAAAATCTCAACACCCATTCACTGCCATTATCAAACATTTTTTTTTTTTTTTTTACTCATTTATAAACATTTTAGACATTTTAAAACTCCAATTGTATTTGTCTGAAAGACAAAAGACATATACACCTATAGGATGGCTTGAGGATAAGCAAATAATGGGGTAATTTTCATTTTTGGGTGAACTATCAATTTAATGCTCACTCTCCAGGCCATAACACAGCATATCAACATACAGACCCATCATGAACATGAAAACACTTTACTGTGCATATGCAGAGACACGTGCTTTATATAAACTGTATAACTCCAAAAGTGAAACATAAGTGAACGTAAGTGCAAATTTCCCAGGGAAAGTGTGATTTTACACATCTGTTGTTGTGAAACTAGCATCTGGGTACCTGAGAATAAATACACTCCTCCTGAGGCCGTGGGTAAGCGCTTGCGCGGTTATTTGTGAACGTCACTTCGCCGTACTGAACCTCATCTTCCTTCTCCTTCCTCACCTTCCTCTTCTTCTGCGGTTGGATCTCAACGTATTCCACATCAGCAGCCGGGAGTGACTCTGCACAGAAAGAAGAAATGATGACAGGGCAAGACATTACAGGGTGTCACTTCACATACACAATAGCTGTTACTACTAGTCTGCAAACTGGGAACTGACAAATGGAGCTTTCAAGAGTGAAACTATTTAAATAGCAAACAACAACGATGGATAGATTCAACCCAGTGCCAGATAAACTAGTGATGGGAAGATCAGATCTCAAGTTCATTCATGTTCAAAAAAATTAACTAATCTTTAAATCATTTAATTCACTTGAACAGTTAAAATAGCAAAAAAGATAGGCCCTATGATACACGCTGTTGAAAGCCTGCTTGGGCTGATACATGTTGGTGTCTTTTTAATATGTAGTGTGTGTGTATGTGTGTGTGTGTGTGTGTGTGTGTGTGTGTGTGTGTGTGTGTGTGTGTGTGTGTGTGTGTGTGTGTGTGTGTGTGTGTGTGTGTGTGTGTGTGTGTGTTTTACAACAGGACTATCTATCTTTTTTTTTTTTTTTCCCTTTCTGGAGCATCCAAAGTTTTGCCTGTGAGTAATTGATTTTTTTCTTTAGTTAAAATATTTTATTTTAATACTCAAATTCCATTTAAATAGGCCATCTTTGATCATTTTCCAAATTAGAAAGTCATTATAAAAAGCAGAGGATAGAAAACATAGATGATTAGTTGATTATTTGTTGATTATGATTATTTGTTCATTTGTCATACGACAGATAGAATCGTTCATGAACCAACCCATCTCTTTTTAACTAACTACTCTCCCCAATTATTATCTTAGTTAGTTGAAAGATATTAAACCTGTGATTCTTAATCCTAGTCCTCGCATTCCACCGCTCTTCAGCCGTTTGTTTCCAGTTCGAAGGCATGTCCTATTTAAAGGGCATTAAAGTGTACACAATTGAATTGTGTATATTATGTGATACTTCACTCTTCTCTAGTTTCGTCTGTGCGTCTAGACACTGCAGGCGGTGGTGTAAACAAATCCGTAAATGAATGTACTGAAAGTGAAGTGAACTTCAACAGATTTCTGTGCTCAGGGAGTAGAGAGCAGTGAACACTGTGTAGGGAGCATGTCAATCGGAACACTCTTTTCTAGCTGGTATCTGAATCATCAGCTGTGAAGAAAGAAAGACATGCCAAATATGCAGAGCAGAGGGTCGCAAGGACTAGAATTGAAAACCGCTGCTCTAAGCCTTTATTTCTAATCTTATTTTCACAGAAGATGTTATAAATGGATATGTGAAGTCATAAACTTTATTTATGTATACATTTTACTGATGCTTATAAACATCTTTGAAAACATCAGGCTGATGATAAACAAAACTCTTCTACTAATAAATATAATAATACAATGTAATGTATATAATACAATTGAACAGTTAATGTAATAAAAATAAATAAAACAAGTGTATTAGCACTGAATGTTTGAGCTTGACCGATAGACTTAAATTGCAGGGTTAAATAGTCATCTTGTGGAAAAAGGTTAATGATGACACTTTCTCTGAGTCAGTTCTCTATTTTTGTAGAAGGGAAAATCCAATTTGCATTAGTAACTGGTTTGCGTTGAACATGGGATGGGTGTTGTCTGGTTGATTCTAAGCAAAAGAATCAACTCCAAATAAACGAGCAAATTTAGTTTGCAAACATCATAAAGCAGCATTCAGATTTAAAGGGGTCATATGACGCTTTTTAAAGATCATTGTTTTGTGTATTTGGTGTAACAGAATATGTTAATATACTTTGATGTTCAAAAACACATTACTTTTCAAATACTGTACATTATTATAGGTCCTCTATGCCCCGCCTCTCTCAAACGCTTAAGTTTCTTCAAAGTCCCTCTTTCCGACAAGCCCAGCCTGGTCTGATTGGCCAGCTGGCACGGTGCATTGTGATTGGCCGAACACCACAAGTACTCGTCGAAAATGTAACGCCCCTTACCATAATCGCGAGGTTCATCTTTCAATACAAATGTAAAGACAGTTAATAATGTCCTTAGTTTTACCATCAGTTCAAGCCCGAGAGGGGTCAGAGTTGAGTGACAGACACAGTAGCTATGTTTCCATCCAAAGATTCGAATTTAACTTATGCGCAAAACTGGAATATTGCATAAAACATATGCGAATAAAGCACAGTTTCCATCCAATCTAAGTCAAAGAGAACAAAATCGTCACTTCCTGGTAAACGGTGGCACTAAATATCACTAAGAATATTGGAGAAGCCACTGAATATAATAATTTTCATATATGAAAAATGACTTCCATTATGCTTTAATTATGCATTATGCGAGCAGACGATACACAATAAATGCTGTCACTGCTTTCTGAGGTGGATGCTGCTCTTTGGGAATTCAGTCGAGTAAGACAATTATACAGAAATACTTTGAAGACAGACTTTACTCAGGCTTTTCAGAATTACCATATCAACATTTCAGATGCTGTGAACGAGATCGGCCCGCTGCTAGTCAAATGATCCCATCTCGTAACGCAATTCACATTACTTTTTGATGCGCAGGGAGGAATTTATTCGGTAAATGTGTTTCCATCGTAGTTTATGCTAATTTTTTCCTATCGGAAAGAAAATGTATCCTATTCAAATGTGCGCATGTATTTTATAAAAATAGGTGGATGGAAACGCAGCTAGTGATGAACACTCACACACACACACACACACACACACACACACACACACACACACACACACACACACACACACGACGCTGCGCTGTGACCCCCTTTCTTTCTATCCCCTCTCTTTCTTTCCCTTCTCTCTCTCTCTCTCTCTCTCACACACACTTGCATGAACACACACACGTGCAAAACTCCGCATTTGAACAGTCAATAACAAATTCTTAAACTACTAACAAATCATACATTCACTGATTCAGAAGCACCAGATTGTCAGAGCAAAGTCAGAATTACCTCCTCTCCTAGGTTCATGAAACTGTCGTCTATAAAATGTGTTGCTGTTCTTTTGTAAGTCATCTGAATGATTCCTAAATCTACTTTCTGAAGGCCAAATAAAGTGCTTTTGCTTCGCATAGAAACACAAAGCGTCTCCCTGTCATGGATGCTTCAACACTACTGCGGATACTGAAACCATGCCTTACGCAAATATTTTCACACTGTGACGTAGACATGTGGGGGGGTGTTTGAATGAGCCGTTTTAAGGGGCGTGGCAGAATATCTCTTTGGTTTTGAGACTTTAGTCTTTGCAGCTTCAGGGATCTTATTTATGCATGAACAGCTTGTAACACTCCAAAGAGAAAGCAAAACTTGAAATCGCATCATATGACCCCTTTAAACTATGTGATTTCCATAGACAGGCTCAACCAAGAAATCTAGTTAAACTACTTTCTACATCCTCTTTTCTTCTAGTATGAAATGACTTGGAAGTGTCATCACTAATTCGCTGACTGAGACTGATTAACCACTGATTGAGACTGAACCGCGAGTTGTTTTAAAGAGTAAAGTATATTTTCTTACCTGGTTTCTTCATTTCCCTCTTTTTCTCATGAGAGATATCAGCGTATATGATGTCCACACTGCCAGCAGCAGCAGCAGCTGATGGAAAAACACTGACATTAGCAACAGATAAAGTACAATCTAATATTTCAATCACTGAAGTATTGCTTCAAACCTACTGAATTCCTGTATCATGCAGGTTAAAACTTTTCTTTGTTCCATATATGGAACTGTTTGCATGTAATATATGTTGTTAATGAATTCCAGTTATTTGTAAACAAGGCTTTAGTGTGTATGCCCGTTTAGAAGAGGCAATTTATTTATTTAACTAATTGGTTACTAATGTAATTAATGTTATAATGATATATTATTATGTATAATAGTGTTATCAAAACGGTGTCAGAAAAACACTTAAATGTTAAGGACGTTCCACATGTTGCTGTACATTTTTTACAAATGTTAAAATCGTGAACATGCAAAGACTTTTGTAAATCAAAACATCTTTATGAACAATTTACATTAAAAACATAATTATGCTCATGTTTCATGAATAAGTAGGGCCCTTTGATTTCTTTGACATGGATGGATCACGGAATCCAGTTATAAAAATGGAATACCAAATGTTCCGGAATTTGCCAAATTTTGGATGAATATGGACTTAATATTAAGCTGCATATTATTTAAATATGAATCTTGCCTGTTCTGTGGGTGAATGAATGGTGCGGTCGCACGGTTTTGCTTACTACTGATACTCGCAGTGATTTTAGCCCGTCACCTCAATTTATGAGTACTTGAACACATAAACAATCTCTAGAACTGCTCTGAGAGTCATTTCATTAATATTTGACCATTTCTTTTGAGAAAAGCTTTATAGAATCAGAAACTTAAAGATCTTCACAGAAACCTGTCAAAATAAAAGTTTGGTTAAACTTGAAGAAACCGTGACATATTATTTAATGTAATGACAGTATTACTACTAATAATACAATTATTAATAAAAAAATATTTGTTAATTTTTATACCAGATAAATATTGGCTATATGCCAGAACATGTATTTACCAGAATTGATTTAGCAGAACATTTAAATACACTAGACAGTTGTGTATTATTCCTGAAAAAAGAGAAAGAAAGAAAATAATAATACATTCGTATTTTTTTCCCCTAAAATCAATTAATTAGAGATGCCTTTGATTATTAATATTTAAAGAAACTATTACAATTGAATCCAGAAAATGTATGTAAAACAGAATTTGGTAAAAATAAAACTATATTTGAAAAACTATTTATATCATAGGGCCTTAAAATAAAATTTTGTAAAACTTTTGATAAATTGCTGCTGATTATGGTAGGTTTCATTATTAAAATTATGTAGACATGCATTTTGATGAAAAAAGAATGGTATTTGGGGGGACAAAATGATTTCATAGCAACTTAATAAGGCCCAATGACTTTAAGTTTGCTATAAATACCATGATCATTGTACTTGGCCAAAAAATGAATGGTCAAAAATCATTATTGAATTAAATAATCTGTCTTAAACTCAAGATTTTTTTCTATATATTCATATTCAAAGCCTTTCTGCCATTTTGCACTGGTTAATCCCAGGTTTGTTGCATTTCCACCAAAGTTGTCTTGTATCATCTTCACCACGTATAGGCCTATAATGTTTCTGCTTTTGGCTTTAAAACTGTCTGTGAGAAAGTGCAATGACCAAAAAAATCTATTCAGCACACATAACATAAAAGCCACAAATCTTGTCAAGATTTGAAGGCATATTAACCAATGTTTTGGCTCTGTAATTGCATTGAAAAGTACTAAATTTTAACCTTGTTAGATATCATATGGAATACAGATTGGAAATGAACTGACCTGGTGTCGACTTGACCTGTTTTTTCTTGTAAATGTGATATACGGTGATGAACACCAGAATCAGGATCAGCGCAACACAGCACAAAGCAATCAGAGAAACTAAAACTATGGAAGAATGAAACACGATCAAACTCAAACTTCAAAACTGTTTCGAAAAGTGCATTCACACCAACTGCAACAGCAACAAGAACAACTACTACATGCATTATTAGTGCTGTACATTAGTTCATTAATAATTTAACTACAAAGGAGCCTGTAGATCCCTTAAAGACATTATTATCAGCTTTACTTGTAATTTGCAGTATTTACTGTTGTTCAATACCAGCTGATGAGAAACTCGTACAATATTCTGAATCCGGTTTCACTGTTGAGGCGCCAGTATTTGTCCCTGTAATAAAACAATATAGCAGAATCACCTGTTTCTCTCTTAATATAAATTGCTGCAGAGAGAATTAATCATTTTGAATTATTAAGTGGCGAATTAAGAAAATAAATTTGTCTCTAGGACACATCCAAGTCCAATTTCCGTTCAAAATCTAAATAATATTTAGCACTTTCTAGCAGTTTCTGTTTTTAGGGGCATTGAATCATTTTGAACTGTAACATTTATGCCTCAAATATCTGACATATGATGAAATTCAAATAAATGGGGGAGGGGGGGGGGGAATTATACATTCTCAAAATATTAATGCAAAAGCAATTTTTTATTTAAAAAAACAACCTTATTTTATAAAACCAATTAAATGACTAATTAATTAATAATTAAATTAAAAATAGTAAAATATAAACAATGTCATGGTTGCATTTGTTTTCCAGCTTAAAATCATGGAAAATAAAATCATAATATTTTCTTCATAAAATGTATCTGAGAGAAATGTATCATTTGCAATTAGAGTCATAGAATCAAATAACAATTGTCACTGTAAACAATTACAGTTGCAAATAAATAAATAAATAATCTAGACCTCAAAGGTAAAGAACATTTAGGGAGTAGGAGTGCTTTTGATTGACATATAAAAGGTAAAAATGCAAATGAATGGATGTAAATGTACTGGTTGTACAGTAGTTCCCATTTTCTGCAGCAAAATATAGTTTTGGATGAAATGTTTGTTTGTTCGTTTATAATTTAGCAAGTGAAAAATATAACAATTAAGTTAATAAGCTATAGATAAACAACAAAAAAAGGTTTATCTTAATATGGTCTAAATCTGGTCTCACTTAATTACAACAATCTAATCAACTAAAACGTAAAGAGTCAGGAGGTGAAACCATCACAGTTCATCAAAATACACATCAGAGATATTGCTCTCTGGCATAAGGGGGTTTTGTGGAGAAATGTGGCTTGGATGTGTTCTTGACAGATTTTGAGATTCGCTCATCTTCATCACTCTTGTTGCTGTTGCTGTGGTTTTTATAAATAACTTACGTGGACTTTCATGTATTACACCCTCAGCAGGACAGGGTTTGACACGAACGGTCTTCTGTCTGTGACTGACGTGGTTCTTCACGCTGCAGCTGATGTTTCCATCAGTTACATTATCCAGATCAATGCTGGAGTCTCCATCCATCCGTGGACCTCCATTCAGAGTCCAGCTGTAGAGGATCTGATCTCCGTCAGAGGAGCAGGACGCCCTCTTCGCCCCGCTGGAGGAGCAGCTGGTTAACACGTCCACTGAGCCAATAGGAGCTGGAGGGAGGAACACGTGACAGTCACACAACTCTTTCTCAACGGAGTCAATGTCAAGATATTTCTAAACAAAATGCATTGCTGAGGTGAAAGCTGGGCTGAATTAAACATGCAGTGTTCAGTGGGTTAGTAATGTGACAACAGTAGGCAGTGTAAGACTGGTGCCAATGTGTCTGGGCCCCCCCTTCTAGAGGACAAAAGGCCCCCTTGGGAATCCACAAAACTGTCCCTTGCATACGTCATCCAGGACGCAGCACACTGGGGGGTTCACACCCTGTACTGACGGTCTACACGATGGGCCTGGTACAGACATCATTTCCCCCTCCCCTCATCACCTCAAATTCACTGAAAAATCCATGCAATGTAATATGTACAAATAAGTAACCATACATGTTTGATATCTTTTGAAATGTCTCAGTGCGCCTGGTAAAATGGTCTCATTCTCCCAATCATAATGAAAAGCTAAAAGAAGTTCTAAAATCTGAGAAGTATAGTGTACAGCCTGGGAACGTACCCTCCCCCTGATCCCCTACTCAAAACATCTCCTGTATGTAAATAAGTATTCCCGGCCACAGGATCTCCAGAAGCCATTTGGTTGCAAAATTCTAAAGACTAATTATAATGACAAGATACCACCTGGGTACCCACCTGGGTGGGTCTATTGAATTATCTGGGTATATAAGGGAAAGGGACACAAAGTTCTTGGCGTCTGTAAGTTGATTGCCCGTACAAGATCACTTGTGTGTAGTTTTCATTTCCAGCTATGGTTAGGAGTCAGTAAGCTGATTGCCCGCACATGTCACTTGTGTGTAGTTTTTCATTGCCAGGTAGTAATTTCTACAAATTCTTCAATTCCTGAGTTATTGTTATGTTATGGTTAACCGTTGATTCTATTCTTGTAACATTGGAGCTTTGAATTATTGTTTTGATTACCTGGTCAATAAATTGTAACATTTTATTCTATTCTAACTGCCTCTGAAGAGTGCTTTCTCTCTACTAGATTAGTGGATTCGTATATTTCCGCAAGCCTGCGTCAGTTTTAGCGACGGCTAATATCCGGCATCTTTTAAGTGTGCTTGGGTGTAGGGACGGGCTAATTTCCGTTCAGTGACGGTGAACGCCGTCTGATCAGACTGAATTCGGGTACGTCCACACCTCTGACTTTGATTTAATGTTACTTTAAACAAAGATTTGGCCAATCCAACGCTATTACGAGTGTAGTATATTGATCTGCTAACATATCTGATAGTGGCCAAAACCCTTTACTGAAGTAAACGATTGAATTCGAGTTCTGAGGGTGCCCCATGAGGGTTATTGATGTCTCTGATTGTGTACGTGTGAATTTACGGCAAATCTTAGATACGTAATCATAATTTACCTCTGACTGATGACCGGGCCTGACGAGATTGTGTCCGTGAGACCTGTGGAAAACAGGACCTCTGAGCGATATAGTTTCCCTATGTCTGGACGGGTAAAGTATTAAAAAGAGCTGATAAGAATAACCGATCTTTCGTTCCTGTTTTAATGATGCACAGATATCATTAAAACCCTTTTCATTTTATGGAGTCAGATGAAATAACGAGACAAAATATATAATAAGAAAAAGTGTTCCATTTTAATGTTCTTGCTGTGTCGTGAAAAGGAAAGACTGTAACACGCAAAGCCCTTCACCCGCGGAACGACTGCCGTCATTGGGTCGAATCGAGGCGGGCCTTACAGCAGTGTACAGTTCAATCTTAGTACATGAATGTTCTGATGAATTTGATTAAATCCTTTTAAATATTTAATAATGAGCTGCATGAATACAAAGATCCGCAGAGATTTAGCTGATTTGAGAGAGGGAGGTCTTTGGAGAACAGAATATTGTATTGAGTCTGAAGAGAGAGTTTCTGTACCTTCAACATTCACTTGAAGATCTGTAGATGTTTGTGAGCCGCTTGAGTCAGAGAAAGTTACATTGTAATTCCCTGAATCTTCTCTGATCACACGGTTTATTATCAGAGTCCCATTAATGACTTCAACTTCAGTTCTGTTACTATAAAGATCACAATCCTTCTTCTTGTGATCCTTTACTTTACAAACCGGATCAGTTGTTTTGTTGTCTATATTCTTTTGTATCTTCACTTCATATTGTTTAGCGTCTCGCAGAGTGAGTTTGTGTCCCAGAGCTGCATAACAGGGATCAGACTGATTAAACCAGCAGAGCCGATCCAGACCTGAAGAACAAAACACACACACACACACACACACACACACACACACACATGAATGTGTATAAATATATCTTGCATTATGAAATAAAATCAGGCAAAAATGACTCAAACATTTACAGAACCAAAGTTCAACAGAAAATAAAAACTTCTGACAGACTCTTGATCTGATTTCACACATCTGATCTCAGGTCATCTAAAATAATCTTCATTGCAGATACTTAACTCTATTCTCTAAAGAAGTGTCATTTGTGTCTCTCCTTCTGAATTACTATACTACAAGCTCACACTACTTGACAGATTTAAGGGACAGTTTATTGTGTAATAAAAATAACTGCTACAATAAAACGGTCACGTGTGAGTTCCTCTTTGTCCTTATTTGGTTTGTTTCCTGTTCTTATTAGTTAATTTAACATATGATTTGCTCCTTTGATTTGCCTGTCTTTATAAGTCCTGTGTTCTCCCTTGGTTTTTGTCTGCTGTTACATGTCTTCCTGTGTTCCTTGTTGATAGTGTTATTAAAATATATTGTATTCTGAAGAACTCCTCGTTTCTTCATCCCCAGCGTTGCATGACAAAAACATGCAACGCTGTTTAAAACTCTACTTAATTAACTCTAAAATAAATTATACTTAACATCAACTTAATTTAAAACTCTAGTCTGTATGTCAACAGTCAAAAGGCAAACTTAAATGTGGATTTTATTCAAATAAACGCACTTTACTTTATGCATTTTAACGTAATATTCTGATCATGCAGAACATTCTGTCTTTGTCCTGCACATTGTGTTTCTGTTAACCTGTGACTATTCTTTCTTTATTAATAATGTCTCAATCTTTCTGATATAATTTTTAATGGATATACATTATTTGATGAATCCTCCATATAATACAAAAATATTTTAGAAAATAATAAATACATTTATACACACACTCTCGGATTTTTAAAGACTCTAATCTGTTAAGAAGCTCATAAAAACCATGACTATCACTGCAAACTCTTAATATAATATTACAACACAAATGCTTTTATATCAGAGGTTCACCTGACTGAACCGCATCATAACAGAGTTTGATGTGAAAGAGACTCACATGCAGCAGTTTTCAGCAGCAGCATCAGTCCAAAGACCAGCACCATTTCACTAAAGTCCAGTTTCTAGAAGAACCTGATCCCAGCAGAAGAGTGCAATGCTGCTTCAGATCGTGACACGAGTGTCTGGACTTCTGTCCGTCTCTGTTCTAGCTCTCATGAAGTGCCTTCACGGCTTGACTCAGAATGGACTGACTCACGAGGAAATCTCTGACCACTTCACAGAGGAAAGAGGAAGTTTCTTCTGATGGGGGAAGGCAGATGATGTGACATCTAAAACAAGAGAGTGAAACTAAGAGAAAGATGGAAAAAGAAGTAACATTTTCAGGCAAATAAAAATATTGTCTTAGAAGGAACAAGACAGGAGGAGTTGTAAAATTACTAATTATGTAAATTACTTGACAGATTTTCTTGCAAATCAAATGAAACAGTATCGTTACTGTATTTATGAAATGCTCTTGACAGTTTTATTGAGAGTAAATCAGAATCAGGCCATAGTCTATATGTGAGTGTTACAGCAGGCTGTTTGTAATTACTTCTTCTCACTGAGTGTGTGATGTGTGACTCGGATCCAGTCAGTTCATGTGTGAATGAAGAGAGGATTCTGACCTTCAGCTCATCTAGACTCACTCTTGTGATTACTGGAGCTGAGACTCATATGTTAGTAGCTGCTCAGAGCTGTTCATGTAGAGAGTGACACATGCAGGAGGAGCTGATAACTACAGCTGCACTGCACTCCACCGCGCTCTGCTTCATTTCAAAACATCATGCTTTACAATTGTTACGGGTTGTCGAGGCGAGGAGTTCAAATGGAGCACGAAGGAGCCAGGAAGTCGAATACACAGGCGTTTTAATAAATCCACTCAAACAAATCAAAAACCACCTCTTTATTCAACGTAAGACAGGACAAAGAAACTCTAAATACTGAAAGCTTCTAAAGACAGAAGTTTTTATTTGTTTTTATTTGATTTGACTCTTGATTTTGACTAAATTATGTACATTTTAGGTTACCTGAGAATTTTTTTTTTACAGTATAATACACTGCAGTTCAAAAGTTTGGGATTAGTAAAGTTGTTTAAATAAGTTTCTTATGCTCATCAATGCTGCATCTATTTGAAATATTATTGCAATTTAAAATAAAGTTTTCTATTTTAATATATTTTAAAATACAATTTATTCCTGTGAAGCAAATCTGTATTTTCAGCATCATTACTTCCGTCTTCAGAGTCAAATGATCTTCAGAAATCATTCTAATATGCTGATTTATTATCAATGTAGGAAACAGTTTTGCTGCTTAATATTGTTTGGGGCCTGTGATAATTTTTCAGGATTCTTTGATAAATAAAACGTTTTTAAAAAACAGTGTTTATTATTGTTATAATATACAACACTATTCAAAAGTTTGGGGTCAGTAATTTTTTAATTTTTTACGAAAGTAATATTTTTCTTCAGAAGGGATGTGTTAATGGATAAAAGGTGATAGTAAAGACTTATATTGTGAGAAAAGCTTTTATTTTGAATAAATGTTGTTCTTTTTAACTTTGTATTCATCAAAGAATCAAAGAAAAAATTATCACATGTTCCAAAAAACAATATGAAGCAGCACAACACTCATAATAAATCTGCATATTATTATGATTTCTGAAGGATCATGTGACACTGCAGACTGGAGTAATGACGCTGAAAATGCAGCTTTGCTTCACAGTAATACATTTTATTTTCAAGTATATAAAACAGGAAACCAATATTATAAATTGCAATAATATTTCACAACATTACTGTTTTTTTCTGTATTTTGATCAAATAAATACAGCCTTGATGATCAGAAGAGCTTCCATTAAAAAACAAGGTCAATTATTTATTAGGTTTATGATATAGGCCTAACATAACATAACATAACATAATATCAAAACAAACTGAAGAATTTAAACTGAGACCTCTAAGCTAAATATTTTTAAAAAACTGTGAATGTGAATTCTTATATAGCTATCTAAACATTCCCATGAAGAGTAGATTGCACAATACTTGTGTGTGGCTTTATCTAAATGTCTCAGAGTTTTGTTACCATTCTGTGCCCATCCTCCGCTATTTCCAGCACTTAATCAAGCCATTCTTCTTTAATACATGAGGACGTTTTATTTCGGGCGTTTTACATTTTGGCCGATTGAGAAATCGTATTTTTGTAGGTCCAAAAAGAGGACATGTCCGGGGAAAAGAGGAAGTATTGTCACCCTATTTAAAATAAACCAAAACTTATTTATTTTAGTTTATTTACAAGCTATATTATGGTTAATTTGAGTTAAATTAACAAATTATTAATCAATAATTACAGAATAAGTAACGGGCTATTCATTATTTTATGAATAATTAGTGTTTAAATTCATATTCTTGCTTTATTAAGATTCTCTACCTTAAGGCTAAGAAAAAATCAATATTTTCAGCTGTCAGGTTGGATTGTGCAGAGCATACAACATTTCCCTAGCTCATGTTCATAAACACAGAAGAAATGTCAGGACACCTGTTTACAGATTCATCCATGCATCACTGCAGTGATGAAGCACAAACTACTAAGCACATGACATGAAGCACAAACTACTAAGCACATGACATGAAGCACAAACTACTAAGCACATGACATGCAGTTTTATGTTTCAAACAGTTCATTGTATTGTGCAAATAATTGCAAATAAACATTATAAATATTAAAACAGTACTATAAATCTATGATTTAATGATTGTCTTTCAAATACCAGAGGTGTAAAGAGTACCTAAAAACCATACTTGAGTAAAAGTACAGATACCTTACAGTGAAAACTCACATTTACGTAAAGTAGCCCTGTTGATAAGTTTGGGTAAGGGCAAAACGCACAAGATATAGTACTTTCAGTGCCCTGTAGTTGCGATAACACGCCTTTTAGCAGAAATAAACTGCTGCAGAAAAGCTAGATGTCATGCAAAAAGCAATTTGTAACTGCAACACTCATTTCAAATGTGGTGGAGTAAAGAGTACAGATACTCACTCAGAAATGTAGTGAAGTAGAGAGTAAAAGTTGCTAATATCTTTGGTACTCAGTACAACTACAAAATATCCAAAAAGATACTTAAGTACAGTAATTAGTTACATTTACTCAAGTACTTTACACCTCTGTCAAAGACAAACACACTCTCCGTTACAGTGACATCAAGAGAGGAGGACACAAGAGATCTTTAAAGACATGTCCTTAAATGTATTTCATTTGTTGTTGTTTTACGTCTGTTTTAATTCACTGATGTGTGCTTTCTGTTAATTAATATTAACTGACTATTTAACAAAATGAATGAGCTTGTGGCTGCAAATGTTCCATTTCAGAGTTTTATTTTAATTTAACTCAAATAGCACAACAAATACAGCATTGACTCCATACAATTCTTACAGAACGATATGCTTATTAATATTCTATAATGACACAAAGGTCTTGTGAAGAAAAATGCATGAATGTGGTTAAACAGGCTAAAAACTGCACATGTTTAAAAACAAAGTCAGAAACCTCCAGACTCCCAAAGACTGAGACCCGGATGAAGAGATTCACACAGATACAACTATAAAGAGACACTGTATGTAAAAGAAATCAACCAAAACCAACAGAATACAGTAAAAGAGCAAAAGCAGGAAATGTGAAATAAACCCATTTCTAGAAAATATGGAAAATAAACACACAGAATGACTTCACAATCTTCCAGATCTGATTTAGAGAAATAAACATCATGGATGAACAGAAGAGGTTTCAAGTTATGGCATAAAATACTGCTAGCTCATTTAAAACATAAAGACACATGAATAAATAAGCAACAAAACTGTTACAAAAAAAATGTATTTTAAAAATAAAAATGTAACAAATCTGATAAAAGAAGACTAACTAAAACTGTAGAAAGCATCTTCTGCTGTTGACAGGTGAAGAGCAGGATTCATGTGAGAATCTGTGACGTTAAGAATCATTTCTCATATATGTGATGATCTGCAGCTGGTCTCTTCTTCTTTGTGTTCATGTCCTTCTCTAAATCTTCTCATTCGCAGTTTCCGATCTTTCTAAAAGCATTACATTATCATCATCTTTACACACTTAATATTTGCATGTCATATCCATATTGATGATACTTATTGTCTCTCACCTGACGTGTGTCTCATGTAGATGTGAAACCCTCCTAACAAACCCAGCAGAACCATCAGCTGAAAACACCAGACCAGCACAAACACAGCCACTGAAACTGCTGAAAACAACAACCAGACAGAAATCAGAACTCATCTTCATGTTTCCAGAAGTGTGTTTAGTTAAACTCGTGTCACATTCTGATGTCTGCGTGCTACTGGTCACTGCAGAGGTCAAACTAGAGGTCACACATGCAGTAGTTGGTCCTGTAATAAAACATCAGCGCAGAATAACCGAAGAGCCCAATTAGGAGAACTGACTGTTTGCATTATTGTTGTTGATATGTTTTTTATACGTGGACATTCATGTATTAACCCACTCTACGATTCATACCAGCTGATGAGAAACTCATACCATCTTCTAAATCCTTTGCTACTGTAGAGGTCAGTTGGTCCTGTAACAAAACATCATTGTAGAATCACCGGTTTTCTCCTTAATACAAATTACTGCGGAGTAATTTATAATTAATCATAATTTATAATTTTGAAGTATTACATGGCCAATTAAGAGAATCGATTTGTTTAAATCGCATTAAACCTGTCTATGTCACGTCCCGGTCACATTTCAGTTCAAAATCTGATTAACTGTACTAACTGTAATATTTTGTATAATATATTTCATTGAATGTTTTTAGGGGCATTATACCATTTTGTACTCCTAAACCATTTACACCTCAAATATCATTTCTGACATATGACGAAAACTCAAAAAAGGAAAAAAATATGTACAATTCTCAATATATTATTGGAAAAAATACATATATATAAATTATAATTACTATAATATGTGGAAAATAATTATATTATAAAATTGTAAAGTATACTGTACATAATGATATGGTTGTATTTGTTTTCAATCTTTAAAGTATGGCAATTAAAATCATATTATTATCATCATAAAATACCTGAGAGAAATGTATCATATGCAATTGCATGAAAATAAATAAATAAAATTACAGAATTAAGAATAAAACATTTACATCACTGTAAATAATAACAATTACAAGTTGATGATACCAGCTGATCAATACCAGCTGATGATAAACTCGTACAATATTCTGAATCCGGTTTCACTGTTGAGGCGCCAGTATTTGTCCCTGTAATAAAACAATATAGCAGAATCACCTGTTTCTCTCTTAATATAAATTGCTGCAGAGAGAATTATACGTTCTCAATATATTAATGCAAAAGCATTTTTTTATTTTATAATTTATATTTTATTTCATTAATAATTAAAAATTGTAAAATATAAATAATTACATGGTTGCATTTGTTTTCCAGCTTAAAATCATGGAAAATAAAATCATAATATTTTCATCATAAAATGTATCTGAGAGAAATGTATCATTTGCAATTAGAGTCATAGAATCAAATAACAATTGTCACTGTAAACAATTACAGTTGCAAATAAATAAATAAATAATCTAGACCTCAAAGGTAAAGAACATTTAGGGAGTAGGAGTGCTTTTGATTGACATATAAAAGGTAAAAATGCAAATGAATGGATGTAAATGTACTGGTTGTACAGTAGTTCCCATTTTCTGCAGCAAAATATAGTTTTGGATGAAATGTTTGTTTGTTCGTTTATAATTTAGCAAGTGAAAAATATAACAATTAAGTTAATAAGCTATAGATAAACAACAAAAAAAGGTTTATCTTAATATGGTCTAAATCTGGTCTCACTTAATTACAACAATCTAATCAACTAAAACGTAAAGAGTCAGGAGGTGAAACCATCACAGTTCATCAAAATACACATCAGAGATATTGCTCTCTGGCATAAGGGGGTTTTGTGGAGAAATGTGGCTTGGATGTGTTCTTGACAGATTTTGAGATTCACTCATCTTCATCACTCTTGTTGCTGTTGCTGTGGTTTTTATAAATAACTTACGTGGACTTTCATGTATTACACCCTCAGCAGGACAGGGTTTGACACGAACGGTCTTCTGTCCGTGACTGACGTGGTTCTTCACGCTGCAGCTGATGTTTCCATCAGTTACATTATCCAGATCAATGCTGGAGTCTCCATCCATCCGTGGACCTCCATTCAGAGTCCAGCTGTAGAGGATCTGATCTCCGTCAGAGGAGCAGGACGCCCTCTTCGCCCCGCTGGAGGAGCAGCTGGTTAACACGTCCACTGAGCCAATAGGAGCTGGAGGGAGGAACACGTGACAGTCACACAACTCTTTCTCAACTGAGTCAATGTCAAGATATTTCTAAACAAAATGCATTGCTGAGGTGAAAGCTGGGCTGAATTAAACATGCAGTGTTCAGTGGGTTAGTAATGTGACAACAGTAGGCAGAGTACAGTTCAATCTCAGTACATGAATGTTCTGATGAATTTGACTAAATCCTTTTAGATATTTAATAATGAGCTGCATGAATACAAAGATCCGCAGAGATTCAGCTGATTTGAGAGAGGGAGGTCTTTGGAGAACAGAATATTGTATTGAGTCTGAAGAGAGAGTTTCTGTACCTTCAACATTCACTTGAAGATCTGTAGATGTTTGTGAGCCGCTTGAGTCAGAGAAAGTTACATTGTAATTCCCTGAATCTTCTCTGATCACACGGTTTATTATCAGAGTCCCATTAATGACTTCAACTTCAGTTCTGTTACTATAAAGATCACAATCCTTCTTCTTGTGATCCTTTACTTTACAAACCGGATCAGTTGTTTTGTAGTCTATATTCTTTTGTATCTTCACTTCATATTGTTTAGCGTCTCGCAGAGTGAGTTTGTGTCCCAGAGCTGCGTAACAGGGATCAGACTGATTAAACCAGCAGAGCCGATCCAGACCTGAAGAACAAAACACACACAGAGAGAGAGATAAATGTGTTTATAAAGAAAGAGAGAAGAACAGTAGATTTGAAGAAGTGAAAGAGTAAATTAGACAGAGAGAAAATAAGAAACAGAGGAAAGGTATCTGACCCATCTTTAATAAAATGTTAACTAAGTTTGCGAGGTAACGTAATATGTTACTGTTATACTTTACAAAGAGAGATGTCTCAGAAGAGTTTATTCAGATGAAGGAGGAGGTGAAGAATTTATACTCCTTCACATAATGAACAAATGAACTGAAGTCACAAACTTCAAATTTTGACTTCATGAGTCTGTAACACAGATGCTGTACTCTATTACTGTGACTTAAACTATTACATCTCACAAATTAATTACTCCACTAACGCTACACTGTTTAAAATGCTATTGAAACACTAAACAAAACGTTTAAACACTTAAAAAACTCACTGCAGACTGACTTTTTTCATATTTGAGAGATTTATCAGCAGCATGAGTGTGCTGTGAGAGAGACTCACATGCAGCAGTGTGCAGCAGCAGCATCAGTCCAAACATCAGCATCATTTCTCCAAAGTCCAGTTTCCAGAAGAGCCCGATCCCAGCGGAAGAGTGCGATTCTGCTTCAGTCACACAGTCACTTCTTTCTCTGCCAGAAGAGCCTGACTGAGTATCTGTGTACTCACAATAAGTTAATACACCTACTGCAGTTTCTGTGAGAGAAAGGGAAGTTGAGGTCATATGCTGATGACCTAGCTTGGCACAAGCCAAGTTAAAATAACACTTGACAAAAATAACTAGCACACAAATTTGTTTTCTGTCATTGTGTGGCCACAGGTAAAACTCGGCTGAGGTGAGACGGAGAATAAAAACCAATGCTGAAATCTACTGAAGAAAACATCTGCCACAATTTTCACATCTTTATCAATTTTTACCGAAATTTGAATCCACAAGGTCTGGCACAAAATCATAATGGACAATGATGGCTGTTATCTTAAATGTAAATTTGACCATCATAAGTAAATCAAACCACTGAAACAAAATATGAGGGACAAAACGACCTGCGTTGTGAATTAAATATACAATAAAAAAACAGCTAAATAAACCAGATGTCATAAGGATTTTTATAACCCTCTGTCGTTAACTCAAGATCACCACACGAGGTCTCTATCAGCACAGGTCTATCAATGTGTTGCTATAGTAACAGCTGACTTTTTCAGCCTCAAGTCTTACCTAAATCCTATGGGGGTCCATTTTGATTGGATTTGTGCAAATATTGAAAATATTTTGTTTAAGATTTTGAAATCGGATTACAGCATTGCTTCATTTGAAGAAATCGTGACAGAAATATATTAAGGTAGAATGTTCATCTCAAGGCAATAATAATAATAAGACATTTAAATTAATTCATAAAAATGTATTATATAATTCTATATATTTTTATGAATTTTCATAAATCCAGAATAAAATTCTAAAACATTTCACATGGCTATATTATTGTAAAATATTAAGTTGAACATGTTAAAGTTTAAAGTATTTAAAAATATTAAAGCTTTGTAAATGCAATTGATTTAAATTATTAAAACAAGTCCAGAAAATGGAAAATTCCACATAAATGGAAGTTCTAATGACATCTAAGAGTACAAATTGTAGTAAGCATATACTTAATCACTGTTATAATTATGAGGGGTCCTTGGTGGCCCCGGCCCTACACCACCTTACTGTGTCTCTTCCTGCTGTCACACAAGGACCTGAGGCAGGTGGTCTTTGTGGTGAACACCAAAGATAAACTAAACTGAATAGCTATGTTTAAATGCACCCAAATGATCAGTTTATAATTTGATCAGACTGAAAACCTTCATCTAAACTCCTCTGACTCAAACTAAATGTCAATTGAATTGGAAAGCATGGTGTAGACCTGAAATAATCAGATTAAGAGGATTTTTTTTTTTGCATGTACAGTAAATGCTTGAATCCAACTTTCCTATTAATCAGATTCAAAAATACCTTGCACAGATGCAGTACAGTGATGCAAATATTTAGATATTCTTTATGTCAAATATATGAAGAGTTTATTTGCAAAAACAGATAATTTAATTTTTCAATATTTTCAAAAATCATATTTTTTTATCATGTTATCATATTTTTATTGTGTTAGTTAGCTATTTTTTTAATTATGCTTTAACCTAGTCAAAATAAATCGACTGCAGCTGGATTAAGATTAATTGGAATGCACAATGAAAAAAACATAATTTCTGAGAATTGGTAAAAACTGAGTTATCTGTTTTTGCATATGAACTCTTGATATGTTTATTTACATCTCATGTCTTAAGAAACTGGTCAGTGGAGGAGACTGCAGATTCTAATTGACTAAATCTTTGCTTAAACAATTCTTCTGGTATAAATGCTAGTTTTGTTTTTGGATATGTCATCATGGCAAACACTCATAGTAGCTCCATGATGGTTGCTTTCTCCAGTTCTGAACCTGTCAATTGGGTTTTGTTCAGATTACATGTAATGCACATTTATGCAAATATGTGAAATGTATTGCAATATTTAGGGTTCATGTAAACAAAACTGTGAATTATAATTTGTTTGTGAGTTCTAAACAATGCTTTGGTTCTGCTGCCACCTGCTTGTTAAAAATAGAGTAACAGGTTTACTTCATTGTGAGCTGACTGAGTAAATCTTAACAGATGCTTTATAAAAATGCTGCTTTCTGGTTATTTAGAGTTTTTTTTCTTAATTCTTGATCCTTTTATTTTCCAGATCGACCCACCCGTTAAATAGGGTCAGACACGTTATAATTTCCTCATCATCCTCTTCTCCAAAGACGAAGATATTAGTCTTGCTCTCAACATGAGCAAGTGAGTACACTGGACTCTCTCTCTCAGCCAGAGTCATTAGCTTTGCTGACTTGATCTATCTCTCTTCTCTCTTGGGAAGAGGTGGAGAAGCATTTTGAAGGCATGTCTGGGCCACTCTGTAAGATTGTCAGCGGGGTCAAAAAGGTCAACAGGAAGCACACAATGCCTGAAAGCTTCCAAGGGTAAACACCAGTGTTGGGCTAGTTACTCAAAGAATGTAATATATTACTTATTACTAGTTACTCCTTTTAAAGGTAATATTGTTCATTTACTTAGTTTACTTTCTGGCAACAGTAATTAGTTACACTACTAGTTACATTACTTTTTCTTCATGCCGCACAGAAGTTGTATCTAGAAATGTACTAACAACATATTTCTGCCTCATCATCTGACCAAAATGCATATTGAATCAAAGTCAGAAGTTATTACAAACACTCAATAGGGATTGATAGTGACATTCAAGTAGAAGTGTTGTATTAACCTCATTAATCATAATCATCAAATCACATACATTTGTAAGAAACTCAGATCATATTTTTTTCTTGACAAAAATCAATATAAAGCAATATTTCTATCTGCTGAATGTAAGCTTTTCCAAATTCCAAGCTTGCCTGCTACATTATGAAAATTATGAAAATAAATCTAGGAATTATTTGATTGTTGGATTTTAAATCAGCTGGGTTAAGGCTTCAAAAGTGACTAAGCTGATTTATGGAGGGTAACTGTAATATTATTACTGAAATCGTATTAGTAATTACTTACACTACTAGTTACTGCAAAAAGTAATATTATTACAGTAACTAAGTTACTAGTGATTAGTTACTGCCCAACACTGGTAAACACACAAACAGATGCTCTTAGATATTAAGATATTAAACTCAAAATTGTATGTTTCTCATTAGGGACAGTTAGTCATTTCAATCATAATACATTTAGAGACAAAACAAGTTTACACTTGTTTACAAAGGTCCGTCTTCAATGATTTTGTTATGACTTCGGTCTGATCAGCAGGTGGTTGTGTGTGTCTTGTCATTTGTATGTGTTTGTTGTTGAGATCACATGGGTTTTGTTTTGACAGTTTGCCATGTGCTCATTGTCTTCGTGATTCCCCTCCCCATCGTTATCTCATTAACTACTTCAGCTGCCATCACACCTGTGACTAGTTTATTACACTTTAATCGTGACCAACTTTCAGTTTAATAGTGTGTTTTGTCGTGTTTTCCAGGCTCCTAGTTCAGTGTTTGCATTCTCATCTGTCTCCTCTCTGCCTCCAGTTTCTCCAGTTCTCTGTTTCCTCAGTTCCTGTCCTGGAGCTGTGTTTTGTGGCTTCTCCACCCCTGCAACTCTCTGCGCACTCAAGAAGGGCACTTCCCACTCTGATGTTGCGTCAACACTGACGCTAGGACTGCAGGTGCTGATCTCCCTACGCCTTACCCTCTCTGCATCGTGGAGTGACTGGAGGCTTGACTGGACTGATCCCCTGTTCCCGTTCCTATTCTTTGTCTTGAATTACGGCTTCCGGCCCTCTTTACCGGCCAAGTTTTGTGATCTGAAACCTTAATAAATATTTGAGTTGAACCTGCAATTGGTGAATCTGTGTTTTTCCCTGACAGATTTAACTTTTATTGCATGTACAGGTGCATCTCAATAAATTAGAATATCGTGGAAAGGTTCATTTACTTCAGTAATTCAACTCAAATTGTGAAACTTGTGTATTAAATAAATTCAATGCACACAGACCGAAGTAGTTTAAGTCTTTGGTTCTTTTAATTGTGATGATTTTGGCTCACCTTTAACAAAAACCCACCAATTCTCAACACTATAAGCGTCCCTCTGCGGCGGCGAGTGACATGATTTCGTTCGCGCGAGTTGGATGACAGCCTTTCACTGGTGGCTTCGGATGCAGGAGAGTTAGCGGGCTCTGTGACTGACCCCGTGCTATGAGCTGCTCGCCTTGGATGCTTTTTTCGATGAAATCTGATTTGGGGTGGCAGAGCAGCTGATTATATAACCAGACGCCCCTCTTATTTTAGCCATTGGCTCGCGCGCCACTGCCGTGCATTGGTTCATTTTTTTAATCGTACATGAACAAATCAACTTGCAGTTATAACTGTGTGATTGAAATAGGCTTCAGTGAAGGGGAAAAAAATAGTTTTTCCCCATACAGCGTCGAGACTCAATGCAGTACTTGTTCCTATATCTCAGGAACCGAGGTTACGATAGTAACCGAGTACGTTTTTCGCCTTTAATAAAGAAGAATGCATTAAATTGACTCTGAAAAGTGACAGTAAAGACATTTACGATGTTACAAAAATTAATATTTGAAGTAAATACAGTTCGTTTTCCTAAATTTATCAAAGAAGCCTGAAAAGAAATATGGGTTCCACCAAAAAGAAGTTACCTATATTAATTTAAATATTAACTTTGAGAATAAGAAATGTTTCTTGGGCAGCAAATCAGCATATAATGATTTCTGAAGGATCATGTGTTAATTTGTAATATTTTACAATTACTGTTTTTATGATTAAAACTAATCTGGCCTTGATGAGCATAGGAGACAAAAATATTAAAGTTTAATATTTGTATTTAACAGTAGTGTATACACACCATTAGAACAAATTCAGGTTTCTTCTGCTTCTCCATGTTGTTGCGCATGAGTGCAGCTCTTCATATCTCACAGCAGTAACTCCTTGGCACTTTGGTCAGAGCAGAATGCCTGTTGAGCGCAATTAAATCGCAGTTATCATAATAACTGCATAATGCAAGTACTCTTATTTTCTTACAGTTTTTTTTAATTGCTAACAGCCCTTTGTCCAATCTGTAGTCACATTTTCAAAACTCTAAACACAATTACAACTCTAAACACAATGCATGCTGTTTTCACACAATATTTAGTCAATTAGCACGTTTCTAAAATGCTTAAATGTTCTTTTCATACAAGCTTAGCCCATACCAAAAAGTATGGATCTTTCTTATCTTTTTTACAAATGAATAAACACAGAAATGAAGACTCAAATGCTACACACTTTAAATATAGTGTAAATCCTCTACTTCTGCAACAAAAGCAGCTTAATACAAGAGCAGCTAAGAATTGAGAAATAGCTGATTCCAATCTTAATGAATAAGTCTTTCTATACATGGCCATGCAAAATAAAAATGCACTCTCTGGAATCGTATTGTTCAAAACAATACAGAACAACGAAGCATAAAAATAAATAAAATATTTAGACGAGGAAGAGTTGGACGAGGAAAATGACTGGTTGGACCAGGGAGAGGAGTAGTTGGGACGAGGAAAAGGACTGGTTGGACCAGGGAGAGGACAAGCTGGACCAGGGAGAGGGGTAGTTGGGATGAGGAAAAGGACTGGTTGGACCAGGGAGAGGACAAGCTGGACCAGGGAGAGGGGTAGTTGGGACGAGGAAAAGGACTGGTTGAACCAGGGAGAGGAGTAGTTGGGACGAGGAAAAGGACTGGTTGGACCAGGGAGAGGAGTAGTTGGGACGAGGAAAAGGACTGGTTGGACCAGGGAGAGGAGTAGTTGGGACGAGGAAAAGGACTGGTTGGACCAGGGAGAGGACAAGCTGGACCAGGGAGAGGAGTAGTTGGGATGAGGAAAAGGACTGGTTGGACCAGGGAGAGGACAAGCTGGACCAGGGAGAGGGGTAGTTGGGATGAGGAAAAGGACTGGTTGGACCAGGGAGAGGACAAGCTGGACCAGGGAGAGGGGTAGTTGGGACGAGGAAAAGGACTGGTTGAACCAGGGAGAGGAGTAGTTGGGACGAGGAAAAGGACTGGTTGGACCAGGGAGAGGAGTAGTTGGGACGAGGAAAAGGACTGGTTGGACCAGGGAGAGGAGTAGTTGGGACGAGGAAAAGGACTGGTTGGACCAGGGAGAGGACAAGCTGGACCAGGGAGAGGGGTAGTTGGGACGAGGAAAAGGACTGGTTGAACCAGGGAGAGGAGTAGTTGGGACGAGGAAAAGGACTGGTTGGACCAGGGAGAGGAGTAGTTGGGACGAGGAAAAGGACTGGTTGGACCAGGGAGAGGAGTAGTTGGGACGAGGAAAAGGACTGGTTGGACCAGGGAGAGGACAAGCTGGACCAGGGAGAGGAGTAGTTGGACCAGGACTGGTTTGGTTCAGCTACCGAATCAGACATCAAGAGACTTCAGCAGACAGTCAGGACTGTTGAGAGGAATATTTGTGCCCCCTGCACAACCTCCAAGATTTGTACATCTCCAGAGTGAGGAAAAGGGCTAAGAAAATCACTTTGGACCCTACACACCCTGCCCACTCTCTCTCTGATCTGTTGCCTTCTGGTCAGCGATACAGAGAACCAACCACCAGAACAGCCAGACACAAGAACAATTTCTTATCCCAGGCTATAATCAACCTGAACAATTGTAAAACATTCATAACAATGCATTGTCCATCATAAATGACACATGTATACAGATAAAACCAAAACTGGTTAATTTGTGAACTGCACACTTGTAAATAACATATCTGTACATTCATTTAAAGTTTTTATAATTCACTGACAGCAATTTCATTTTGACAGTAAAGACTTTACTGCTGCAATATTGTCACTTTTCTTTTACATTCCATAAAGTACTGATGATCCTTCACTATGATGTACTCACACTATCTAAAATTAATCCACTCATACACAAACATGAACTTGCTGGCTGAATTATTATTATTATTAATGTTGTCATCATTGTTATATTTTTAATGGATCTCATTGTATGTTCTTTACAGGTCAAACTGAGATATAAATAATGCAGTTTTTGTAATGTCATTAATTGTTAGTATTTTGAGTCTATGCTCTATAATTGACTACATGTTCCTGTGGATAGAAAACCAGTGATAATGTTTTGACCAAATGACTCTATTTTGAAAGAGTTGGTAAATGAAGAAAAAGGTATTCAGGATTTTGAAATGTAGAGTTTGTAATTATTTAACAAAATGCAGTTTTGGTCAGAAAATTAACTATTTGGCTAACTGTGTGATATGTAGGTGTGTTACTGTGTTAAAAGGTACTTTTAGTGTTGGTAAACGCTTGTTAGCAATTGAAAACAACTGTACTTACAGTATTGTTTACATGAGATTTAACTTATTCACAGCACTGCTTAGAAGAATCTAACTAATATTAATTTATAAAACAATATTTTCTCTCTCTCATACATAAAAATGATCACATGATTCGCAATGTTGGATAATAACACCACATAAAGTCTCATTACTGTGCAGTATCCATTTCCTTTCTTTCCCTTGTGTCCTTTCTCTGACTGGTTAGAGATCATGTTTTCTTCCAGATGTCGTCTGCGTTATAATGGAATAGATTACGCTGGGAGCTTTTTCTCTGGACACACCCAAATGCACATGCATGTCGTGTTCACGCATGGATGGATGCGCAATCTGAAACTGGTTTTAACTAAATAAACAACCCATTCTGCTGATGGACCTGCACTCATGGGAATAAGCAGGAAGAGTGTTTGACCCTCTAATTCTATGAGACTCTGTGTGTGTTTATAAAGTGCCCGTGATTGCGACACTTTTACTACATTAACTTCCTGAGGATAGCAGCAACATACACAGTAATGTGTAACTTTCACATTATTTATCGAACTGTTTGTGTGTGTTAGGGCATGAAGCGATTCTGGTGAAGACCAGCATGATGCTTGCCTGGAGAGAATGAAAGAAGAGGGCAAGATCAGAGAGAAGAGAGACGGCAATGATGAATCACTTAAACTAAACTAAAACACAAAGCAAACGGTGCATTCCATGTTTTTAGCTTCCATAATTAAAGGTGCTTTACTTTTCACAAAATATTGCATGTCAACCTTAGGAGATAAAACTAAACATTATATCAGCATTTTTCCCTTTCTTCCGCAACTACTAAAATGCATTAATCAAAATATGTTTAAACAATCAAATTGAGCATCAAAATTAAATAGAAAAATTAAATAAAAAATTAATAGGTAAAGGGGTTGAATTAAACCATCACTCAGGACCCCAACCTTGGATGCAAATGGATACAGTTATCAGCTTATTTCCAATAAATTCAAACAAATATATTAATAAAGTATCTTATAAAACATTATAATGTAAGCTTGACATTTGAAGATTTAGGTATCTTCCCATCATTCTGTAGAAAGTCCAAATGAAGGTGTCTTTGTTTTTCGTCATTTTTAAATAATTTATTACAAAATACTGAATATCATGTTTGAACAGTTGTCAGTTTCTACATTGTTGTACAATTAAAATTTGTGCAGTTACAGGAACATGCCTAAATCATGCTTTTTCTATAAATATTGATTCAAATCTTTGTTAGGTGATAATAAAAAATGTACAGAAAGCGTAACAACTTAAGATTCATGCCTCTGATGCTTTAAAATGATGGCACCTCAAAGTGAGTTTTGTTAGTAGTTACTTATTAATATTTCATATTTGATGGTTTCTGTAGATAATATCTATTTTCTTTCAGTGGATGAGACTTTCAACCCTGGAGAAGAGGATGACGACGTCCCAGAAGATAATGTGATTTTAAACTTTTTTTTGATGGTTTTTCAGTTTTTCACTCTGAAAATATAATGCTGTCTCTGTGCTGTTATTACAGTAACTCTTCAGAGAGTGATAGTGAGGCAGATGATAGAGACAGTAAGGACGAAGCCAAGAAGAAAAATCTGAAAAGACACAACTGGTGAAGAAGAAGAAAGAGAAAAACACAGAAAGAGGTCATACTTTTTTGACAGTATCTCAGAATAGATATAATTATCTCTTAGATTAAAGGCTTCAGAGAGATGCTCCAGTGCTTTGACACCTTGCTGATTTGTAATGGTCTGTTCAAATGGCACAAAATGAACAACAATATGCAATACCTAAGTATACTGGCATCTGTTCAACAGTTCAGAAAGTGAAACCTGAAACGAAACACTTTATTAAAAGTCTCTTCCTCTCTCTGCGGTGAACAGAAAAAGGTGAAGGAAGCAGGTTCTCCTAAGAGGCCGATGAGCGCTTACATGTGGTGAGAGAGTGAATCGAGAGAGAGAATCCTGGGATATCAGTCACTGAAATCTTCAAGAAGGCTGGAGAAATATGGAAACAGCAGGGCAAAGACCTGAAAGAGGTCAGCTGCATTAAAATCACACACACACACACACATCGGAATGTCTTCTTTACATCCCTTATTACAGTTTTTCTCGATTGCTAACACATAATTCATGAAACAATTCACCATTTTCTCACAACTATAAGCACAATCTCAACTACAAGCTTCAAATTCCCAGGTCAAAACCAAATATTCAAGTCAAAAACATAATCTCCAGTCAAAATTAAACTTTGGCCTCAGATGATGCACAAACCTGCCAAATACACAGACTACTCCACTGCCTAGAAAACACCAGTGAGATCAATTCAAAACAGTTACCAAAACCTCCTTTTTGGAAACAGGAATCCTTTTGCTAGTCATACGACATAAATATAGGGGTGCAGATACAGTAAAATTCAGCAATAAACTTGAAGAACAGTTACTTTTACAACACTACTGTAAAGAGATCTTACATGAAAAGCACTTCAAGAGAAGGATTCAAAGACCAAAACACTGAATATACAGTAAAAACACATTGGAATATACTGTCAGTTACTTTTAAAGAAATAGATAAATAATGAATGTATAAATAAATTCATTCATTCATTCATTCATTCAGTATCCTCTGCCAAGTTGCATTACAGTTTTGGCAGTATCCTTCTGACAAAAGACTTCTCTCCCTCCCCTGGACATGCATCTCTCAGTCATGCACAAATACAGTACATGTAAGGACTACTTGGCTACAAATCAATTCAACATTAGTGAGTTTGAGGGTGTACAGTCCTTAATGTGAATAATGAAAGTTCTCTCATCTGAAGTACTGTTGCTGTGTCCTATAATTATATTGTATTGTAGTAGTACTGAAACCTTAGATGAGTCAGTTCATGCAGAAGAACATGGTCAATAGTGCTCTGTATCAGGAACAAATTACCTTTGACCTCATCCCCTTCGATTTGTATTTTCTCCTCCAATTCTTCTTTGTCTCGCACAACCAGGATTCATTTTCCAAAACACATAACCACTTGTGCTCTTGTTCATATCATCCTGAGATTCTGACCTGTGTGTCATCAGCTTTGCTACTAAATGTTCACATATGGATAAACGTGTGCTGTTTGAGTTCATTTTTTGATGCTTGAGTTAATTATATAGTGTTTTCTTAATGAGAACATGGTTAAACATGTGCAAAATTTTGGCATTTTTGTGTAGAGTTTTGCAGAGAACACTGCGCAAATTGGAACGTGTGTGCAAACAGGTGAAATGTGTCAAAAGTTTTGAGAAACGTGTCTTTGTTTCGAGAACTGTATGAATGGTTTGGAAAATTGGTCCAAATGAATCAGTTATAGTGTCAGCAATCGAGAAAAACTGTAAGAAAAAATGAAAATATTAGAACATCTCTGATTGCCATTGGTCATTTCATTACTATTTTTGATTTATTTGTTTTTTATTTTAAGTGAGACTTTTAAGTTACTTTCCATTAGTCACATATTATTCGGATTTCTTAAAAGCCAATTACTATTCAATATGCAAATACTGCGGTGACATCACTGCTGGCCATAAGACATATTAAAACATATATTTCTTAAAGTCTTTTTTAAAAGTAATATGTAGCACATCCACAACTGAAACAAAGCCTGAATGTTGAGCTGTTTGAACTGAATGCATTGCAGGAAAATGCATGCTCAATCAGTAGTGCCTGTGTTTAATTTACATCGTCTTTACACGTTGTTTATGGATTTTAGTTCTGTGGCAAATGTAATATTTTATGCACAGTCTAGTTTTCGGGAAAATTGCTTTCTTTCCTGCAAATGCAGAGTGTTCGCTGCACCACTGACTACATTTATTAGCCACTTACTGAATTATTTGTCAGTGGTTTGTTTTATTGTGCTGCAGATAGATGATTGAAACATAAACTCCTCATTCTGTGCTGTTATTGAGTCAACGGATTTGTTTAATTGATTCATCAGTATGCTCAGCTAAATGTCTCTTGTGTGCATATGAGTGGGACAGAAAAGCGGAAGAGGCCAAGAAACAATATGAGAAAGCCTTGAAAAGTACAGAGAGTGGAGGAAGAGTGGTATTTGTTCCTAAGTGAGCAAACGGATCTATCAAACACGTCCTATTACAAATGTCTTATATTTATTTTTGCCAGTATTTATTTGAAATAGAAGCTTTTGCAACTTTATGAATGTTTTTACTGTCACATTTGATCAATTTAATGCATCCTTGCTAAATATTTTTGGCCCTCAGATATTTGAGTACGATGCCTGTTGCAGCCCTGCATGTTGACACAGTCATTGCCTGTGCTTCTAAAGGAAAGAAAAATAAATTAGGGAAGGTGGGAGCTAAGAAGAAAAGTGGAGGAGAAAAAGAGCGAAAGAAAAAAGTAAGGAGTAAAGAGTTAATCTCCATATGAATTGGACCACGACAGAGGCAGCAAACAGAAGCTGTGACTGATGCCTTTCCTCTTGGGTTTATTTGACTTTTTTATATTTGTATTTCATATTTCATAATATATTTATATTTCAAATATCAATTTATATTTGAATCATTTAACCGTCCTTATTTATCGCAGGCGTCTGATGATGAGGAGGAGGAAGAAGAGGGTCCACACACTGGCCAGCTCTGAGGAATCGGTATCTGAGTGATGTCACACTCAGTCAGACATTGCTACATCTCAGTTTTTACTGTGAATGATTGATGGTTACTCGGACCAAGACTTTCTACATCCGTGCCATGTTTGAGCTGCAAACACATTTTTTATGCATTTTCCCATTCAGACTGAGAACTTTGAAATAGACAGATAATATTTTCCCTCCTTTGAGAGTGACATCAGTAAAACTCTCAGAATTGTTTTGTGATAATTTAGGGAAGTGTGGATACTTGTAGAAGGGTTTGCCCTTTTTTATGTTTTGTACTTTACAGTTTTTCTTCAATTGCTAACAAGCGTTTACTAACATTTAAAGTGCTTTTTTAAACTCTTAGCACAGTAACAAACCTACATCACACAATTAGCCAAATAGTTAATTTCCTGGCCAAAACCACATTTTGTTAAATAAATATAAACTCTACATTTCAGAATGCTGAATACCTTTTTTCTTCATTTACTAACTCTATCAAAACAAGCCGATTCAAAATAGAGTAATTTGGTCAAAACATTAGCACTGGTTTTCTATCCACAGGAACATGTAGTCAATTATAGAGCATAGACTCAAAATACTAACAATTAATGACATTACAAAAACTGCATTATTTATATCTCAGTTTGACCTGTAAAGAACATACAATATGAGATCCATTAAAAAATATAACAACAACGATGACAACAACAATACAGTTTTTATAATCACTATGACATTTTTTTCAATACTTCTAACAATTTTCCTAAACTCCTAACGCACCAACACACCTGCAACACGCAATTGACAAAACAGTTAATTTCATGTTCAAAATCACACATTGCAAACTAAACTCCAACACTAATATTCAAATTACAATAATATACTAACACAATACACTACATTTACTTAAACACTGCAAACATGTCTCAAAATCAAATTATTATTCCAAAACACTAACACATGTTAAATTCCAACAGGAACATTTAGTCAATAGCACAATATCATAAAAACACTAACATCAAATGGAATTACAGAAAGGCATTATTTTAAGTGTTAGGGTTGACTTTAAACAATAAACAGTATATTGCATTGATCATAGATTGTGTTTTACAATGCAGTTTCTTTTTCTTTTTGGGTTTAGTAAATGCATGCTTTTTTGTTTATTTTGCTGCAGAAATTCAAAACAAAAATGTAATGACCCATCTCAGAGTAACTTTCTTGACGAACGGTTTATGGGGGGGAAAGGAGACAGAGACATAATTGTTTCATTAAAGGCTTTATATTCAACAGGACATTAGAAAAACAAGAAAGTGTAAGATTGTTGCGATAAAACAGGTTTTCCAGTTGCTGCAGTTAAACAAGCAGCACTGGATGAAACCGAGTTAGAGACGCAAACTGAAAGCGAAGATGATGATGCTGCATTAGCGTACAACATTAGGCCACACAGAGAAACTCATAACCGAGCTCTTGTGAGCCTGTGGCCAGAAAAGCCGAGCCTGCGAAGCCCGATAAAGACCCGAACAAAATCAAACGACTCGCCAAAGAAAGCAGTTAAAATCGCAGTGTTAAAAACCATGAAAAATGCGGATGATGAAATCACAACAATCAGCCGCCCGTTAACATGCGAAGAATGCTCTAGGCACAAACAAGTCGTAGGAATTATGCCGAGAAGAGGGCCTTTTCAACCCTACTGGGAAGCATTGATGCTACAGGCTAATGTTTACAAACTAGAGATTAGAGACGTATGGCAAATAGCTCTTCTCACTATCCCTGAGGAGCTCAGACCGAAACTAAACACAGAAATGAAATCCGGCAACATAATGAACAGAGTAAATGACGAAACCGACGAAGGGATTTACGAACGTCTAAAACAGGCATTATTAGACATGAGGGGACCGTCACATGCAGATTGGAGCAAAATATTAGAAATCAAACAAGCAGGTAATGAGTCACTTGAAACGAGATTGTCAAAAAAGAGAAAAAGATTTAAAAGAACAAGCGAAGCATTACCAAAAAACGCCCTCTAGCGACGACTCTGAGCTGTTGAAACAATTCGTAAACTTCATGAATGAGTTTAAAAAACAAAACGGCCAAAATGGCGCGGCCCACAACGCGAGCGGAACGACTGAAAATTACCATCACCAATAGGGATACGTGGCCTCCATTGCCATAGGGAGCATAATTAAGAGTGGAAACCGAATAAAAATAAGGGCTAATTTAGGAGGCCAGTTAGCCAACATACTTATTGATTCGGGCGCAGCGTGCTCCTGTACAGACATTCCACTACCTTTAACCAACGAAACGATTCCGATCCAAGGCATCGGCGATACGATAATGATTGCGACAAAAACACAGCCAGTTCAACTTGATTTAGGCGTGACAGTATTGGAAGAATCCCTCTGGTATTTACCTAACAACAGTGAAGGGACTGTGCTGGGAATGGACATCATGCGAAAGTATGGCTTTGTAATTCACTGCTTTGAAAAGCAAATTGAGCTGAAAACAGAAAAAACAGTAAAACAGTGCCTACCAAAAAAAATTATGAGCGTTATGTCCATATCCACCCCAGATCCTATTCAACAGATGGTAAACAAACACGATAGCATTTGGGCTACACATGAACATGACTGCGGCCTCATTGACTTTGTTGTGTGTATTGAAGGGGAGCCCCCTCCCCCACAAAAACAATACCGCATCAAACCAGAGGCAGAGTCAGCCGTTCATGAAATTGTACACCAACTTGAAACCAGAGGTATAGTCCGACGATGTAGTTCGACCACAAATTCTCCATGCTTACCAGTACCAAAATCGAACGGTAAATGGCGTCTTTGTATTGATTATCAGCGTCTGAACAAAGTGTTGCCCAAGGCTACACCTATAGTGGCAAATCCATCGACGTTATTATCACAAATTTCAACACAAGCGACTTGGTTTACGGTGCTCGACGTAAAGAACGGTTTCTGGTCCATCCCAATCAAACGCACCGATCAGTGGAAATTGGCCTTCACTGTGAATCAAATCCAGTACACTTGGGAACGAATGCCACAAGGCCTCCATAACAGTCCTGCGATTTTTCACAGAGCATTAGAAGACACGCTAAATCCACTGACAGGGACCGGAAACGTGATTCATTACGTTGATGATATACTTATCGCGACCGAGGGATCACTTGATGATCATTTGCTGCTCGTTGACGAAGTGCTGTTAACACTCGGTAAAGCTGGCTTCAAATTGAACAAAGAAAAAGCCCAAATTGCTCAAACCGAGGTTCAGTACTTGGGTTACACGATTACGCAAAGCTATCGAGCATTAACAGATGATAGGCGGAAATGCATCGCTGAATTGCCCCGACCGCACACGCTAAACTCATTACAGAAAGTGCTGGGAACAGCAAACTACTTAAGAGATTTCATACCAGACTTTGCAAACGCCGTCACGCCATTATATTCCCTCTTAAAAGGAAAATCGAAACCCTCTGACGTCCTCGAATGGACAGAGGAACACGATAAAGCTTTTACGAGTCTAAAAGAAAACTTGTGCTGTGCTCCCGCACTCGGTCTGCCCAACCCCAAAAAATCCTTCCACTTACAAGTGGACGCGAACGAAAACACACTAAGTGGCGTTTTAGCTCAAGATCATGGGGGAAAATTGCGTCCAATCGCATATTACAGCCGAAAAAAATCCACGATCGAACAAGGATTCGACCCATGCACTCAGCACGTACTGGCGGTTCACTGGATGTTGACAGCAACTGAACCAATTGTAGGTTTTCAACCTATCGTTGTGCATACAGTGCACACGCCAGTACAAATGCTGTTGCAGGGCCGAATAAAAGGTGTGTCGTCTCAAAGGTTAGCAAGATGGCTAGCAGACATACAAGCGCGTGACATCACAACTGTTAACGATCGAATATTGCCTCATTTATTGGGAGATGTTGAGGGCCACCCACACACATGCCAAACGAAACAGGAAGCACAGAGCCCAGTTCATGACCAAGAACTTCCAAATCAGACACAGGTGTACATTGATGGCTCCCGGTACTGGCATGATGGCAAATTCCATACAGGATGTGCGGTGTGGGCTCCTCACTCTCCCAATTCAGACAATAACCAATTGCTAATCAAACTATCCGAAAACACATCTGCACAAGAAGCTGAACTTATTGCATTACTTGAAGCAATCAGATCACATCACGAGCCGCTGTGTGTATACACAGATAGTCGATACGCATTTGGTACAGTCCATGATTTCATGGCACAGTGGCAGTTGAGAAAATTCCTCACGTCTGCCGGAACGCCGATCAAACATTTTAACATCATAACTTCGATTTGGCAGGAGATTAGAGCACGCGATTCCTCACTCTCCGTCGTTAAAGTGCGTGCGCACATCATCAAAAATCCAGATGAAAACGAGAAAAACAACAACATCGCAGATCAATTAGCCAAATTAGCAGCACAAAAGGGAGATGAATGGAAGCCTGACAGACTGGTTGTTCCTGCCGTGAGTGCGATTCACACTATTCCTATTGACTTGAAACAGTACCAACAAGAACTGTGGAGTTCTGATGGAGAGCTGACCTGCAGCAGGACCAACTAGTCAAGGTCACTGAAGGCATGATTTTAAGAGACGATAAATACATTGTTCCAGAAGCCCTCCAGAAACCAGTGATAAAGTTGTACCACGATTATGCACACGTATCAGCTCCAAAAACACAACAGCTGATCCAAAAGAACTTCTGGTGGCCACAAATGGCATCAGACATTCAAAGATGGTGTGACACATGCATCGTATGTGCCACCATTAACCAAGGCAAGCCTGGCCGTACAAAACTGTGTAGACCAGAGCCACCCAAGGGACCTTGGGAGTTACTCCAATTGGATTTCATAGGCCCACTACCTAGTGCCAAAGGGGGGTATCGTTATTGCCTTGTGATAATTGACAAATTTTCCAAATGGGTCGAAGCGATCCCCACCCGCAATAACAGTGCAAACACAGTGGAACGAGTAGTAGCGAACCAAATCCTCCCACTCTGGGGAGCACCAATCCAAATTGAATCTGACCAGGGCACACACTTCACAGGTCAGGTGATGAAACAAATATGCCAGATGCTGAACATCAAACAAAGGTTTCACATACCGTATCGACCGCAAAGCTCAGGCATGGTGGAACGTGCCAACCGCACAATAAAAGAAAGCATATCGAAACAGGTAGCACAACACAAAAACCAATGGATTGATGCCCTACCCACAGTCCTAACAATACTGCGGGCAATTCCTTCAAAAGCCACAGGTATCAGTCCATTTGAACTCATGACTGGAAGAGTCATGAAGCTGCCCATAGACCCAGAAATTGCCCCAGCAGACCTGGGGCCCCTCGTAGTTGCAACTCAACAGTCTGTGCTCAAGCAATTACGAGAGAGGTTGGAAGTGCTACATGCACGCGCTGCTCTGAAACAACAGCAATCAGACTTAACGAATGATACACAATTCAACCCAACCTCTGAGGTGAAATTCTCAGAAGGAGACATGGTAATGGTACGCGTTTTTGTGAAGCAAGGTGCATTCACACCCCGATGGCATGGCCCATATGAAGTTAAAGCTATATGCAACAGCTGTGTGGCCACAACTGTAAAAGGGAAACTGTGATGGTACCACATGTCTCAGTGCAAATCATTCAAAAGTACTCAGAATAAATAAATGTCACTGTCTTCTCCTCTTGCCTTCCAGGTCGACTGCAGCGATCCCATGGAGACCAGATGAAAGGAAAGTGTCTGGGCCCACGTGCATCCGACTGGGCCAAAGGATTTCACTCACACACAACCTGAAATGTGGGAGGTGGGTGTGGAAATACTCCAAGGGGCCATCCACACAAAAAATCACAGTCGCACCAAAAGAGACAGTTACATGGCCTCCCGGATTAGTACCGGATCCAAATTGCACACCACAAATTTGTTGTAGTTCAGGTAACACCCACCCACCTACAAGAAACATTTCAGGACACACTCGAGCACCAAAATTCATGCACAACCTCACCGCCTGGTATCAACTTAAAATAGATCCAGGTGACACAATAGGTAACATGTACACACTACACGAAAACAAAAACAATGGCATAGACCCAAAATTGTGCTACTATGTTAAAAATTTGGAACCTGCAACATATAGGTGCACACATACAGAAACACATAATGACACACATATGAGATTCACCGAGCTAATGTACGATCTCACGTCGCACACACCTAACGAGCCAAAACCAAAAACTTTTGTCTGGACCAACCGAAAGGAAGGAATGTATTGTGTCGGGGAATGTTCGCATAGCATAGACAATTTCACCAATCCACACAACTGTTCATGGACTGTTAAGTACTGTTTTAATTTGACCACCTGTGGATACACTAAACCCAAAAAGTGTCCAGAATTGCACTCAATTCCTCCTGGTGGACTGATTAGAGGAAACATCAACAAGACTTTATTACATGATGTAAATTTGGTAATGACACATGTAACTTATAACATTTCCAATATACTCTCTGCCTATACAAAACATTGTAATACTAATGATGAGTCGTATGCATGGCTACAGTCACGAATCGATGATTTAATTTCTGATTAAAAAGACAGACTTGCCGTCCAAATTCCACCTGCTCGCTCAAAACGAGACCTGCTCAGCAGTATAGCCGGCCTGTTCGGATCAATTAATTCAGCAGCCAACACTTATAAAATAACCAAACAATCTCAATTCTCCACATGGTTGACAGATCAGATGGCCACTGGTTTCCAACACATCACCAATAGCAATGATAATATTATCAAAGCGGTTCGTTCCGAGGCGCAGGCGCTTCTAACGATCAGCCACACATTGTTCAATCAGACCCGTACCATCGAACGTGACCTAGCCTGCAGATCATATGCACAAGATTTATTCACTGCGACAAGACAGGAAATTTTAGATCTTCGTCTTCACAAGACCCCGAGACATGTTTTGAACGATTTAATTGAGGTTTTAGATTTACATAGATGGTTCTCTTCGAAAAAAATGAAAAATGTAAAGTATTCAGAATTATTATCCACAATTATGATGTATACTGGAAACGAATGTATTGGTTGCATTTGATTTTTTGCCACTTTTCCTTTAATCCACCCAGATCAAGTTTATCCAAATTCCACTAATATTCGATCCATTGGCATGGTAGTTAAAGATCAGGTAATTAAATGGGATCACCTCACTGGATATATGACGTTGAAGGGTACTGAGACCTTATTTACCAGTCGCACTTGTTGTCATGAAACTCACAATTATGTTGTCTGTACATGTAACACATTACAACCTTTCTCTCCCAATGATAGCAAACTCATAAGTGTTGAATCTTTGCATGGCCATTCAAATGCGATTCAGGTGTCTCATACACAGTGGTGTGTCATCAGTGAGATGAATTCGTTCACATATGGAGGACTGACCTGTCCTGCTGATCACTCATTTTGCTTGGAAGTGACAGAGGACTTTTCTATGGGCCAGATCGACATCCTCGGAAGGATGCCAAAGGACGCAGAGGTCTCCCCATGGTGGGACGACACCTTTTATGAACACGGAACACAAGCCTTGATCGACATGATGGACCTGGTACAGAACGTCATCCTCCTAACAGAGTACCACCTTTCTCAAGCACAAGTGGAGACAAACTTGGCGCGAAAGACTGCACAGATTCTGTCTAGCTCATCTACCCGATCGGCACAGACTGCATATACCTGGTGGGACTGGGTACTTCGAGGTTGCGCAGTTGGAAGCGCACTCATCTTCTCCTTCACGCTATTCCAATGTTGCTATTTCCGACACCTCATCAGATCAGTAAAAGCATCCACCAACACTATCCTAACCCTCAGCCCCTTAAAACTGCCCACCTTACAACGACTGAAGTGACACTGCAGGAAACCCCGTGAGTGGCCCAAAACAGTGCCAGAGAGAGGAACTGTAAGCCTGGTGCCAGTATGTCTGCCCCCCCCCCCAGAGAGGAACTGTAAGCCTGGTGCCAGTAATCAACAGGAACTATCTCTTGCATATGTAACAGCCAAGACGCAACTCACCGGGTGGTCCACACCCTGTACTGACGGTCTCATCATCTTCCCCCCTCTCCTCATGTCCTAGAATTCACTGAAAAACCCATGCAATGTAATATGTACAAAAAAGTAACCATACATGTTTGATATCATTTGAAATGTCTCAGTGCGCCTGGTAAAATGGTCTCATTCTCCCAATAATAATGAAAAGCTAAAAGAAGTTCTAAAATCTGAGAAGTATAGTGTACAGCTTAGGGGTGTGCCCTCCCCCTGATCTTCTATTCAGATCACCTCCTGTATGTATATAAGCATTCTCTGCCACAGGATATCAAGAAGCCTTTTGGTTGCAAATTCTAAAGACTAATTATAATGACAAGATACCACCATTTGGTGGGTTTATTGAATTATCTGGGTTTATAAGGAAACGGGACACAGAGTTCTAAGAGTCTGTAGGTTGACTGCCCACACAAATCGGTGTGTGTAATTATTCATTGCCAGGTAGTAAGAATTATTGTTATGTTATGGTTAACTGATGATTCTATTCTTGTAACATTGGAGTTTTGAATTATTGCTTCGATTACCTGGTCAATAAATTGTAACGTTTGATTCTATTCTAACTGCCTCTAAAGATTGCTTTCTCCCTATTAGATTAGCGGATGCGTATATTTCCGCAAGCCTGCGTCAGTTTTAGCGACGGCTAATATCCGGCATCTTTTCAAGTGTACTTGGGTGCAGAGGCGGGTTAATTCCATTTAGGGACGGCGAACGCCGTCTGATCAGACTAAACTCGGGTACGCCTATACCTCTGACTTTTGATTTAATGTTACTTTAAACAAGGATTTGACCAGTCCAAAGCTATTACGAATGTAGTACATTGATCTGCTAACATATCTGATAGTGGCCAAAAACCTTTACTGAAGTAAACGATTGAACTAAGGTTCTGAGGGGGCTCCAAGGGGTTATCCGATGTCTCTGATTGTGTACGTGTGAATTAACGGCAAATCTTAGCTACATAACCATAATTTACCTCTGATTGATGACCGGGCCTGACGAGATTGTGTCCGTGAGACCTGTGAAAAACAGGGCCTCTGAGCGATATAGTTTCCCTACATCTGAGCGGGTAAAGTATTAAAAGGAGCTGAAAAGAATAATCAGTCATTCGTTCATGTTTTAATGATGCACAGATATCATTAAAACCTTTTCATTTATGGAGTCAGATGAAATAACGAGACAAAATATATAAGAAGAAGTGTTCCATTTTAATGTTCTTGTTGTGTCGTGAAAAGGAAAGACTGTAATACGCAAAGCCCTTCACCCGCTGAACGACTGCCGTCATTGGGTCGATCGAGCCGGGCCTTACAAAAGAAAACAAGAATGCAAGAAAACAAAAACAATTGCAATATAGCTGCCATTTATTATGTGAATATACAAACAGAAACCCCCTCCCCAAAGAAAGTCATCTAATCTGCCCGGTGTTCTCGTCCACACCACGCCTGATGTCTTCTCTGGCAGGGCATCTTGGGAAGAATCTTTTGATATGTCTTATCCTTCCTGGTATTGTTCGGCTGTGATGTCTTTGCATGCAGCATCCATTGCTTCATGGCGAGACATTTAGTCCTGTGGACGATTTAAAAAAACCTTCCATCTCCAGGCTCAGAAAAACTCCTCAATGGGGTTGAGGAAAGGGGAGTAAGGGGCAAGGAAAGAGATGTCATTCTCGAATGGGTGTCAAACCATGCTCTGACTACACTTGGAATGATGGAATGCCACATTGTTGCATGTGATCTCATATATTGGCAAGTGATCTCCCATCCGTCCCCTTTCTCTGGCACCAGTCTTTGGTGCAGATCTTCTAAAATCTCACATTTATGCAAGAGCGCACTTTTCCACACATGATCAGCCCAAAGAGGTCCTCTGTTACTGTATACCATATGGTCCTGTGATTGAAAGAACCCCAACACCTGAGTGTGCTTCCTAGATGGGAATCAGATATTATTTATATATTTATATATTTGCATAACTTTAGTCAGCTGTTTAAATAATGGAATAAAATACAGGGGACATATTTGTGTTTCAATTCACAATATGAAGCGCTGTTCCCTTTGACTTTAGCCTATAAGTTAGTTTTGGAACATGACGTTATCTGTTCTAACATACAGTGTGAAAGCATTTGTACATTTGGCAGTAAAATTACTTGGTTTTGGTCTTGGTTGAGCTTGTGTGTAAAATAAGTTTGAGCATTTTAAATATGTGTTAACTGTATGCATTTTGTGTCAAAGCAACAAGAAATGTGTTAATTGTATAACTTACCACTGTTCATGTGGCTCAGTGGTAGAGCATTGCGTTAGCAGCGCAAAGGTTTTGGGTTCAATTCCTAGGGAACACGCATACTGAAAAAATGTATAGCCTGATTGCACTGTAAGTCGCTTTGGATAAAATTGTTGTTCTAATTGTGTTAAGAGTTTAGGAAAATTGTTAAAAGTATTGAAAAAAATTGTCATAGCGATCGTAAAAAAACTGTAATAATAATAATTCAGCCAGCAAGTTCATTTTGTGTATGAGTGGATTAATTTTAGATAGTGTGAGTACATCATAGTGAAGGATCATCAGTACTTATGGAATGTAAAAGAAAAGTGACAATATTGCAGCAGTAAAGTCTTTACTGTCAAAATGAAATTGCTGTCAGTGAATTAAAAAAACTTTAAATGAATGTACAGATATGTTTACAAGTGTGCAGTTCACAAATTAACCAGTTTTGGTTTTATCTGTATACATGTGTCAGTTATGATGGACAATGCATTGTTATGAATGTTTTACAATTGTTCAGGTTGATTATAGCCTGGGATAAGAAACTGTTCTTGTGTCTGGCTGTTCTGTGGTTGGTTCTCTGTATCGCTGACCAGAAGGCAACAGATCAGAGAGAGAGTGGGCAGGGTGTGTAGGGTCCAAAGTGATTTTCTTAGCCCTTTTCCTCACTCTGGAGATGTACAAATCTTGGAGATTGGGCAGGGGGCACAAATATTCCTCTCAACAGTCCTGACTGTCTGCTGAAGTCACTTGATGTCTGATTTGGTAGCTGAACCAAGCCAGACAGTCCTGGTCCAACAGCTCATCTCCCTGGTCCAGCTTGTCCTCTCCCTGCTCCAACCAGTCCTTTTCCTCATCCCAACTACTCCTTTCCCTGGTCCACCTTGTCCTCTTCCTGGTCCAACCAGTCCTTCTCCTCATCCCAACTATTCCTCTCCCTGGTCCACCTTGTCCTCTCCCTGGTCCAACCAGTCCTTCTCCTCGTCCCAACTATTCCTCTCCCTAGTCCACCTTGTCCTCTGCCTGGTCCACCTTGTCCTCTCCCTGGTCCAACCAGTCATTCTCCTCGTCACAACTACTCATCTCACTGGTCCACCTTGTCCTCTCCCTGGTCCAACCAGTCATTCTCCTCGTCACAACTATTCCTCTCCCTGGTCTATCTTGTCCACTCCCTGGTCCAACCAGTCCTTCTCCTCATCCCAACCATTCCTCTCCCTGGTCCTCCTTGTCCTCTCCCTGGTCCAACCAGTCCTTCTCCTTGTTCCAACTATTCCTCTCCCTGGTCTATCTTGTCCACTCCCTGGTCCACCTTGTCCTCTCCCTGGTCCAACCAGTCATTCTCCTCGTCACAACTACTCATCTCACTGGTCCATCTTGTCCTCTCCCTGGTCCAACCAGTCCTTCTCCTCATCCCAACTACTCCTCTCACTGGTCCACTTTGTCCTCTCCCTGGTCAACCAGTCCTTCTCCTTGTCCCAACTATTCCTCTCCCTCGTCCAAATATTTTCTTTATTTGTATGCTTATCTGTGTTGTTCTGTATTGTTTTGAACAAAACCAATCCAGAGAGTGCATTTTTATTGTGCATGGCCATGTATGGAAATACTTATTCATTAAGCTTGTTATTTATCAGCAATTTTTTTCAATTATTAGTAATTCAAAATATTCTTAGCTGCTCTTTTATTAAGCTGCTTTTGTTGCAGAAGTAGAGGATTTACACTATATTTAGAGTTTGGAGCATTTGTTTTTATGCATTTGTAAAAAAGATAAGAAAGATCCATACTTTTTGGTATGGGCTAAGCTTGTATGAAAAGAACATTTAAGCATTTTAGAAACGTGTTAATTGACTGCATAGTGTGTGAAAACAACATGCATTGTGTTAATGGTATGATCACAACAGACGGGTGTTGTGTTAATTGTGTTTAGAGTTTTGTAAATGTGACTACAGATTGGACAAAGGGCTGTTAGCAATTGAAAAAAACTGTAAGCTATCAAAATGTTAATCACTGCAGTAAATGTCCAGTGAGTTGTTAAGAGCTATTGTGTGTGTGTGTGTGTGTGTGTGTGTGTGTGTGTGTGTGTGTGTGTGTGTGTGTGTGTGTGTGTGTGTGTGTGTGTGTGTGTGTGTGTGTGTGTGTGTGTGTGTGTGTGTGTGTGTGTGTGTGTGTGTGTGTGTGATTCCTTGACTGAAGACACTTGAGGGTCTTTATAAATGATGAAATATGCTGGTAGAGAAGAAGTGGTGAGGAAGTGCTGACAATACAATTTATGCTCAGTTGAAAGCATTTGTGGCATACTTATTTTTAAATTAAGCACATTCAATGGAAGTGAATTGTCAGTCTGTAATCTTTAAAACAGTGCTTCAATTGTACAGCCACAAGTTATCAACACATTTTCCACACTGACACCATGCTTAAGACAACGTAAATGTAATATAAATGTAAAATGATTTAAACAGAAGTACACAAATCTAAATCCCACAAAATGGCCTCATTTACTTCTTTTCTTTTAATGAAACACGGTTAACAGACCTGCCAAACTGTATGCATTTTGATCTCAAAATACACTGATATGATCTGTCAATTGCAAAAAGCTGTTGATGCCTTTGTGTTCAAAAATAATATTATTGTATTGTTTCTTTTATTGTCAAATTATGTATGCAATAACTTTGATAATATGGCAGTGAGTGCGGAAATGATTCTGTACAAAGCATAGTGATATTAAAGCATGTGATTTAAGCTTTACAATATTTTATTATACAAAATATTTTCATGCCTTTCCCTATTAATTTAGACCAACTCAGGAGTTAACATTATTACCCCTCAACAAAAAACCAATAGGAATTTTTTTTATTGGCTTGTTGATTATTGTAGATCATATGTTCTGTGGCCAAAAAGTTTATGATTTAAAAGTTTGAGGATTGTTCAGTGTAGCTTATATCCTGCAATTGGGGACAAATATGTTCTTAACAAACCCACTTAAGAAGTTCCTAAGGCATCGTCCTGACACATGCCCTGCCATCTAAGATGAATCAACCAATCGCCCTTTCTTGCCAAATTCAAGCAAAATGGCTTTGTTAGCACTGAAAGGCAAGTAAATAAACCCCATCAGGGGTATAAAGTACCAGTAATGGCCTACAGCGAGAGCCTGTGGCTTTTAATACAGCATGACACTTTTATGGTGAAGATAAGTGGTCTGTCAATAGCAAAGGGAAGTTGAAAAGAAGTTGCGGTTTTTAATATGATAGAGAGGTAAGAGAGACGGATGAAGCCTTATAGCTGTACTGGATGGTCTGGATGTAAGGATGTAAGGTGAAATCGAATAATGCAAGTTTCATTAAATTCATTGTAATCTCAGAGTTACCTTTTTAAAATGGTTTGAATAATCCATCTTATCACATCCTCGCTCTCTCTGTCAAATTTCTGTTTTGTCTCCTGTGTGTCGTTGTATGTCTTCTTTGAAGGATAATCAATTGTGTGCTATATATGAGAGTGGATCATGCCAGTGCTTGACGACGTTCATGACTCTGGCATCTGTAATTTATGAGAAGTTGTTTCCACTCAGACGCTTCTCTGAAAGCTTTCCAGTTGGAGATGACGTGATGTTGTAATTGACCACAAACATAATGGGCTCACTTTAGTGATGAGGAAATGCGATCTTCACTTTAAGCATACACAATTTGCAAACGACTCCAGAAATTTCTTAGCATCAGGGAATCAGTAAATATGGGTTAGACAGTGTGATGGCAAATATGTATTTTTAAAATCACTTTGATCCTAATTTTACTTTAAGTTTTACAAATATTGGGTGTATATATTTATAGATTTTCTTTGTCAGTATAGAGTAAGATGCTCTGCAAGAGAAATTAACTTATAGATATATTTTTGTACACAAGTCAGATTAGAGAAGTGGACATAACAGAAAGAGTCAGATGTAAGCCACAGCTGCCAAATAACACCTCAGTCTGAAAATATCAACTATTTAGTCACAGTGAAACAACATGTTTGTCAAGAAAACGTGTCTCCAAACTATAAAACACAACAACAAATGGAAAATGGCATTATTGTACACAAGAGAAATGTAAAATAAATGTATGAGGTGGACATTTTGTATTTGTATAACGTGAATGAATAGGAAAATTAAACACTACAGATACATTTCTTTGGGACTCAAAAAACATTGAACAAAATAGGACTGTTATGTATTCATGTAGTTGTCAGTTCATGTTTTATGTATTTTGTTCAGTAATTGACCATTCATAAAGACTGCCTCATTATTTAGTTTTGCAACGTCTGACAAGCCATGCCTCTCTCACGCTACACATGTTCTCATGTAGTAAAAAATACATTGCGGAGCAAAGAGGAAACTGACAACATGCCGACAGAATAGACAGAGCAGGTTACTTCTGGTATGAAACAAAGTATCAGCATTCAAATTTTGTAATTTTTAAGAAATTCAAACAATAAATACCATTTTGGGGCTCTTTAAAGTGTCGTGACAGATCGCTGTCGCTGACAGATCATCTCTTCCTCTATGCAAAGTTATAGCATGATATAAAAATGAATGAACATCAGAAGGTTCAAGGTATCTTGTTTCAACCACAGAAAAAGTAAATACACACCATTTTTTAGGTTCAGGTCGCCTGGCTTAAATCTATCTATGAAAGTTATTCTATATAGAAAAAAAATCACATAGTGAAAAAAAATTACTATTTGTTCAACTAAAAAAGTGTCTCCATACTGTAACTCCATACTGTAAAATTATAAACCTCACAATTAAACATTTAAACCTTTTTGTTTTTTTAAGAAAAGGAATGAGTCAGAAGTATAAATTATTATATTATTTAAAACGGGTTTATGTGAGTGTATTTTCGCATTGGTCTAAACAAAAACTGCAGACTGGATTATTGAATATGCACATTCATTCTCTGCCAGTAGGAGGTGCTTTTGGAACATCAGAAATATAGCAGTTTGTAAACAAAGCAGCGCTCAGCTAATAAATTATACTTTATCAGGTGAAATGAAAATGCCATCGAAACTTTTCTGAATACAACTGGTTCCCTTCAGAGGTACATTCATATAAAATGAATTAGTGATAATGAGTAAAGTATCAAAACAATATATAGCCTATATTGACGAGGAAAGTCCATTGATGAGTTACCAGAATAATTTTAGTCATTTGAACTTAGGGCTGAAAAATCGATTAAAGTATTTAATTGCGATTAATCACATTATTGTCATGAGATAACTCGCGAATAATCCCAACTTAATCACACATTTTTATCTGTTATAAATAGCTTAAGTTAATACTTTTCAAGTTTTTAATATTCGAATCAACATGGGCATGGACAAATACGGATGCTTTATGCAATATATGTTTATTATTATTGAAACCATTGTCAACATAGAGCATGAAGAGTTGATATGTTTTATAGGTCATAGATGTTTTTCAAAGCACATGTTCATGTCTATTAGACACATAAAAAAGAGAAAAGAACAAATATGTTCCTATTACTTCTTTCTTTGCATTGAGCAATTTACTGACACAAACCTGTTTACATTTTCGCACTACAGGACAGTTCTTCTTCTGAACATACAACATATACATTTATTATTTATTATTACATTTGTATGCTTCTCTGTGCCACATATTGTAGCCTATTGTGATGCAGCTAAATTCTCAATAAAACTGTTTTCATTGATATATTTTATTGTTTCTGTTGTCAGACAACGGGATGAATATGAAATAATGACTGAAACGCGATCCATTGTCTAAATAACCAGCTCTCACTTCCAAGATGATAATCTGCACAAAAATCTTGATTTGTAATCGTGCTGTCATCTGATAAATTCAAATAGGCTACACATAAGATAAAGACAAGCTGTGCTGTGATTTCGTATATACTTGCATGTAAAATTAGAGAAGCAACATATCTGTGTTTTAACTGAAAGCGCGGCTCCTTTCAGCCGCTAATGTAAAGAGGTGCGTGCGCGCACTGGGAAAGAGAGACCTCATGCTCGTGTGGCAGTCAGCTTCAGATGCACAATATTTTAATTTGCTACAAGCAGGATACACAAGAAGCACGTTCAACTCGGACTCGCAGATGGTTGTCATGGTAATAAATGTTTGCATGTCCGCGCTTAATGCGCATATCGTATATGAAAAGCATTTTAGGGAGCCCTTGGCTTTTGAGGGCCCAAGGCAATCGCCTACCAGGCACGTGCAGAGGGGGGGGGGGGATGCGGAGGGTGCTTGAGCACCTGCCCCTTTGCCCAAAGTGCCCTTTTGTCAAGGTAATTTTTTTTTTCATTTTTTTTCATTTTTTTTTTTATTAAACACCCTTCTGTGAAGGCCTGCCCTATCTAACTATTAGTAAATTAATGATTAATAATTTAGCCGTAAATAAAATCACCCACATGATAACCTTTCACCTGACGACCTCATCCGAACGATCCCTCACGCTCAGGCACCACTTCAATATCGTCCGCGCTACGGTTGCAGCTTAGTAAGTGGGGTTCTCAGCGGAGTGGTATGCTTGTTTACTTATCATTATTATTATTTTACAAGAACAATGTGAAGAGAACATGCATTGCACAGCTTTTGTTTAAATCGCTGTGTTTAGCCTGCAGCAAACGCCACTTCTAACGTTATACACAGCAGCAGCACCATAAACAAAGGTGCATGTGTTCACTTCGTTCGTGCTATTTGAGGGAGAACAGTTTCATGGGGGTGGAAGGGTCTGGTATTTTAATGTCATTTGACTAAAATCTATTCATACTTTTACTTTTATTGTTACAGTATTTACAGCATCCGCATCAATACGCGTATCAGCAAGGAATGCATTACTATACATTGCTGTTATGATATTTTGTGCACAGCCCTATTTAAAGCCTTGTTTCATGTGCCCCTTTTATATTTTGAGCACCTGCCCCTCCAAAGGTCTCTGCTCGGCCCTGTCGCCTACCTTTGTCTAATGGGTACGTCTGTCCCTGATTGTGCCCTCTGCAGTTTGTCTACAGAGCAAACAGGTCTATGGATGATGCAGTCAACATGGAACTGCACTTTATCCTGCAGCATCTGGACAGACCAGGTACTTATATGAGGATCCTGTTTGTAGACTTCAACTCCGCTTTTAACACCATCATCCCATCACTCCTTCAGCCCAAATTAACTCAGCTCTCTGTACCCACCTCCGTCTGTCAGTGGATCACCAGCTTCCTGACAGACAGGCAGCAGCTAGTGAGGCTGGGAATATACACATCCAGCACTATCAGCACTGGAGCTCCTCAGGGCTGTGTTCTCTCCCCACTGCTCTTCTCCCTCTACACTAGTGATAATCAAGTCTGGCTCATGAGATCCACTTTCCTGCAGAGTTTAGCTCTAACCCTAATCGAACACACCGGAGCATGCTAATCCTGTCTTCGGGATCATTAGAAAATCACAGGTAGGTGAGTTTGATCAGGGTTGGAGCTAAACTCTACAGGAAAGGGGATCTTGCGAGCCAGATTTGAGTATCACTGCTCTACACCATCGACTGCACATCTAAAGACCCCTCTGTCAAGCTCCTGAAATTTGCAGATGACACCACAGTCATCGGCCTCATTCAAGATGGTGACGAGTCTGCTTACAAACAGGAGGTTAAGAAACTGGCTGTCTTGTGCAATCTTAACAACCTGGAGCTTAACTCGCTCAAAACCGTGGAGATGATCGTGGACTTCAGGAGAAACCCCCACCCGCTCTCCCCCCACTTACCATCATGAACAGCACTGTGACTGCAGTGGAGTCATTCAGGTTCCTGGGCAGCACCATCTCCCAGGACCTGAAGTGGGACAATCACATTGAGTCCATTGTGAAAAAGGCCCAGCAGAGGTTGTACTTCCTTCGCCTGCTGAGGAAGTTCAACCTGCCACAGGAGCTGCTGAAACAGTTCTACTCTGCCATCATTGAATCCGTCCTCTGCACATCAATAACTGTCTGGTTCAGCTCAGCTACCAAATCTGAACTCAGAAGTGTCACGGTTCACGGATCTGTGTGTTCATTCTGTGTGTCTGCGTGTTGTCACCTGTCTGATTGCTTGTCAGCGTTGCTACGGCAACCTCAGTGCTGATTAGCTAATCAGCATGGTCGCACCTGCTGTGCGTTATCCGCTGCCTTTATCTGGTTCGCGTTTGCTGTGCATGTTGTCAGATCGTTGTTTGCTCATGCCAGTTTGTTCTCTCCAGTTCTCTGTCTCCTGTTTATTTCCTGCCTCGGACTCCTGCTGTTTTGGATCGGGTTAGTGCTTCGCAGTCTCTGTGCCTTGGAGATCGGCTCGTCTGCTTGAGACCTTCTAGCTGCTCACCGTGCTTCATCTCTCACTGTTTGTCAATAAACGTCACTTCACTTGCAACTGGATTCTGAGTTCTCATTCCCTGACAGAACGATCTGACCAGAGATGGATCCAGCAAGTGCCTCAGAGCTGAGAGACATTCTTACCAGCAGCAAGATTCGCATGGAACAGCAAGAGGAACAGATCATGGCTACCGGTCGTGCCGTTCAGGCACTGGTAACACAGGTCTCGGAGTTAACCACTCAGTTCCGACAGTTTAAAATTGAACCTACTCAACAGCCCACTGCGCTCAATCCCCCGACTGTTCCATCTGTGGATTATCTCAGCCGACGCGCCGAGCCCCGTCTACCGCCTCCAGCGGTCTACTCCGGTGAGCCCCTGTTATGTCGTTCATTTCTGGCTACATGTTCTCTTCACATCGCTCTCCAGCCTTCGTCCTTTCCCACAGAAGATTCCAAAGTGGCTTTTGTGATCACTCTGTTAACTGGACGAGCAGCTCTCTGGGGAACGACGGTGTGGGAACAGAAGCACCATTGTTGTTCTTCATTCCAGTCCTTCTCAGAGGAACTCAAGAAGGTGTTCGATCGGGCTGCATCTGGCAGGGAGGCGGCGCGGGAATTGGCTGAGTTACGTCAAGGAAATCGATCGGTGACGGATTACTCCATCGAATTTCGCACTTTGGCTGCGGAATGTAAGTGGAACTATGAAGCGCAGTGGGACATGTTTAGGCATGGATTGGCCGACCGTATTATAAATGAAATTTATACTCAAGAATTACCTACCTCTCTTGACGGGTTGATTGATCTGGCGATCCGAGTGGACGCTAGATTGCAACGCCGTGGCCAACGAGCTCTACAGATGCCGGTTGTTAATACTGAAGACCGATTTTCCAGTATGGCTACGGGTACGGTCGGTCATGTTTTTGATTCTGAACCCATGCAGGTGGGCAGAGCTCATCTTTCACGGGAGGAGAAGGAGAGACGCAGGAACCAGGGACTATGTTTATACTGCGGTGCTGCGGGTCATATTGCGGCGCAGTGCCCGGTAAAAGCCAAAGCCCGCCAGTAGATAGGAGGTTACTGACGGGTGGAGTCGTCTTCGAGAAATCCTCTTCTTCTGCTGCTACTCTTCTCCCTGTTCAATTACTTGTGGATCGTGCTGCATTTACGTGTAAAGCCTTAATCGATTCTGGAGCGGAGGGCAATTTTTTGGATCACAAGACTGCGCTTCAACTTGGAGTTCCTGTGGTTCCGCTCAACTCGCCCATCTTTGTCAGTGCTCTCTGCGGTCAGTCTCTCCCACCCGTCACCCATGTCACTGAGTCGGTGAGCCTCATCACTTCGGGTAACCACACTGAGACTATTTCCTTCCTCCTGACTGACTCCCCTTTAGCTCCTGTGGTCTTGGGGCACCCCTGGCTCTCACGCCACAATCCCAACATAAACTGGCGCCAGAACACTGGTTCTTCCTGGAGTGAATATTGTCATGCTTCGTGTTTGTTGTCTGCATGTCCTTCTGTGTCTTGTTCTGTGTTACAGGATGAACATATGGATCTGTCTAACGTGCCCGCTGAGTATCTTGACCTGAAGGGAGTGTTCAGTAAGTCTCGGGCTGCTTCTCTTCCTCCGCATCGTCCTTATGACTGTGCGATAGAGTTATTGTCAGGTATGTCTCCGCCTAAGGGCAGGTTATACTCGCTTTCCACTCCAGAAAGGGAGGCCATGGAGAAATACATTTCTGATTCTCTGGCAGCCAAGATCATCCGTCCTTCCTCTTCTCCTGCAGGTGCGGGGTTCTTCTTTGTGGAAAAGAAAGATGGGTCTCTTCGTCCTTGTATTGACTATCGAGGGTTGAACAGCATCACGGTAAAGAATACGTATCCTTTGCCGTTGATGTCTTCAGCCTTCGAGAGTCTGCAGGGTGCTTCCTTTTTCACAAAGTTGGACCTTCGTAATGCCTATTATTTGGTTCGCATAAGGGAGGGGGATGAATGGAAGACCGCTTTTAATACCCCCAGGGGGCACTTTGAGTATCTTGTTATGCCGTTTGGGTTATCTAACGCTCCCGCGGTCTTCCAGGCACTGGTCAATGATGTGCTGAGAGACATGGTCGATCAATTCATATATGTCTACCTGGATGACATATTGATTTTTTCTCGGTCTCTCCAGGAACATGTTCAGCACGTCAGGGTAGTGCTTCAGAGGCTGCTAGAGAATGGGCTTTTTGTCAAGGCGGAGAAATGCGTTTTTCATGCACAGTCGGTTCCTTTTTTAGGTTACATTGTGTCGTCCGAGGGAATGCGCATGGACCCCGACAAGGTTCAGGCTGTGGTAAATTGGCCAACCCCAGATTCCCGCAAGGCCCTGCAGAGGTTCCTGGGCTTTGCCAATTTTTACCGGCGTTTTATTCGCAATTACAGCCAGCTAGCCGCCCCTTTGACTGCCTTGACCTCCACTAAAACGATGTTCAGGTGGTCCAGCTCGGCTGAAGCTGCGTTTTCCAAACTAAAGAGTTGCTTCGTTTCAGCTCCAATTCTTGTTGCCCCTGATCCCTCTCGTCAGTTCGTGGTGGAGGTCGACGCGTCAGAGGTGGGGGTTGGTGCGGTTCTTTCCCAGCGCTCTTCCTCGGATGACAGGATGCATCCTTGCGCGTATTTTTCTCACCGCTTATCACCTGCCGAACGAAATTACGACATTGGTAATCGAGAGTTGCTGGCAGTCAAGCTCACCTTGGAAGAATGGCGTCATTGGTTGGAAGGTTCGGGGGAACCTTTTATAGTCTGGACACACCACAAGAACCTTGAATACATCAGGTCTGCTAAAAGGTTAAACTCTAGGCAGGCTCGGTGGGCTTTATTTTTCGGTCGCTTTCATTTTTCTATTTCTTACCGTCCAGGTTCTAAGAACATTAAACCGGATGCGTTGTCCCGCATTTTTGACCAATCCGAGCGCCCGTTGTCTCCCGAGCTCATCTTGCCCAAGAAAATCGTGGTTTTTGCGGTGACTTGGGAGATCGAATCGAAGGTCCGTACGGCCTTACAAGGGGTAACACCTCCGCCTGGATGCCCACCAAGTCGTTTGTTTGTGCCAGAGAATTTACGGTCCGATGTCATCCGTTGGGGTCATTGTTCCAAGGTAGCTTGTCATCCAGGGGTTAATCGTACAATTTTTCTTGTTAAACAACGGTTCTGGTGGCAATCTATGGCCCGTGACATTCGACTTTTTGTTTTGTCCTGTTCAGTCTGTGCTATTTCTAAGACTTCCAATCGGCCCCCTGCTGGACTCCTTCAACCGCTGTCAGTTCCTTCGAGACCCTGGTCCCACATTTCGCTAGATTTTGTTACGGGACTCCCGCCCTCCCAGGGTAACACGGTAGTTTTGACCGTGGTGGACCGGTTCTCGAAGGCAACTCATTTTATCCCTCTGCCCAAAATACCCTCTGCCAGAGAAACAGCGGTTGCTGTCATTGACCACGTTTTTCGCATTCATGGCCTCCCGATGGACGTGGTTTCTGACAGGGGGCCTCAGTTTATCTCCAAATTTTGGAAGGAATTTTGTCGCTTGTTGGGGGCGACTGTTAGTCTTTCTTCTGGTTATCATCCCCAGAGTAATGGTCAGACAGAGAGGGCCAACCAAGATTTAGAACGTGTGATGCGGTGTTTGGTGTCTCAGAACCCTTCCTCTTGGAGTCAGCAACTTTCATGGGTGGAGTACGCACACAATTCTTTACCAGTGTCGTCTACGGGCCTGTCTCCATTTGAGTGTAGCTTAGGTTACCAGCCACCTATCTTTCAGAGTATGGAATCCGAAGTCGCGGTCCCCTCTGCCCACGCCTTTGTCCAGAGGTGCCGCCGCACCTGGAGGAGGGCTAGAGAGTCTATCCTCCAGGTGGGGTCACGCACCAAGGCCCAGGCCGATCGCCACCGGTCAAAGCCTCCCGTCTACGTCGTTGGTCAAAAAGTGTGGCTTTCATCTAAGAACATTCCTCTCCGTACCGTCTGTAATAAGCTTGCTCCTAAATTCATTGGCCCGTTTACTGTCACCAAGATTATTAGTCCGGTGGCAGTTCGCCTTAAACTTCCTCCTGCGTACAGGAGAATTCATTCCGTCTTCCATATTTCCAAATTAAAGCCAGTTTTTCATTCTACCATTAATCCGCCGGCCCCAGTTCCCCCACCGCCGCGACTCGTAGGTGGGGAACTTGCTTATTCGGTAAAACGTATTCTGGACTCGAGGCGGAGGGGACGCGGATTTCAGTACCTGGTGGACTGGGAGGGTTACGGTCCGGAGGAGAGGAGTTGGGTTCCTGCTAGAGACATATTGGATCATTCACTTATTGATGATTACAATCGTCAGGTAAGTTCCCCTGGAAGCGCCAGGAGGCGCTCCTAGGGGGAGGGGTACTGTCACGGTTCACGGATCTGTGTGTTCATTCTGTGTGTCTGCGTGTTGTCACCTGTCTGATTGCTTGTCAGCGTTGCTACGGCAACCTCAGTGCTGATTAGCTAATCAGCACGGTCGCACCTGCTGTGCGTTATCCGCTGCCTTTATCTGGTTCGCGTTTGCTGTGCATGTTGTCAGATCGTTGTTTGCTCATGCCAGTTTGTTCTCTCCAGTTCTCTGTCTCCTGTTTATTTCCTGCCTCGGACTCCTGCTGTTTTGGATCGGGTCAGTGCTTCGCAGTCTCTGTGCCTTGGAGATCGGCTCGTCTGCTTGAGACCTTCTAGCTGCTCACCGTGCTTCATTTCTCACTGTTTGTCAATAAACGTCACTTCACTTGCAACTGGATTCTGAGTTCTCATTCCCTGACAAGAAGACTACGGAGGGTAGTCCGGACTGCTGAACAAATCATTGGTACAACCCTCCTCACTCTCCAAGAACTGTACTCATCTAGAGTGAGCAAAAGGGCTGTCAAAATAACTCTGGACCCCTCACATCCAGCACACGCCCTCTTTGAACTGTTACCGTCTGGTCGACGCTACAGAACTCTGAGCACCAGAACAACCAGACACAGAAACAATTTCTTCCCTCTGGCAATCCATCTCATGAACACTTGACAATAACACACAACACTATTATACATTATTTATTCATCACACATGCTTATTTTGATTTCAAATTTGCACATTTCATACCTGTACACACATAATTGTCTATATTATAAATTTTATTTTTGCTATTTTGTACATTGCCTATTTGTATATTTGTACAGTATTCTTTGTTATCTGTGTCCTGTCCTGTCCCATTCTGTTGCACTGTGGAGCTTCTGTCACGATAACATTCCTCGTATGTGTAAACATACCTGGCAATATAGCTCAATCCAATTTTCATTCTCATTCTCTCTCATTATATTTTGTTACAATTACAAAATACAAAAAAGATTGTTTTGTTGAGGTATCTGTGATTGAAGCATTGAATGTAAAAATATTCTTTGTTTTAAATTGTCTTAAAAGGAGAAAACATTGCTTGTATCAGTTGCATGGTGTCCCTTGGCCATACTGTGAGTTCAGCCCTGAAAACAGTTTCCATCCACCTAGCATTTTTGTGCATAAATATGTGCATAAATTCTAAAAAATGTACTTAAAAAACATATGCGCTCAACTAAGTAGGATACATTTCTTATCTGGTAAGAAAACAAGCGCATTAAGTACAATAGAAACACTTTTACCAAATCAATTCCTTCATGCGCATCAAAAAAAATGTGACTGGGACAACATAAAACTGGACCAACCAATGGATTGATCTCATTGCACAGCATCTCAAAAGAATGCTAGTTTTTCTACATGATATTTAGTGGAAGTTAATCAGGAAGTGACTATTTTGTTCTCTTCAACTCGCTGGAAGGAAAAGGTGCTTTATTTGCAAATGTTTATATGATGTTACAATTTTGCGCATAAGTTTAATTCGTAACTTTTGATGGAAACATAGCTATTATGACTATTTCTATATCAAAGGAAACATGTATGATCCTAAACAATAGCAGGTTTTGAACGATTGACTAGATAGCAATGCCACAAGGCTGAACAGTTTGAAGTTTGTAAACATTTACCATTTGTGAAACACTTATGTGTGGAAAAAGTGCCAACATGATTGCGATTCTAATGAAAAAAATAATGTCAATGCATATTGTGATTTTATATGTGTGATGAAAATGTCGAAAAATACTAAATGTAACAAAATGCAGAGTTACAATAAAGAATGCATTAAATTCATGCTTTATTTACAGTAAAAGGCAATACCCTTTTGCGCATCTAAGGCCATTTCACAAATCAGCTGTTATAATTAGACATAGCAATGTGTCCATATTTATAAAAGGTTTGGTTTGTTAAAAAAAAAAGCGAAACATTTCCTTAAAACAAAGCTGGAAAGAGATGAGCAAATGAGCAGGCTATTAGGGAAATAGACAGTCAAGGGCCCTGGGGGCCACAGAGAGGAGAGGCATGAACATGAAAAGGGGAGGGGAAATATGGTCATTTAGTTCTTTTTTTTTGAATACATGAAGTAAAACAAGATCTCTCATTCAGCAGACGAACATTAGTGAGGAACACACTGGTTTATCTTGCACCGGATCTCAGCTCAAGAGTTTCTCTAGCTTACACAACACACACGTCTACTATGGCTCACAGAGTCATGCACTTCATCTCTGACTTCTTCGTCTATGAAACAGCCAAATCGGTTGTGGTGAAGAGCTGGTCTGTTGGAATTATCAACCGTTTCGTCCAGCTGTTAATTATTCTGTATTTCATCTGGTAAGCGTTGATTATTTCCTAGTTGTTAATATTAATTTGAACTCGTTGTATTTAGTTGATTTAGTTTTTTTTTGTTTAAAGGCAAATAAATGGGGAAATATAAACTTACATTTAATGAAGTGAAGGGCTTGTGTTTGATTGTGTTTGAGAGCAGAAAATGTACTTGTGAAACTGTATAACTGTGAAATGGCTGTTGGAGTTCTGATATTACTCTAATATATAATGTATATATCGACTCTTATCAGCCAGATTCGAGGACTAGAAAGAACTATTGTATAAACTTATATCAAATAAAGATCTGGGAATTATTGGAATGTATCTGGAAATGTGTTTATATAGAGTGGCAAATGGGTGTAAGTTACTAATGATTAATTAAAAAAATAAGAAACAAGTATGTACATTAAATCATATTCATTTGTAAATCAATTTGAATAAATGCAAAATGCAAAATGATTATTAATAAATGTAAATGCAAATCATGGTATAATAGATCTATCTCTCTATCTATGAAATTATAGTCATGATAAATAGTTTGATGATATAAATATATATTTAATAATTTGCATGTATTATATATATATATATATATATATATATATATATATATATATATATATATATATATATATATATATATATATGTATGTATGTATATATATATTAGGGCTGACAATCGATTAAAATATTTAATCACGATTAATCACAATGATTGTCATGAGTTAACTTGCCATTAATAGCACATTGTTATTTTAAATGTACCTTAAATAAATACTTTAAGTTTTTAATACTCTAATCAACACGGGCATGGACAAATATGGATGCTTTATGCAAATGTGCATTTATTAGAGCATGAAGACTAGACATGTTTCAAAAGTCATAGATGTTTTTCAAAGAACTTGTTCATGTCTATTAGACACATGAAAAAAGAAATACAAGGTTCCCATTACTTCTCTTTCTTTGCACGGAGCAATTTACGGACATAAACCTGTTTATATTTTTTGCAGGACAGGGCAGCTCACTTCTTCTGAACATGCAAAATGTACATAACCTATATTGTTTATTATAACATTTGTTTGCCTCTCTGTGCACACATACTGTATTTTGATGCAGCTAAATTATCAATAAAACAGTTTTCTTTGATACATTTTAATGCTTCTGTTGTCAGAATACGGAATGAATATGAAATAGTGACTGAAACGCGATCCATTATCTAAATAAACAGCTCTCACTTCCAAGATGATAATCTGCACAAAAATCCTTATAATTGAGCCGTCGTTTAATGAATCAAATACACATAAGATAAAGACAATAGCTTAGCTGTGATTTCGGCTATACTAGACACAGAGAGCGAGCGCGCAAGAGAGCGAGAGAGAGAGAGAGCGAGAGAGAGAGAGAGAGAGAGAGAGAGAGAGAGAGAGAGAGAGAGAGAGAGAGAGAGAGAGAGAGAGAGATGCGCTGTTAAAGCAAGACCTTGCATTAACGCATTAACTTTGACAACACTAATATATATATATATATATATATATATATATATACAGTATATTATATATAAATTACTTACTGATTTGCATATAGATATGTTTGTCTGTGTGCAGATAATGAATTTATAATATTCTGATGTATTATCTGAGAGTTGTTTTAAGTATTTATGTATTCATTAAGGGGAAAACTTTGGGATAAATTAATATTAGCCTGCTTATTATCCATTTAGAATATATTTTGGGCTGATCAAATAATGGTACATGTATTTTTAATTAATGAATTAACTAATTAATGACCCTAATAATGAACATGTTTGATAATTAATGTTTTGTTGTGTGCGTGTTTGTATTTTCAGCTGGGTGTTTATGCACGAAAAAGCACATCAACTGCGGGACACAGGAATCGAGTCTGCGGTCATGACCAAAGTGAAGGGCCTGGGCACAATTAACAGCCGTGTGATGGACGTGGCAGACTATGTAGTTCCCTCACAGGTCAGCAAATGTCCATTTTAATGCTGAAATATGAAACTAGGCATTTCATATTCCACTCTCTGTGAAGTCTTGGTCCGAGGTCAACGTTTCTGCACATTTTTCAGGGTGGATCCTCCTTCTCTGTCATCACCAGCATGGTCATCACAGCCAATCAGACGCAAGGACGATGCCCTGAGGTGACACACAAACCTCAGCTGACTCTATATACTTTAAATATGCTCTCTTATGTACTTCAACACATGCACTCTTTCTACTCTTTTCTTGTCTGTCAGACTGATGAGAAGTTTAATTGCACTAAGGATGATGACTGCATGGCAAAACTCAGCTCAAATGTAGGAAATGGTGAGTTCATTGTCTCTTCTGAGTTCAGTCATCTAGAGGCTGGCATCACTATCAGGTCTACTAATACTCATTATACTTCAATGCATAATTATATAGTAGTGATTGAAGCATGCTAATGCTTTCTAGATTGCTTCAGATGCATGTCTCCTATATCACAGGTATTATAACAGGCATATGCTTGAACGATAGCTTGAACATTGAAAATGGCACAACAGGAGGGTGTGAAATTGAAGGCTGGTGCCCTGCAGAGGATGACAGCCTTTCACAGTAAGAAACATGCATGAAGTGCAGCTTTTTAGATTTGTAATTCAGATATTGAACACAAGGGGAGTTATCTTATAATGCAAACTTGATTGAATTGAACATGTTTCAATGCTAGATGTATTTATTAATCTGCTCGCTCTTAGAAAGCCAATGAACGAGGTGGAGAACTTCACCATCTTCATCAAGAACAGCATTCGCTTTCCTCTGTTTAACGTCACTAGGTGAGTTTCATCTCCAATAATTAAAAAACTACAGAAGCCATTTCTTTCTCAAATTAATCTGATTTAAATTAGGCCTGTCAATGCAATCTATGAATTTTCCCACAATTAACTATGCAAAAATGTTCACTGATATGGAAATAGTGCTGGTGTTTAATGTGCTGGCCACATTAATTTAATATCTCGCATTGATCTTAATTTTCCAATGTGATGTGATAAATGTGATTAATTTGTCAATTAGTGAGATTAAATGTGATAAATGTGATTGTCAATGTCAATCATTTAATTAAAATTCCTATTTTAATATATTAATATTTTAATAATAATATCCTATTTGCCTTAGGAAATACATTGCTTCATCCTGTTTCTCACTCTCTTACCTTCACAGAGGCAATTTCCCTTCAAGCCTAAACCAGTTTTACATAAAAACCTGTAGTTACGACCCGGTGGACCATCCGTTCTGTCCGATCTTTAAAGTGGGAGATATCCTGAGACACATCGATCAAAGTTTGGACAGCATTGTTGAAGAAGTAGGTCCACTCAGCTTTACCTCTCATCTGACTGCTCAGTTTATTAAGAGATCAATTTCATTATTTTAATAAACAATCCATTAAATCTCTCAGTTGACTGCCGAAGAGATTAGATCGGCGGAATACATTGTTGCTTCAATCAGAAGGCACCACTGGCAGCTAACGTACGGTCAGAAAGGGATAATAAGAGGCAATTGTGATTCTTTATAGGAGAATAAAGGATGCTAACATATGTGTTTGTGTCTGCAGTTAAGTGTATATATATATATATATTTACAGGGGTATAAAAATAATCACAAGCTTTTCAAAAATAATCACATTTGTTTTGCTAGACCTATTTATTTATCATATCATTGAACTTTTCACACAAAAAAACGAACAAAAAAAACGTCCTGAGTAAATTACCTGTGTGAATTGTGACTGGCTGCACAAGTGGTGTAGTAATTTAGGACATAGCCTAAAGTACATACATTTTGAGAGCATAACTGAAAGTCTGAATAATCAGCCAGTAAAGCATTTTTTAATAATGGCAACATTTTGAACTGAAATGTTAATGCAGCCATGTATGTAGCCTATTAATAAATGAAAATGCATATTTTAATTAAATAGAACTTGGCGTGGGCTGCTTTTGGTGCCTGGATGTGTGCTTCAATAATGAAATCCCGGTTTAAGAATGTCTACACTAGAAGTGAAAGACGTCAGGTAGACTGCATGTTTTCTTGGCTTGCTGGATGATGGGCTCGTTATCAGTAATCATGTAGTTTGCATTGATCAAAACTGACTTTCTGAAATCAAAACGCGGACGGAGAAGTCTCGCTCGCCGTGAAGCAGGAGCGAGAAGCCGGAAGAGGATTCTTCAAGCTCTTAAAGTCTTCATCGAGCGGCTGCGTTCGCAATTCAAACAGTAATTTGTCCAGAAAGACTGATTTATTATAAATTGTGCTAAAATTAGCTAATTCAATTCAGTTTGTGTAGTAAGCTAATAATGTTATTTTGTTACACTATCATTGACTCAAAAGTGCTTTGAGCTGATGTCAGTTTTACATTTACAATCAGGACATTACATGTCTAACTGTTACACTTGCTATCCTAAAAACACAATCAAGTCCAGGGATCAATGGGGGAAAAGGTAGTAAAAGGTCATTTATTATTTCGATATATTAATATTATCTACTGCATTATCTATGTTAACTCATAGAGATGTGCTGTGCTCGTTGTCACATCAGACACAAATATGGCGGCGAGCATAGCGGAAGTGATGTCTTTGGAACCCATGAATAGGCTACAAAAACATGTCTACTCGCCGCTCTTTTTCTTAAACAACATAAAAGAACAAGGTTGTCCCCCAAAGTGAGTTCAATCTGATAAAAAAAACTCCCTTTAAATGCGCAGGTGTGTTTCAAAGGTGAAAGTGATATGATAAATATGTGACCCTTTCTGTGAAATACAGGCTCAAAATCTAATTGTGAGATAGATAACGAGCATCAAAGTTTGATTTCAACCATTCTTTTCACTATGATATCAATATTTGACAGGGTCTTACTCAAGTCACTATACAATATATCAATGTTACATTTTCACAAAATGTCCTTTAATTTACCTTATGAGGGATGGTTTTATGTAGAAAGCAGTAGATCACCAAAACATGACTTTAGTTGGGTTTTCACAGCCTGGGTCAAATGATGGGCGTGTAGACTACATATGAAGTAAACAATGTTTTTGTGTTGTTTGATGTGTGTTTTGTGTCAGGGAGGAGAGATTGGTATTAACATCAACTGGGAGTGTAATCTGGACTATAACGTGACGGACTGCAATCCCAAGTACTTCTTCACACGCTTGGATGCTGCTTTTAAGAACAGTGATGCCTCTAAAGGATATAACTTCAGGTAGCACAGAAACACACATCTCATGCATCATTCTGTCTTTTCTGCAACTGCATCTTCTTTTTGTCTCTTCCAGGTTTGCTAAATACTATCAGTCTGAAGATGGGACTGAGCATCGAACGCTTCATAAAGCTAAAGCAATTCACTTTGAAATAATCGTGTCTGGCAATGTGGGTAGATTGTATAGACTGATTCTATGAAGAAGTTTACGTGACTCATATGGACTTGTGCGTGTCTAACTTTGCTTATTTGCAGGCAGGGAAGTTTAACAGTGTGCCGTTTCTGATTAATTTGGTGGCAGCTTTCACTTCAGTGGGATTGGTAAGACAATTGTGATACACATTAATGCTGGCAAAAACACGTTAGGTACATAATATCTGACTGATGTATCTTTTTTGCAGGCTACTGTGTTCTGTGACATCATCCTTCTCAACTTTCTTAAAGGGGCGGATGAGTACAAAGCAAAGAAATTTGAAGAGGTGCCAGAGTTGAATTTAGTCATGTATGTAGAGATAAATTAGAGCGATGTCTTATCTTTCTGTCCTCTTCATGAACAGGTGTCAGGTGTTGTGTCAGAGTCAGCAAACAACAGACTCTATGAGGGAAGCCAGATGTCAATCAAAGTATTGGAGAAGAGCTCAAATGACTCAGGGACCTTTTCTATCGGACGACAGGAGTCACACCAATGAGACTTTCAAATAATAGTCCTACTGATTTGTGATTTTATGCAGTTTCTTCAACAGTATACAAATCGTAGTTTGTTTTGAAGTCTCTGAACCCTTAGGGCTTGGTTTGTTTAAACAAGTTTAAATAAAGGCTTTCTTCAGTCAACCACAAACCCTGAGAAAACACACATCTATGCACTAACAGTCAAAAGTCTGTACACACCTGATCATTATTAGTATTTTAGAATTAACACAACATTGAAACAAATATTTTTTTTTATTTAACAAATCATCGTATTTCTCATCTTATATTTGAGCTTAAAATATTAAAGGAGTTTCCAGGCTGGACACTGATATACATCTGGTATAAGATACATCTCATTTACTCAAGAAATTCACAAATGATCACAATTTACTGTATATTTGATACTGTATACATTTTTAATTTAAGCTTCCTTAGATAAAAGGGTAGTAGACTGGTAGTGAACACAAACAGTAAATAATCAGCGGTACATAAATTTACAAAGAACAGTAATATATTAAGTTATAGATAATTGTTCAGCATAAAAATGAACGAAATAAAATGATGTGAATATATACACTATTCCTTTCAGAAGTATACAAGGATATTTTGTGTGTTTAATGTGAACTATTTGTCTAAATCATCTTGATTTTCATACTGTTGACTTTAATTACTTGAACTATGCCCTTGAGATTGTAAGTATTGTCACCTTAGAAAATAAACTGCACAACATCCTTTCACATTAAGCTAAATATTTCCATTGGTATTATTACATTTTACTTCATTTTTATTTAAAAAAAATCACTTGATATAATGGCATATCAAATTAATGCTGGAATATCAGTCTCATTAAAATGATTTTTTCAGAACGTAATAATGATAATTGTCGGTTATTTGTGTGATTTTTGCCTCAGGAAATACAGTCTCAGTTTATGCAAGCTGCAACATTTCAGAGGTGAAGTCAGATTTAAAATTTGTACTTTCCGTTTTTGCGTTTTAAAGACACAATCCACTTAGGAAAAGAATGACGGGGAGAAGGTTCTTGCCAATCATTATCATTATTTTCTTCTTCATCATCATCATCATCATCAGACTCATGCAAGTAGGTGGGTGGAAAGATGATAACCTTCTCAGAGAATCGAACGCATCGAGTGTCGTCCATCCTCCTCTGGGAGAAGAAGAGAAATAATGACAGGATGTACATTTGAAAAAAGTATTAATAAATACAATATGGACACTAATGTGATTGCAATTGATTCCCAAATTATAGAATGTGCTTACAATAGATGCATCAACTGAAAATAACTGCCTTGTGAAACGGAAAGCTGTAGCAGGCTAACACAACTAAAAGCCATATTGACTCATAAATCAAGATCCTGTCATCCTTTTCTCACCTCGTGTAGACCTGAATGATTTTTATTGTGAAACATAAAGATGAATTTGTATTCAAGAATATATTCTCTCAGCCACTCTTTTCAGATGATATAATAATCCAAGACTGTCAAGCTCCAAAATAACAAATAAATGGCTGCATTTGATCAAAAATATAGTAAAGCAGTAACATTGTGAAATATTATTACAATTTAACATAACTGTTTTCTATTTTAATACATTTCAAATTGTAATTTATTCAAGTGATGAAAGCTGAATTTTCAGCATCATACGTGTCACATGATCCTTCAGCGATCATTATAATATACTGATTTCCTGAAACATTCATTATTATCAACAATGTTGAAAAGAGCAGTTAATATTTTTTTTGAAACCGGAATCCATTTGCACGATTTAATATAAAGTTAAAATAACAGCATTTATTTGAAAGAAATCTTCTGTAATATTTGAAATATCTTTACTGTCAATTTTGATCAATCTAATGCATCCATTCAGAATAAAAACATCCATTCCTTTCAAAAACAAAAAAGTCTTACTGACCCCAAACCTTTGAACGGTAGTGTATAAGCTTACTGAAATATATAAGGATTGACCTCATATCAGTGTTAGTTCGTTTCTACACAACAAGCTGACAATTCAGCACCACCCAACAATTAATTCAACAATGGCACTAAAACCACAACTATCCTCATTCCTGACACAGTAACACATGTTTCTGTAGTCTGTAACAAACACCCTTCATGTTCAAAACCAAAACAATAAGTTCTAAATCATTCTTCTGTGGTGTGAATCAAACTTACTGATCTTATTATTGATAAAAGTCCGTTGATATCAGTCAAAACTTGCTCATTTGAATGCAAATCAGCTTCTGACGTATCTTACCTTTTTGACCGCAGTCTCCAAAGCTTCAGAGGACTCTGAGTCTTGAGAGATTGAGTTCAGTAAGTTGAGGGAAGATGCGGGTAAAGGGCTGTGGACAGAGTTTGAAGACATGAAAGAGCCGCCGTTCTCCTCGTGCTCCATCTCTTGTGTTGTGTCTTGAAACGATTCCCTCCTTTTCGTCCAGTGCTCTCTTTTCCGGCTCAGAGATCCATGGAATGTCACAGATGATCTTTTTATTGACTGAGAGAAAAGAAAGAAAGGAAATAAGAAAGAACATTTTAAATATTAATAACAAAAATTAATCATTATCGCTTCTGCTTATACTCTCACCTTCGCATACGAAAGGTCAACGAGGGGTATGTAATCCTCTGTCCCATATTGTGGCTGGTTATGGCTGGGGTCGGACACTTGACTAGACATCGGCTGTGGATCGCTGTACTCAATTGCCTTTGCTTCATTCGGATCAAGCTGGGAATAATGTGATTGTCTATTTGAATGCTCACTGTTGTGAGATTCGTTGGGGTTCAGATTTGTGTTTTGTGACTGGTTTGTACGCGGGACACTCATTTGAGACGTCTCGGTTCGTTTATCGGAGGCCATGTCTTGTGCAAAGCTCTCTGGGAACGAGGGTTGAGTCCAGTCTAAATGGGAATTGGTTGTGTCTTTGTGAGTCCATTTGCTTCGCAATTCTTCTTCCTGTGATCGGTAATTAGTATTTGGTAACTCTTTAGATTGGTGCATTGTGGAGCTGTTAGCTGAGAGAAACTGAGCCCACTCTGTCCCGCTGAAGGTCTCCTCCATTAAATTAGAAGTAGTGCCAAATGAGGACAAACGGTCACTGACAAGAAGGATGAAAGATCACGTAAACAGAAAGCCAAAAACAGCCAATGAAAACAACTTCAACCAAGATGTGGCTTTAATAGTTACAATAGTTAATTTGACTGTTTTAGTCCAAAGGGGTCACACATTCTTTCTCAATGAGACAGTTTCACAATAAAATAGAAAGTGATTAATGGATCACACATGTGGAATGATAACTATGTCTAATGCATATTTGTAATGTCATTGGCTGATGTGTTTACCTCATGTGGCTGAGTGAACCAGGGCCATCTTCATCCGGCGCTGTGCTGATCTCTTCATGATGGATATCGATAGTCTCAGTGAGTGCTGTAGGAGTTTCATTCTCATCGAAGGGCACCGATAACGAAGAATGATTACTCTGAATACAAACATAAAATAAATTTTGCTTTTAATAATTCTAGATTTAGCCCATACAAAGTCAGCCATGATGCTGAATAGTTTGGGTGATTGAATGCTAGCACATTGCTATACAGTTGCTAAGGGTGTTTTTAGCACATTAGGTGCATTCTATTCAAATGTAAGTGGACTTAAGAGAGTATGCACCATGTGAAGTGAAACTCCAGTCTCAAGGGAACAAGCATGTTCAGGTTAAATGGCACTGCATATGGTATAGAGAATAAGGAGATTTACCCACCAGTCATTGATAATCAGTCTAGTAAAGAAGTTTGAAAAACAAAGGCACTGAGGTTCTGGCATTATTAGTGAGTTTAATAGTCCCAGGTGGGATTTGCAAGTGACTGTATGAAGTGTGTGAGACGTGACCGTTAAAATGCTATTATCATGATTAAAGTTAAATAAAAGACATCTAATAAAACACACATTTATTTTATGTTAAACACTGGAACCGTCATTTATGACACAATTTACAGCTTTTAAATATATTAAGTATATTGCGTAAATGTATAATGATTATGTTTTTCGAAAAAAAAATACTCATGGATTTGTTATATAAATAACTATATTACACGAACATACGGTAATTTACTTTCTATTTCTAACATCAAACCATTAACTCCTCTAATATGCGTGACTTAAATGTCGTCTGTGTGTGATGATGTTGCAGTGTATTCGCAATGAACACATTTTGTCAAATGAAGTGAACTTGAACTGATATCTCATGCTCAGGGAATAGGGAGCAGTGTGCACTGTGTAGGGAGGGACCGTGTCAGTTGGGGCACAACTATTGTTATGCATTTGCCAAGGCATTGCTAGGTGGTACTATACTTGCCAAAATATTTTGAATTTGTACAACATTGAAAGGTGGTTCTGTGGGATAATTTTCATTGTGCACTAGCCTACACGATATAGTTTAATTTAAAACTTTCTTTGACTATTATATCAAACACAAATACTCACTTGTACTTCATTCTGCGCTTGTCTTTCTCCATCATCTCTTTGTCTGGTTAGTGTGCTTCTGTGTCTCTCTCTCCATCTCTCTTTCACATTCTGAGCCCACCTTTTAGCCTCCCCCCACTTCCTCCTACTTGTCTTTGTCGGTTTTCCTGATTGCTCATGAAATCTGGTGCTTTCATTTCTCTCAATTCCAGCACCCCAACTCCATGTGCCACTTTGACCTCTGACCTCTGGGTTTTCCAGCACTGTAGATGATGTTGTTAGCGTTGGAGCTAAAAGATCAGGAGGGTTTTGGAATGATTCTGTTTTGTATAAAGATGGCACATTTGAGCTGGTTTCCCTGTCCAGAGGAAACTGTTGCTTCTTCTCCGGCTCGGGCATCTGATCGTCTCCGACCCAGGAAGTGACATCACCAGTTCTCTCTGATGTAAAGTTTTTGTGTTCCCCCCAAATCAATGGTGGACGTTTAGGTTTACCAGAGAATCCTGAGTTGGTTTTACTGATCCTTCTGACCGGTTGTTTAGCAACAGGAGTCAATGCATCCTCAAAATGAGAAGATTGTTGAGTCCATGTATTCTCTCGCTTATTCCAGACTGAGGGGCGTCCATCCGGCTCTTTACTGGTGGAAGAAAACCCAAACTGATAAAATGTATCTTCCGCTTGTCCAGCATTACACTCTCCAGACGGACTGCATGTTTGTGTATCAGTGACTGACCTACTGTTGGTCTGAGCGTTCAGTCGTAATTTCTGAAGCATAGATTCCAGTAGTGCATGAGTGTCTGAGACAGGGTTCAACACCGCCATTAGACTCTATGGTACAACATACGCACACATGAGTAGAGACAGCTCACAGATATTGGGTATGCATACGCATATACGCTGACTCACTCTAGACGCTCAACTTTCACCCATGATAGTTACTGGTAAAGCTGTACAGTTCCAGATCCTCAATTATACCATTATGTTAGTCCACACAAGTATTTATGTTCATCAATCATTCAGATCCTCTTGTTTTCCATCCGAGCTCTCAAAACTGTTTGATCTTTTCACGATTTCCGAGAGTTGCAGACGGAAAGAGTGTCATAAAGAGTAGTGCGAACGCCAGAAAAAGGTGTGCCCAACACCCAGATGGACAGGTAAGACAAGTGTGTCAGGATGAAACATTTTGTATTTTTGTCACTCCCTCTGACCAGCCGCTGAACGTGCTGAGACACTGCGTCTTCACAAATCCTGAGAACATGTTGACATCCTAATATGTCATCAGAAAGTGGAGTAATTACATTTTATTGATCACCCATTTTCTTTTAAGCAGCCAACAAACTGCAATTCTCTAATGAGAAATGAATTGTTAATTGTAGTAATTATGGTATTTTGGTGAATTGCTCCAGATTTATATTTATATTTACATAAATATAAAGTAAAATGCAATGGAATGTATAGTTGCAATGAACTAATTATGGTAATGTGAAATTAGACAGCTGTGTCAAACACCAAATAAATGATGTAAAATGATGTAACATTTTGAGTTAAATACTTTAAATAGCCTGGTTTAATTACAGATTAACAGATGCATCAAACAATTCAGATTCACATCAAACAATATTGTTAACTTCCACTAAAATACACAACATAGCTTTTTTTTGTGAAAGTGAGAATGCGCCTGTTTCATGGTTTAACATAGGCAACATAAATCTTGAGGTAACGTTAGTGCTGCTGTCACAGGAATTGTACTTTATTTTGTCTATCAAACAACTGCATTTCTGCGCTTATTTTGATTTAAACTATAATTGTTGTTACGCCATTTAACTTAAAACGGACACGGCAGAACCTGTTGCTCATATTTAAGCTCTTTCCTTACGCATTTAGTTTTTTATGCTGTTCATTTCATATACGTAGCCTTTTGCATATGGGCGCTTTGTTATGACGCAAATGCGGTCTATGTGATCCCGCGCGCTGATTGGCTAGAGCAGAAAATACGCGCCACATGTCGGTTTCGAAGTAAACAGTGGCGCACTCCTGCCAGATTCTCGAATTATCCGCTTATAACAAGTTTAGTGTTTTTTGAATTATGTACCTTGTGTTATGCGATAACAGATAACCGCTCTTAACTTTTCTTTACGATCATTTTTTTGCGTTATTTTGGCCACTGAAGTCATGTGGCCGGTTCCGTGATTCGTTATTCAAATCTGCCCGAGCCGGTGAATACTTTATGTAGACTTAGTTTAGATTGAATATTGTTGACAAGTAAAATATAATGGATTGTGTTACAACCGGAGGAAACGTGAAAGGTAATAACTAAAGTAACTCGACACATGAAGTGTTTTTAAAGTGTAATAAAATTAACTTAAAACGCAACGCTAGTGGCGTGACGTAACATAGACGATTTCTGTATAAACAGGCTTCTCGTGCACTTACATAAAATTACTTTATAAATAGAAGAATACTGATCCACACTTGTTGTAGTTTTAGCAAAAGCCATAAATTCCCTGTCAAGAATCGGAGAGGAGCTGTATTTGGAGCCTTTGGAGGATGGGGTATGCGTTTGTTTATGACAGATTATGTTTGTTTAGTCAGATGTGAGGTATTAAAACAATGTGTATAATGTCAGCCCCTATGAGGTCTGTGACTTGTGTGTCCTGTGTTTTTAGTTGGCTCTGCGGTCGGTCAACTCTTCCCGGTCAGCCTTCGCCTGCTTCCTGCTGTCTCCTCTCTTCTTCCAGAGATATCAGGCTCCTTCAGACCAGAGCTTTCGCTGCAAGATGCCCATCAAGGTAACATTTCCTCTTCCTGCTCATTCCATCCCCTCACTTCCTCTTTATGTTTTTATTAGCTAAATACCTGTCCATTCATCACTTGTACATTCGAATGTGTATATATATTAATAAATTGCATGTACACTACAACATTTTCAGTCATGCTGGAATGTAACATGGCATCAAAGAAAATTCTAAATGTGCTGCAAAATATTCTGCTGCTAGCCTGTCTTTGTGTTGTGTTCTTCAGAGCGTTCAGGCTGTGTTCAAGTCCCTGGCGTCTCTGGACCGCTCTGTGGAAAAATGCCGTATTCAGTTGAAAAGTGAAAAGAGTCGGGTGACCATAACCCTGCACTGTAAACATGGTAAAACATTTTTTTTTTGTTAGTAGAGTTAAATGTTGAATATATTTATCACACACCTATATATAAAGTTATATATGCAAGTATTACATTTTCATGCCTGCATCACATAAAGCGAGAAAATCTCAAATCCTTGATTGTTTATATTGTCACTAAATGTAACTATATTATCGCCCAGCTCTAATTTATGAGACTATAAGGAATGAACATATTAAGATTGACAAACATAATTTTTTTTGTAAATCTGCTTTAAAGTGAATATTTTAAGAAGTGTTATACAAATAAAGTTAACTTGATTAACCTTTGTTATGGCATAGTGTTCAGTCAGTAATACATACACAAATTTGTTTATGTTTACTATGTTTAAATTTTGTCTATGTTTACATACACAAATACATAAAAAAAATCTAAACACACTTAAGTCAAATATTACATAGAAATGGCATATTTTACTGTACGATGACCTAAACTGTGTGTTTATTACAGGGCTCTTGAAAACACACAATTTGTCCTATCAGGATTGTGAGAGTTTGCAGGCTGTGTTTGACAAAGAGAGCTGTGCAAACGTGTTACAGGCTCAACCCAGGTTTACATTCATTTTAATACCTCAATATTACTGTAGTCAACATTTGAAGTGGATCAAACAAAAAAAGTTAATCAAAGTTGTCTTAAGACAAGAATGCTTTTAGGAAGCATTTTGCACTTTGATGAAAGGTTTTGATCCACTTGAAATGTTGACTAATTTAATATGGATCCATTTGCATTTCCATTCAGAGTCTGTTTAATCATTTTCTGTTGTCCACTGTAGGTTGATGGTGGACACAGTTCTGCATTTCCCTCCGTCTCAGGAGGAGGTGAATCTGTCGGTGAGCAGTGATCGTGTGTGGCTCAGGAACCACGTGGAGGGTGATGCAGGTATCAGCCATGTCAGTCTATATTCTGCTGATATGCATGAAACGAATCAAGTCAAACAGCATTTTCTCTTCTCTCTCAGACTCATCACGGGCAATGATGACTGAGCTGAGTTTGAGCTCGGAGGAGTTTGATCATTTTTCCGTCGGCAGTCAGACCAGCATCACCTTCTGCCTCAAAGAGCTCAGGGTGAGTGTGTTCTCACACAAACCACAAAAATTCACATATTCAATCCCAAAGACTGCTGTGAAGACAACACATCTAGCACAATGTCACAATTTTTAGAGTGATTCAAACTATATTTAAGGCCTCAATATCCATCTTATTTTTTCGGTTTCATCTGCTTCCAGTTACTTTTATCTGTACAAAACAGCTTGCTATGCTGTTTGATATAGCAAACTGGTATTTCTTATATTATTACACTGGTTTTAGTGCAAGTAGTTTGATTGGATCTCTCTCTCCCCCTCCCTCCGTGTGTGTGTGTGTGTGTGTGTGTGTGTGTGTGTGTGTGTGTGTGTGTGTGTGTGTGTGTGTGTGTGTGTGTGTGTGTGTGTGTGTGTGTGTGTGTGTGTGTGTGTGTGTGTGTGTGTGTGTGTGTGTGTGTGTGTGTGTGTGTGTGTGTGTGTTCCTGTGTGGCTCAGTGGTAGAGCATTGCGTCAACAGCGCAAAAGGTTGTGGGTTCGATTCCCAGGGAACACACATACTAATGAAAATGTATAACCTGAATGCAATTGTAAGTCGCTTTGGATAAAAGCGTCTGCAAAATGTAAATTTGTGTGTGTAAATATATTTAAAAAAGTTATTTTGGAGCCAAAAAATATTACATTTTAATGAAGTATTTTTTGTCGTTTTTAAATAACATGATTAATCGTGCACAAGAAGATAAGGGACAAATACATAAATGGGTCAAATTTTATTAAATTTTTTACTTTTGTGTTTTTCTTGAAGTAAATCCAAAGTCAGTAATGGATTTTAAACAAAATAATTAAAATATTTTACTCTTGATTTTGCTAATAAAATAGCTATAGAATGCTTATCTCTGGTTTTCCGTCAGGGTTTGCTTGTATTTGCCGAGTCGTCTGGTCTTCCAGTTTCTATGTATTTTGACGAGCCAGGCAGGTCAGTTTCTATTTGCTTATGACCTATAGCCCAAGTTCACCTTTATATTCACTTTGTTTTTGTTTTTTATATTTAAAATCTATTTGTATGCTACCAATCAAAAGTTGGGATATGTAAATTGTTTAAATATTTTTTTAAAGATGACTCACCAAGGCTGTTTTATTTTATCAAAAATACAGAAGAAACGGTAATATTGTGAAATATTATTACAATTTAAAAGAACACAACACATTTCTATTTGAATATATTTTAAAATGTAATTTATTCCTGTGATCAAAGCTGAATTTTCAGCATCATTACTTTCCGTATCATTACAGTCTTCAGTGCCACATGATCCTTCAGGAAATCATTCTAATAGGCTAATTTACTTGCTGCTTGATAAATAGTTTCCATGTTACCATGAGTCGTGCTGCTTAATAATATGTTTTAGGATTCTTTAATAAATGGAAATTTTAAAACTATTTATTTAAAATATAATTTTTTTGTAACATTATAAACAGTGTCGGGGTAATGCATTACAAGTAACGCGAGTTACGTAATAATATTATTTTTTTCAAGTAACTAGTAAAGTAACGCATTACATTTTAATTACTTTTGAGTTACTTTTTTCCATTTATTGACGACAGTGCGCTGTGTGAACATGATCTTACTGTAGTTCTAGACTAAATGTGAATGTGTATTAATTCATTCCACTCGCAAAAAACTGATTCAATATTCATCAAAATTCATTAAAACAGTGAAATGCAAACTCAGAATATGACGCAAACCTGCAATAAATAAATATGTTAACACAAATGTATCTAAACTCATTTTATTAACCAATGTGTTTGCTGCTGACCTTTGATGATCCAGTCCAACCATACTAATAAACAAAAATTACTTTAGATAAACTAACAATTGTGCTTCATTGTTATTTTATTGCTGAAGAGTGTTGAACCTTCTTCTCCTGCATTCTACTGTACAGACATGATTTACTCGTCCTTCAGCCTGAGGTTTATTCATGACACTTTTTGGTGTGAAAGCGCTTTTACATGTACTATAAATATAACCTTTTATATTAAAAACAAACAATCAAGCCCTGCTCATATTTAAAAAGTAACGCGAAAGTAACGCAAAAGTAATGTAATGCATTACTTTAAATAAAAAGTAACTAAGTAACGTAATTAGTTACTTTTGTTAGGGAGTAACGTAATATTGTAATGCATTACTTTTAAAAGTAACTTTCCCCAACACTGATTATAAATATCTTTACTGTCACATTTTATCAATTTAATTTGTTCTTTCTAAATAGAAATATGTATTTGTTATTGAAAAATAATCTTACTTGATCCAAACTTTTTAAATAGCAGTGTATTTGTGTGTTCTCACCGGTTTGTGGTTGTGTTTAAGTCCAGTTATCCTGAGTGTAACAGACAGTGTCCTGGAGGCTAATTTTGTCCTCGCTACACTGTCAGAGGACTCGCATCCAAAGAACCACGTCAACTCCAACATAAAACGGTAAGTAAAATCATAAAGTATGGAACATAATCTTAAAAGCTTTATAAAGAGTTATATTTGTTACTTTAATAATTATTCCCCTCAGCCCTGACACAGAACAACCACCAGATGACTTCATGAGCGATGACATGGACTCGTTTCTCATTGCCATGGAGACCAGCGAACTTCCTGGACCATCACATGTCCCCACATCCCCACCACGACCCACCAATAACAGAAAACACTCATCCAGTGAGGAGGAAGCACTTGAAGAAGGACCTCCCAACAAAAAGGTACAATAGTCATTTAAATGAATCATTTAAAAATATAACATCTAATGCCCTGATCCCACTAATATTCAGTCCCTGATTTCTTGTCTTACAGTTTTGTTCACTTTTCTTCGGTTCGGTTCTGCCCACTCCCTCTCAGTTGCCCAATCAGACGATGCAGAGCCAGGAAGTGCTCGCAAGTGACAGTGAAGACGAAAATCAGACAGAAACATCATAACTGTCCATTGATTGAACTCAAACTTACACGATGTGGAAATAGCGCTCCCACATCCAACCTCACAAAGACTGCTGAATAACATTTACACATGTCTACTGTCCTGATTTTATTTTTCTATGAAAATAATTATGGTTTTAAACCAAGAGACGAGGCAGTGAATATGACAAACCACATCAAATCATTGCACAAGTCACATTAAAACATCTCACTCCCTCTGTGGAATACAAATATGTGATCGAGTCTCTGATTATTTAAAAATATCCGTCAAAAGAGTTTCTCCTGGTGTGAGACGTCTGAGAGTCACTGTTCCCGGGGGTCACGGCATTATCAGCACCCTTCCTGCTGAGCACCTGGAAGCTCTTTCCTCTTGTCTGAGGCTTTTTCCTTTCTTTTTCTTTGTCCTTTTCCTTCTCTCGTTTCTTTCTGTCTTTCTCTTCTCTTTCTTTTCGCTCTTTCTCTCTCTTCCGCCTCCTCCTCTCTTTTGCCGTCAGACTCTCCTCTTTCTCGCTGAAGTCCTGGATGAGGATTTGGGGGACGGGGGTTTTATTGGTCTCCCCTCGGAGACGGCGAAACAGACCCAGACGTTTTGGAGGGTCTGGCTTTGTCGGTGAGTTGATCTGAGCGTGTGTGTCCTGTGTCGGTGAGGGTGTTGTCTGTTCTGAATGTGTGTGTTCTTGCTGCTGTGGCTCTTTGAAGGTGTCCTCAGAGAGGATTGTGGGATAGGAAACCCGCGAGCTGGAAGTCCTGCGCACGCGGAGGTGAGCTGGGACACTTGGGTTTGGGGATTTTGAAGATGAAATTGAAGTGGGGGACTCTAACCCTTTGCTGTTTCCTGTTATTGCACATTCATTGTTATGAGGGTTGCCAGATTCAGCAGCACAATCCCCGGTTTTACACTCAGATTTGCCTGATCCAGCACTTACATGCTCTTTGTTGGTCTCTGAGTTTTCCAATCTGATTGGGATATGATCTTCTTTGTAATCTGGGTTGCCAGATATAACGGCATAATCCACTATATTGTTCTCAGGGTTGCCAGATTCACTTGTATATGGCTTGTCATTGCATTCTGAGTTGTCAGATTCAGTTGTAACATGTACTTCTTTGTGATCCGGGTTGCCAGATCCAATATCAGAATCCACCATATTGTTCTCTGTGTTCTCAGATCCAGTTGTAACTTGCACATCATTACATTCTGGGTTTTCAACAGCAGAACCAACTATATTGCTCTCTGAATTGTCAGATCCAACAGCAACATCCATGTCATCGCTCTCTGTTTTTTCAGTTTCAGTGGTAAGATCTGTCATGTTGTATTCAAGGTTGCCAGATTCTGTTTTAACATGCACATCATTGTTTTCAAGGTTGCCATCAGCAGAATCCACTTCACTCTGCTCTGGGTTTACAGATTCACTTGTAACAGGGACACTGTTGCTCTCTGGGTTGCCAGATCCAGCAGCAATTTCCAGACTATTGATTTCTAGTTTGCCAGAATCCGCAGTAATATCTATTGTGTTGCATTCAAGGTTTTCTGAACCAGAAGCAGCATGCATTTCATTGCTTTCTGCATGGACAGATCTACAAGTATCCTCCTCTACATTGTTTGTGAGGTTGCTTGATTCGTCAGTATTGATTTCACAACATACTATGTTTTCAGATTCAGCTGATTTATTTACTTCACTGTTTTGGGGATTGATCTCACTGATTTCTTTATCACATCTGCCAACAGAGTGTGTGCATACTACTGTTGCACCCTCCTTCTGAGGTTCAAGGATGTTGGTGTCATCAGCAGAATCCACTTCACTCTGCTTTGGGTTGCCAGATCCTTCTGCATCTTCCACAGTGGAATCTATTGGACAATGCTTCAACTCTCTGGAAGTAACAGTAGCATCCACGTCACTGTGCTCTTGGTCGCCTGATTGGGATTGCTGTTCGGGATCTGCTGGTCTGTCTAGAATCTCGGTTTCTTGTTCAGTTTTTAAAGAGAATGATGTTAGCACTATTTCAGGTGGTTGCAATGTCTCTTTACCACTATGAGAGTGACTATCGCTCTCGTCTAAGCTTGTATCTTGTCTGTCATCCTCTAGTCTCTCATCATCTTTCTCCTCACACATGTTTGAAGAGTCTGATATCTCTGTGGTCTCCTCAGGTAGAAGATCAAACTCTTGCTTAATCCTTTCCTCCTCTGCATCATTATGGTTTTCACCAATAAGCCGAGTCTCCTCATCTTCCTCTATAGCTGTGTTTATGAACAAATCTTCTCTCTGCCTTTCTGAATGTTCTTGTTCTTCATGTTGATCACAAGATGTTTGAGACATCTCTTCCTCCTGAACAACATGTATCTGTACCTCTTTCTCTGGGGTATTTTCTTCAGTCATTATGGTGTTTGGGAACCTATCTTCTGTTTGTTCTTCTTGTTTGCAGTGTTCCGTTCGTATTTCTTCTTCCTGGATGTTGCTGTCTGGTTGTATTTCCTCTTCCTGTTTACTGGAGTCAGTCTGTATGTCTTCTTCCTGTGATGTACTTTCTTCACATGGCTCTAAAATTATCTCAATCTCCACAGTCTGTTCATCTTTACACGTCTGATTGTCTGTATTCTGTTCATTTTGATTTGTTGGTGCTTCTGTGTTCTGATCATCTTGATTTTTGTCTTTTTCTATATTCTGTTCAACCTGATGTCCTTGCGTTTCTGTACTCTGTGCATCTTGATTTGTGTCCTGTATATGATCATGTGTCTGTATGCTCTCCTCAACCACACAACCAGCAGTCCTTTCTTTCTCATCACGTCTTGTTGTTTCTAAATGATCCTTCTGTTGGTTCAAAGACATTTCTGTATGCTCTATCTCAAAAACATCGCAGTCAATGCTGGAGGACACCACGACTGAGATTTTAGGATGTGTGTTGTGATCTTTGTTTGAGCAGAGCTCGTCTGCTAGCCTGTCCCGTTTGGCCCTTTGCTCCCCAACGATACCGCACACACTCCTCCTCCTCACCTCATCGTCGCTCTCCTCCATCACACTTCGCGAGAAGTTTCTTCCCCCTCCGTCCCACTCCTCCACGTCAGCCTTACTGCTCCTCTTCCTCCATTTCTTATGCAGAACCGAAGGAGAAAGAGAAGAGACTGAACGCGTGAGAGTAAGAGAAAGACTCTCCTTCGGTCGCTCCTTCTTTTCATGTTCCTTTGGTTTATCCTGCGCTCTCTCCCAAACCATCCGGTATCCGTGACATCGCCCTCGCGGGTCAAAGGTCGAGTTTGGTCTCTCTTTTTTCCATTTCTCCATCTCTTTCTCGGTTTGTTTTTGCAGCTCCGCCAAGGACAGGGACACCGAACATACCTGAGGATGTAACAGTGGTTTTGAGTAAATAGGTCCGTCAGGACTTAAGGCCACAACTTTTGAATTTTTGCATAGTCACACTAGAGGTGTGCGATTTTATATATGTTTTACGATAATATGGTAATTGTTGTTTAAATCATATGCAATTAATCATTATTGAGTACATCGCAAAAACTAAACAATAGTACACTAAGAGAGGCACACTATGAGATGTAGGTTAGACAAATATGCCCTGAATGACTTTTTTGTCTTTTATATTTATATAATCCGATGTTGTTAAAGGGTTAGTTCACCCAAAAATAAAAATTAGCCCATGTTTTATGTTTTTGTTTATGACTCTTCTTTCAGATGAATCCAATTGGAGTTGCATGAAAAATGCCTTTGCTCTTCCAAGCTGTATAATGGCAGTGAATAGGTGTTTAGATTTTAAAGCATGAAAAAGTGCGTCCATCCATCATATAAAGTACTACACACTGCTCCGGGGGGTTAATAAAGGCCTTATAAAGTGAAAATATCCATATTTAAAACTTATCAACTGTAACCTCCAGCTTTTGCTAACTGTCGTACAAGTGTTCACGAGAGTGGCGATACAGCAGACGATGTAAGTGATTCACTTCAGAAGGCCTTTATTAACCCCCCGGAGCCGTGTAGCACTTTTTATGATGGATGGATGCACACTTCAAAATATCAGCACCCATTCACTGCTATTGTAAAGATTGGGAGAGCCAGGACATTTTTTTATTATAACTCCTATTGTATTTGTCTGAGAAAAGAAAGTCATATACACCTAAGGTGGCTTGAGGGCAAGTAAATCATGGGGTAATTTTTGGGTGAACTTACCCAGTAATGTGTAAAAACAGCAGACGGTCTAAATGTAAATGCATATTCTCTCTCTGACAGTAGGTAGCAGTTTTAGAAAAAGAGAAGTACATGTGTTCACCCAGTTCACAGGACAACAAAGAAGTCAAACAGTGTTTAAATGTTTCAAATATACAGTTTTTAGATTTTTGAATTCACTGTGGTGTTTATCAAACCACCAAATATAAGACTGCGGATACAAGAGAGCTAGTGTTGTAAGAAGTCAGGTCTCTATCAACTAATAGTTAAACAAAGTACACACGAACAACATTAATTTAAAATATGTATATAAATTCTTACATGATAAAATAAACCGGACTAACTGAAATATTTACACAGTTAACATGTAATTACTTTAACCCCGCAGTTTATAGCTGTCATTTTCCTTGTTGTGAATATTGTCATTACTGTATAAAGCAGATAAGTGTTGTATAAGCTATGCTATCATAAGCTAACTAAAGCCGGGCTCGCACTGCAATTTTTTTTAAGTCCTTTAGGATTGTACTTGTGAGACTGTACAAACATGATGATCATGTCACACTCTGGGATGTCAGACTGTACAACAGTCAAGACGCGTTAAAAATGGGTTCGCACAAGGAAACTTGTCTGGAGTTTTACATTTTAACATTCAGTGACTGGAAGCTGCGTTGCGTGTGGGACCGAAATGTTGGCTATCATGAAAAGTATATGAATGGTGGAAATACCGACGTATTTAAGAAGAATAGTGTATGCAGTTCTACACACTCACATGAAAACAGCGGCGCAAACCGTGTTTATATAGAAAATGCTACATCAGATGAATCCTGTGAGCGCAGGACGAGAGCGCCAGAGTTTATGGCTGATATAATAATTATCTAGCATTAATTCTGCTCTTAGCTTGTCTTGAGAAACAGATAGTTTGACATTCATCGTAGGGGTGAACATCATCCGAGTGACATCATCCGGTTCAGCAGCAAGTGCTCTGCTGGGTTATGCCCAGGAAGAGCAGGAGATATTTGAGGGCGAGGAAGTTGAGACTGAACCCTCTCAATCCTCCTGCCCTGCGTATGACGAGTTATTGGAGGTTATGGAGCATAAAAAAAGCCTTCCTTTTTTCCCTGATCTCCCTGAGAAGGGGTGAAAAAAGCAATTTTTCTCATATTCATAGGTTTCAGCATACTAGTTATGCTGACATTGAAGGAATGCGTGAAAATGGCTATGACGGAATGCCCCCTGTGGAAGAGACGATAGCCAGCTATCTCTCTGTGGACGAGACATCCTCTCTCAAGGCTCCCTCCTTGCCATCTAAGCCCCTCAATCTTGCTTAAATGGCAGGGCATATGCAGCAGCAGGTCAGACCGTCGCTTCGTTGCACACTATGGCGGTGCTTCAGGCGTACCAGGCTGATCTGCTGAAAGACATGGATATGGGTTTCCAATAAAATCCAGGTCTGAGACCAAACAACGCAGGGGTCCTAGCCCATCTCGGTCTGGGGATCAAAGATGGGCTCAGAAGGCTAGTGTTGCGACTCGTGCCCCTCCCCCGCCTGTGGGTAGGGCTAGAGGGAGGCGCGGGTCAGAAGAGGCAAGACCTGAGGGAGGTGTTCCAGATGAGGCGTCCTAAACAACACTCTCGTCCGGACCAGAGTAAGAACATCTACTCCTTTCCCTCGGGGGCATCTGCCCTCATCTTCCTCTCTAGTTCCCCTGCAACCACCGTTAATTCCAGCTGACCGAGGTTAGGTGGAAACTTCCTGCGCTTAACATTGAAGTCTCTATACTGGACTTATGATGTTTTAGGTTAAGTTCTATGTTTCCTAGAAACTACCTAACTGACGGTCCTGACCTGACTCTTCGCACTTCGCTCCGGGACTAATCTCATGCGCAGGAACCAATGGATGATTACGATCCATTTCTAAAGGCTATCATCTATCGCTGTGATTACCTCACTCATCGATACTAGATCCAGGCTAGGATAAGAGCCCTGTTCCAACGACCTCTACCCCAGGATCATATGGCCAAGACGTAGGTCGCTGTGAGAGCCTCCATTGGTCATCAGGGCACAGTGGTAGCTGTGTAGCTAGCATTGCTCCCCTCACCTTAGAGGGTCACCTATGAGCATGCCGCTCCCTTATGGATGTCTGAGTTCCCTCTCATTCTGAGGAATGAGTTCTCCGCTCTCCAGAGCTCCTTGTTGGTCGAGCTAACATTGCTCCTTGTTGGTCGAGCTAGCATTGCTCCCCTCACCATAGAGGGTCACCTATGAGCATGCTGCTCCCTTCTGGATGTCTGAGTTCCCTCTCATTCTGAGGAATGAGTTCTCCGCTCTCCAGAGCTCCTTGTTGGTCGAGCTAGCATTGCTTCCCTCACCTTAGAGGGTCACCTATGAGCATGCCGCTCCCTTCTGGATGTCTGAGTTTTCTCTCATTCTGAGGAATGAGTAGTTCTCCGCTCTCCAGAGCTGTCATAGAACGTTGTCAAATCCATGTTATGGTAAGTGCACACGCTAAGGCTCTGTGCACTTTCTAAAATCCACCCGGTGGTAAGATCGCACATCAAGTGTTCTGTGTTCTTTCTAAAAACCTGTACGGTAGGGTTACGCACTGTAGCTTCGTACCCTTTCTTTGAATTGGTCAGGCCTTGTGCCTTGGGCCCCACTCTAGCTTTTTGTCCCAAAATTTTGGGTTTGAACTGTGTGTCGCTACCAAAGGGTCTGTTGAGACAGTTCCCTCAGCGAGCTCGTGCAGAGCAAGCAGTAGCCCCTGGGTGACCGGCCAGGACCTAGTTATTACCACTAGGCACTTGGCCATATCCTCTTAAAGGAATCTTTTTCTGATTCTAAGCCTTTTGAGCTCTACCCTGGGTTTGAGCTTTTGAGCTCTACCCAAAAAAGCCCTTTTGACCTAACCCTGTTAGGTGCCGTTTGTCCCGGCACCTAACAGGTAAAGTTTTAGGGTATGCAGCTCGGGTCTTTGGCCAAAGGGATAAGGACACTGACAGCCATCAACTGTCCCAGGGACAACTCCCTTAGCCCGGTAGAGTTGGCTTAGTGCTCGCCTTTTGAATGAAATTGGCTTGCGCTCCCCTCAGCATGGTGGCGTGGGTATATCGTTCCCCATAGCAACCCCTAGGGGACGCAGTTTGAATTTCCCATGAAGGGGAATGTCTCAGGTTACATATGTAATCATGGTTCCCCGAGTGGGGAACGAGAAACTGCGTCCCCTAGGCTATGTGCCATGCTTCGGACGCAAGCTTCAGACGAAGAAGTAGATGATGTATTCTCCCGGCGCCCTTTGTACTCTGGTCGCGCAGGTAGTGAAGTCATAGCCTGTCGCCGGCCAACAGGTTGTGTTTTTATATGTATGCTTCAGACACGGGTCACACTGACGGCATTCCCCATAGCGACCCCCTAGGGGACGCAGTGTCTCGTTCCCCACTCGGGGAACCATGGTTACATACGTAACCTGAGACATTTTCTATGTAGAGCCATGGAAAAGAGATTAGTAAAAACTGTAGCATCGATGGTATGCGAATTTATGTGTCATTAAAATTAAAATTGCACCAAATTCTGCACAGACGATTCATTATGGTGTGAACAGGCCTTTATTCAGATGAGCTGAAATAATCAGTAATAATACCTCATGGATAAAGGCATCAGCCTGCTCATTTTGGACATGCTGTTTAACCCCTCGCAATTTCTCCAGCGTTTCCATCTGTCCGTCACACTCCTTTCGCAGCCGTCCTTCTCCCAGACATCGGCGCACCAGCACCACAGCGACCTGAAACAAAACCCGCACACCTGCAACACACACAAGCTGTGATCAATGCATGGACTTCGACAACAGCTCAACATGGCAAGAGGTGTAATAAACCGTGTTGGGGGAAGTTACTTTTAAAAGTCGGGTAATAGCCATAAATAGGAAAAAATATTCCAACAATGGCATCTAGTATCAGTATCAGTATAACACACATCTAATATCAAAGTCAAACCAACAATTACTAAGTGCACCTTTAAATCATGCAAATAGTTGCCTTGTCCATATACCCACTTGTAATCTTTGCACTTGACCACTTATATGACGTATTTCCTGTGTTTGGCCCAAGTGTTCAATTGAGGATGAAGACCACAAGTGTGTGTCGAACTTTTCATTACCTGATGGGACACACTTATAGTGTTGTAAAAATGCAAGTGTGTACATAGCTTTATTTTAATTTTAACTACTTTGTCTGTTCAGTAGTCCCTATAACATGACATAATTTAATTTGTGGTGCTTCTAATTAAGTGATAAAAAGCAGTTGCAAATGTTGTACAAAATAAATATCACCACTACTCATCTTTGCACCAAATAAACCCCATAAAAACACTGTTTTTCTACCAAATTATATGCAATATCTAATTATTATATAATTTTTAACTTACATTGGAAAGGTTTCCGTAACCTCTCATGAGATCTCGGCAAAAAGTCTCACAATTTATTTCCAGAACATGATGCATGATGGGATACACTAAGCATCCAATAGCGCTCCGGAGCGGTATTCGAGATAGTGTGCATTAAGGGCACTACGCTTTGCTGTTTTTAAAACCTTGCCTAAGACTACTCAAGTGGCCAAGACCGCAAGTGTGGCTATTTGGACAAGGCAATATAGTTGAAAACAAACCATAGCAGAAAAAGAGATCCCAGACTCTGAGCAGAGTGTCGAAGGGCAGGTGACGGCTGTACAGACACATCAGCCAATCAGTTGCAAACATCAGAGGCTCCACCCCCTGATTCTGTAGGTGTTTGTGTGCAGCTGGACACAGTTTTTTTAAAATGCTTGAGATAACCGCAGCATCAAATAAAACACCTTCCTGAAGAAAAAGAAAAACAAAAGACTATTTATACATTTTAATGAACATTTAACTGTTTTTTTAATGGTTACTGTAAAGATGCCTAACCAGCAGAGGACTGTAGTATCCAGGGAGGTAGAGCTCACTTATCTGGACTAGACACCAGAACGCCTCCTAAAACAAATAAACAATTAGGCCATGTTTAGCATCAAGCTTGCAAGCAAACAAACTAATTCTACAGTAGCCTATACATACAGTACAATTTCTGAGCAGAGTGTCAAAGGGCAGTAATAATAAAGGTACTTTGCTGCCGTACCATGGGTGCAGCAGGCGCAATGATATTACGCAGTTATATCACCCATGGTACGGCAGCAAAGTTCCTTGATTTTTACGCCAATGAGAGTATAGTTCCTAGCCATATCGGCCTAGAAAATCAAACTTTTAATTTTCCGTCAGTCTTAGTACACGATGTAACTACAGAAGAGTCAAGCTTTAAATAGGAAAAATATTGAAACTCTTTGCTCATTGTTGATCGAGATTCTAAAGATCTAATCCGATTCAATTATCTATGCTAAGCTAAAAGTGCTCCCGCCAGACCCTGAGATCGGCTGAATGGATTCAAAAACTCTAGGAGAGTTGTAAAATGAGCCTATTTGAAAAAAAGTGGAGTGTTCCTTTAATCAAGGAAAAACATCTTTGTGGCCCCTTCAAAAATTGCTTTTGAGAACCCCTCACCCCACCGGAATGTTAGATGAAATTTCCGCACATTAGAGGAACTATCCTTTTAAAAATAGTAATAATGCTCCATGTTATTTAAAAAAAAAAGCAAGTAGAAGTTTCAAGTATGAGTTTCAGTAACATTTTTTTTAATAAATACTTTTACTCACCAAGGATGCATTAAACTGATCAAAAGAGACGCTGAAGATGTTTAGAATTACAAAAATATTTCTATTTCAAATAAATGCTGTTTTTAATGTTTTATTCATCAAAGAATCCTATAACAAATTAATCACTGTTTCCACAAAAATATAAAGCAGCACAACTGTTTTCAACATTTATAATAATTAATCTTAATAATAAATTAGCAGCAAATCAGCGTATTAGAATGATTTCTGGAGGATCATGTGACACTGAAGACTGGAGTAATGATGCTGAAAATTCAGATTTGTATCACGGGAATAAACTACATTTGAAAATAAATGAAAACAGCTGTTTAAAATTATACAAATATTTACTGTTTAGCCAGGTGAATAATCATGACAGAAGCAGTACCTCCGCAGGCATGTTCATCAGAAGGACAGCAGCCACTGGACCCTGCGCCTGGCAGTAGCCCTCGTCTGGACGATACTGAGTGTATGCTTTCAGGACCTCCAGCAAGTCCTTCTGACTGCTCATACAGACACCAGACAGAAGAAACCAGACACGAATGAGAAAAGAAGCTTTATGACTAATATTGTTATAGAGCACATTCCAAGGCATGGGAAGGGCAGTACAGTACCCATGGCCGTCTTTGGACTGGAACATCTCATGGAAGGGAAACTGTCTGTCTGTGTCTCTTTTGATGATATCGGTCCATCCCTGATGATCTGGAGCTTTAACTAGACACTAGACGAGTTGCAGAGAAAACACAGGGCTTATATAAGAGTATAAAAAAATATGATACAAATATGACCAGTCACTTACTTCGTAGAGTTTGTCATTTTTTTCTTTTCTATCCTTAGCTCCACAGAGCAGTGGCCAGCCCTTTGCCCTGACGGATGCTGGGATGCCCTTCTGGCACTGACCTTTGACCTGAGACAAAGGAAGTGAGCTGAGCCATGCAGTCGGCTATTGTAAGGATCATGCTATGAAAGCTGTTTTGACTGAAGATAACTCCAGAACTCATCCAGATTTTAGCAAAATAGTCAACAATATTGGATAAAAAAAATGTTTTTTAGTAATCACCTATAATAGCATTAAATGTAATGATCCCAAATCTTTTTTAATGATTGGTCAAGGTACATAACAGAGGAATTTGGCATTAATTTGCTGCCTGCAATATTTGACATTCAACATCCTGTATCATATGTAGGCCGACTAACACATGAGGTCTCACACTATAATCAACAGATGAATCAATGCTCAAAGAATCAAGATCATATCAGCTGAATACATTTATTTTAAAAACTAGTTTGATGATTTGGTATGTCGCCACATCTAATTCAAACAGGAGACTTTTGCTTTATTGCCAGCTTGAACCAATAACAGCTTATGAAATAATGGGCAACTGACACATCCCTAGTTTAATAACGGTTTATTGATTTGTCAATTTCTAGTTCCATAAATAAACTATAAACTCTACAGTTTACAGCTGTTAAACTTATAAATAATCTGAATGTTATTATTCTTTCTCTTTTTAGTCCATTGTGAAAAAGAAATGTTTAATTGAATGTGCGCTTATAGTGCACTTCAAATCTTAAAAGTATAGTATTTGAGAAAACCTTCTTGTAAATATATATTATATAATATTAATAAAATAAAAGGGCACTTTTTGTAAATGTATTTGTAGTATACATTAATACTACAAGTTAATATTTTAAATGTGCCAGCTGACCTTTGACCTTTCTTATTACATGCAATTTTACACACAAGTATACAACAGCAAGACAGACACACCTTGTTGCTCTTTCTCTCCATCACTTGCTCCCACTGAGTCATGAGACTGAGCCACTTGGACTCTCGATGTCTCACTAACTCAGGACATGGACCATCCCTGTCAACAACACACACAATCAGCAACACTACACTCACAGTACAGCAGCATACTGTCACCATCACTGTACAATCAGTGGGAAAAATACTTTCCACTGAAGCAGAAATAAGACACCTTTACCCTGCTTCCTACCTCACTCTCACTAAAGCGCGTCCCCTTACCAGAGCAAAGCGTGAGTGTCACAAGAAGCAAACACACAGAAAACAGGAAACCACACTCTGACAGGCTAGAAATTACTATGGCAACATGACAGGATGTTGAGGAGGAGAAAATGAGAGTAAGAGGTGCGGAAGATGACGGTAATATATAATCATAAGTTATGAAGTATCAATACTGGTAATACAGGATTAGTAGCACTTTACAAAAAAGATTTGACCACAGATTATATATTTAATCACACACACACTGGGCTCAACTAGGGCTTACAGTATACAAATACAGTCACAAACACTTAAATGGGTTCCACCCAAACTCTGAGATGTGATGAACAGACATCAACACTGACCTGTCAGTTTCTCCATTCCCTAGAATGAAGCCAAAGCGGTTTGTCTCCATAACCGTGACCTCCGGCCCATGATTCCCCTCCTCATCCTTGCTATCGTCTGGTTTAACAGACATCTATGTGTGTAGGAGAGAGAAATGCATTCAGAAACATGTTTGAGAACGAATGGATTTCTATGCCAATCTCATTTCTGTTACCAAACAAGCGCCGTTTTAAAAGCAAATTCAGTTGCATGACACAATATACATGGCACTGCATTATGTAATGATGTTTAACCTGTAGTATGCATTGATTTGGAACTGAACCGGATTTATTAATGCACATTAATCACAGTCATCATTGATACAGTAAAACAACTGAAAAACTGAGTCAATTGTGCGATAAAAGTAAATAAAGCAAAAGCTACCTTCACGCTTCTGCCAAACTCAAAGGTGCCGTTGTCCTCTGATGGGAGGGAAGACAACTGAGACTAAGACTTCCGCTGTAAAGTCAGCTAGTGTGTGGTTGTGCATGTGTGTGTGTGTGTGTGTGTGTATATGTGTGTGCGTGCGTGTTTCAATAACTAATGGTAGGAAGAAAGGGCCTCTTTTACTATGAAAATCAAATAGCCCAGTGATTTCTTGTGTTAACCGTTATAAGGAACTGAAAGTGCAGTTTCACTAGTTCCCTGGTGAAGACACATCAGGTAACATCACATTAATCGAGAGACTACATTGAATATTTGTACTTTATTTGTCACTCTGCAGGACTAGAGTGAAGAATTAGTCATTGGCTTTGTTTTAAAATATTTTCCACATGGCTCATATCACAATATTATTTTAGAAATACCTGAGCTACTACACCATACACCAAGCATCTTTATGCTGTATTTTTGTATGAATGTGTTTTGAAAGAAGAAGTTGTTAGTAAAAAATAACTGAAAAAGAAAAGGAAGCATTTAAAACAAAACTTCAAATGCTTCCTCATTGAAAGTTTGGATGGATTTTATCCATGAAAATTTGCTAAATGGTAGTAAATGTTACCACATCTTTATTGAGGAAGAGCTAGTTATATTAAAAACAACATTCAATTGTAAATTAAGTTATGTTGTAAGTAAAATAAAAAGTGAAAGTTGATACCTGGTTTTACTTACCTGGTGAGTTTTTTATTCAAAACAACATTCAAGGTGATAAATATAAAATGAGAAGCGTAACCTCTCTAGCAGTTGAAGGAGTGTTTAATATTTCCAGATTGTCACATGTTTTCCCATTAAAGCAAAATATTTTTGTGTATTTCAAGTCATTTTGCTCAAAAAAACGACATTAAACACTTCACTTACAGATAGATACAAACCTGTAACTTACATTCATAGCGAAAATAATAATAATGAATTAATAATAATTTGTTACATTTATAAAGTGCTTTTCTAGGCACTCAAAGCGCTTTACATATTAAGGGGGATATCTTCTCATCCACCACCAGTGTGCAGCATCCACCTGGATGATGATGCGACGGCAGCCATATTGCACCAGAACGCCCACCACACACCATCTTACTGGTGGAGAGGAGACAGAGTGATGAAGCCAATCAGAGTTTGGGGATTATTAGGAGGCCATGATGGTCAAAAGCCGGTGGGCAAATTTGGCCAGAATGCCGGGGTTACACCCCTACTCTTTATCAAAATACATCCTGGGATTTTTTATGACCACAGAGTGTCAGGAACTCAGATGAGACGTTTAACGTCTCATCCGAAGGATGGTGCTTTTTACAGTATAGTTTCCCCGTCACTATACTTGGGCATTAGGACCCACACAGACCACAGGGTGAGCACCCCCTGCTGGCCTCAGTAACACCTCTTCCAGCAGCAACCTAATTTTCCCAGGAGGTCTCCCATCCAGGTACTGACCAGGCTCAGGCCCTACTTAGCTTCAGTGGGAAACCGGTCTTGGGCTGCAGGGTGATATGGCTGCTGACAAAAATGCTTGAATGAGTTGTTTTCAACCAGTTATCCTCATTTCTGTCAAAGCATAACCTACTGGATGCTAACCAATCAGGGTTCAGTAATGGACATTCAACTGAGACTGCGCTACTCTCAGTCACTGAAGCCCTGCGAATTGCAAAAGCTGATTCTAAATAATCAGTTCTCATTCTCATTCTCATCTGCTGCTTTTGACACTGTTAACCACCAGATCCTCCTGTCCACCCTCTCATCACTGGACATCACTGGGATTCCACTTCGCTGGTTTAAATCCTATCTCAATGGTAGGTCTTTCAAGGTGGCCTGGGTCATTGGGGATCCTCAGGGATCGGTTCTTGGACCCCTCCTCTTCTCCACATACACTACATCACTGGGTCCCATCATACAAGCACATGGTTTCTCATACGATTGCTATGCTAATGGCACACAGCTCTCTCTCATATCGACCAGATGATCCAACGGTATCTGCATAGATCTCAGGCTGCCTGGTGGACATCTCGGCATGGATGAAAGAACATCACCTACAGCTCAACCTGGCAAAAACTGAGCTTCTTGTCCTCTCTGCCCCTCCAACTCTACAGCATGATTTCTCCATCCAGCTAGGTTCTTCTACAATTACCCCATCAATTACCCCATCAAGTTCAGTCAAATCTTGGTGTAATTTTCAATGACCAGCTGACTTTCAAAAACCACATTGCAAAGACTGCTCGATCTTGCAGGTTTGCACTTCACAACATCAGAAAGAGCAGGCCCTTTCTGACAGAGCATGCTGCACGACTTCTTGTCCAGGTCTTTGTCATTTCTAGACTGGACTGCTGCAATGCTCTTCTGGCTGGACTTCCATCATGCACAATCAAAACTTTACAGATGATTCAGAATGCAACGGCACGACTGGTCTTCAGCGAACCCAAAAGGGCCCATGTTACACCTCTCTTTTTATCTCCCTGCACAGGCTCCCGCTTGCAGCTCGCATCAAGTTCAAGACACTGATGCTTGCATATAGAACAGCCACAGGCTCAGCACCCGCCTACTTCCACTCCCTTATGACAATCTACATCCCCTCCAGAAGTCTGAGATCTGCGAGCGAGCGTCGCCTCATGAAGCCATCACAGAGGGGCACAAAATCACTCTCCAGAACATTTTCATTCACCGTTCCTGGCTGGTGGAATGAACATCCCACCCCCATCCGGAATGCTGGATCCCTGTCAATCTTCAAGCGACACCTGAAAAAAAAAAACACTTAACTTTCCTTAGCTTTGCTCTCTTGCCCTTAACCTCTCACTGTCTAGCTAGAATTTGCTCTGAACAATGCCTATAAATTTGTATTACAAGCAGTTCCTGTGTCTGTTTGCCTCTTTATAATGTACCGCTTATTGTATTCCTCAATTGTAAGTCACTTTGGATAAAAACGTAAGCTAAAATGAATCAATGTAAATGTTTTAATGTGACACAGGTGTAATATCTTTATGGAGGAATCACAGCAGTGACAGGAAATGAGAGGATCCTCTGTGGTGCCTGTATCTCTGATCTCTGGGCGGAATTGTTTTTTGAAGCGGCCCTGACAGGATCTCTGGGACCCGGTTGCCCATGGCTGGAACCTTTGGATCAGCAGTGTGAGTGACCTCTGTGACCAGCTAAATGCATCTTCGGACTTTCGAACCAGGAACCTATGTGGAGTCTGTAAAGAGCTCTGTGTCCATGACTAAAATCCCTGATGCATCCATGACACTCATCTCCGGGATCTGGATGCCAGTGGCAGGAACCTCTGGGTTCAGTGAGAGGAACTTGTGAAGCGGGCTTAACAGAGAGCTATGGACAGAGAAGGATCCCACTCTGGGTGACTCCATTATTAATAATATGATTGGATTGTACAGTACTTAAATAACTACAACTAAACTATTTACAATAGTAAAACTATTTACATACTGACAAAAGAAATGTATAGCCTGCATGCACTGTAAGTCGCTTTGGATAAAAGCATCTGGTAAATGCATAAATGTAAACTCACACATCCATAGGCAAGTAGTTCTGCAAGATGATAAAACTACCGCCTCAAGCCAAGACACACTCTTAAAAGTGCAAGTGCAGTAGAGATCCTGTAATCACTTATCCACCAGCCGAAGCATCCCGGGGAGTTCAGTGCTGTAAATATGTATATTTTGGACTAATCTGAATAGTTTATCAATGGAATATTACATTGTTTTTAATGCAGTTTAACGTTACCTAACTAGATGACCAAGGACTGCTAGACAATATGTGACTTGGTTTAAGGTTACTTTTTGGGGTTTAAAAGCCTAAGAAAGGGTACATAAAAATGAATAAATAAAAACAATAACTAAAAAACTTTACAAATATATATAAGTGCTAGCTTTAGTCGGCATCTTTGCCTAAAAATTATTTTATAAAATAAAATGTTATTAGACAATTATTAGTCTATCTCAAAACAGTGTTTTGTTTACAGAAGGCATTTGTAAAACATGAATGTACTTGTATGACACAAGTTGTTTCATAAGGTATATGTGTTCCTTTGTGGCTCAGTGGTAGAGCATTGCGTCAGCAGCATAAAAGGTTGTGGGTTCGATTCCCAGGGAACACATATACTGACAAAAATGCTCTGCAGGATGTGTGTCAGCAGTGCTTTTGTCTGCTGTAGGCATCACTATAGAAGCAAAGACCCGTGCAGATGGCCGTTATGACATTGACAAATGCATCTACTGTGGATTCTGCCAGGAGGCCTGTCCTGTGGATGCAATCGTAGAGGTGCACACATGCATTACACTGAGACATAAGATACAAATAGTTTTATTACATATATACTATAGATTCAGTAGATATAGCTGACGGAACACATCACAGAGAAGACATTTAGTCCAAAATAGCTGAAGTTATACACTGGTTACGTCGATAATGTAATAATTTCTCCTCTCTCTGTGCCAAAAATGTATAACCTGAATGCAATTGTAAGTCGCTTTGGAAAAAATCGTCTGCTAAATGCATTAATGTAAATGTAAATAAGGTCTGACAGTTTGGGAGAGGAAGAGATTAGCAGAAGCAGACTTATGGCACAGATCTGTTCATTTGGCATGAAGCCCGGCTGCTTCAATTTCAATATAAGAGGTATATTTGCACCACTGACATAAAACTATATTAATCATGAACATAAATATTTGCCTGTTTTTAGCTGATTAGGATGGAGGTGACATTGTTATATTCGTGCTTTGTTACAATTTGTATTGTTAAAGGTGCTATATAAATAAAGGTGACTTGACTTGACTTGACATTGTGCATATACTGTATTCCTCACAGGTCAGTTTATTGTTTAGTCTGTGCAGTGAGGTTACTGGAGTTGCCATAGAGGAAAAGTTGATTTTGCTGCAAAACAACACAACATGCCATGCACTTCACTTTAACACAGTTCAACAGGACTGCACGCACACACTGCACTGCACTAACACATCTGCTATCACTGGACACCATACAAGCACACCCACGACATTGCATATGCATAATCTGTTGCACCTTGCACAACTATCTGTTGCACAACCAATCTACTGTAAATTATAATCTGTTGCACCTTCACATATTACTATGCATAGATGTGGACATAATTCAGTAATGTGTTCATAATGTGGACACAGTGTAAATACGGTGTATAATGTGTATTGGTGTATTGGTAACGAAGTATGTCTTTATAGTACACTGTGTGTACTGAGTATATGTATGTATATTTTGCACATTGTCTTCTGTAAAGTCTGTAAATATGTACTGTCCATATGTAAATTGTTGTTTTGTTTTTTTGCACTGTCTGGAGCACGCTCATAAGAATTTCACTCACCAAGGCACTTGTGCTGTGGTGATGTGACAATGAAAGTGATTTGATTTGATTTGAAAATTGTTTTATTTAATTCTTTCGGCACTTTCGCAGCCAGACTTGCATGTAAACCTGTCCGTCCCTTCAGCCTTACCATCCACCGAGGAGGCTACAGTAAGATCATACACATACCGACCTGCATTCTCACACCCTAAACATCTGCCGTACACAATGTCCATCTCTCTGTCTCTCTATAGAAATTATGAATGCTGCGGAGTTGCCTATGGACATGAAGTCCATCACAGACCACGCAGCACAAGCACTGCTGTGGACCGAACTGCTCAGAGGTGTCTGCTTGTTTAAATTTTTTCTGCCTGTATTTATGATACTTGTTTTGCATTTGAACCAACATGCTGAGATTTTGCAATATATACATTTGTGTTGTTGAATACATAATAACAATCATAATACATTTTTATTTTTGTTATTATTATTATTATTTTACTGTATAATTATTATTATATTATTATTCTGTTATATTCTGTGTGTGTTGCATATTTAGGCATTACTAATAATAAATATTGTTGTTTCTCTATTATTATTATTATTATATTCTGTCTGTTGCAGGTTTCACCAAGAATAATAATAATTATTATTATTATTAAACTAATGATAATAAGATAAACATAATAATAACGCAAACAAAAAAATAACAACACTCATTTATTATTATTATTATTATTATTATTATATTCTTTGTCTGTGTTGCAGGTTTGGGCATGGCCATGAATTATTTGTTTAGAGAGCCGGCTACTATTAATTATCCATTTGAGAAAGGCCCTCTCTCTCCCCGTTTCCGTGCTGAACATGCACTGTGCAGGTATCCACCGGAGAGGAGCGCTGTATGCACGCAAACTGTGTGAGGCGGTGTGTCCTGCTCAGGTATATATAACAGTGTTATTGTAGTATCAATGAGATTTTAATACATCAGGTCAAAAAAATGAAAATAAGAAGTGCATTCTTGGCAACTACTGAAGCTGAAATAAAATGATGTATTTCATCAAGGCTTTAGTTTCATATTTTATTTAACTTAAAGTCTGTTTGATCTCAAGTAACAAAAATTTCTATGCTTTCAGTTTTAGTTAGTTTAGCGATCGGCTCTGCAGGATGTGTGTCAGCAGTGCTTTTGTCTGCTGTAGGCATCACTATAGAAGCAGAGACCCGTGCAGATGGCCGTTATGACATTGACATGACCAAATGCATCTACTGTGGATTCTGCCAGGAGGCCTGTCCTGTGGATGCAATCGTAGAGGTGCACACATGCATTACACTGAGACATAAGATACAAATAGTTTTATTACACATATATACTGTAGATTCAGTAGATATAGCTGACGGAACACATCACAGAGAAGACATTTAGTCCAAAATAGCTGAAGTTATACACTGGTTACGTCGATAATGTAATAATTTCTCCTCTCTCTGTGCCAGGACCCTAATTTTGAATACACCACTGAGACTTGTGAAGAGCTGCTGTATAATAAGGAGAAACTGTTGAATAATAGAGATCGATGGGAGGCTGAGATTGCTGCAAACATTCAGGCAGATTACCTGTACAGATGAACTACTAAAGCTCAGATAACACCCTGATAACAGCAAAACAACCAATAGAAAACGTCTCGGGTTACTCGCATAACCCTTGTTCTCTGAATAGGGAACGAGACACTGCGTGAGCTTTCAGGCTTTGGGAATGCCCCTGGGCGTGCCGATTGTCTGAAACCCCTATAGAATCACGCCAATTCATTGGCTGATGGTGCGAAGCCGCCCCTGACGTACTCACGTCGTCAGCTTCTACTGGGGAACGCGCCATCTGCTCCTCAGATTTATCTGCCTAAAAGAGCACTGTCGGCAGCGTGAGGAGCTTGGCAGCAAATGCAGCGTCTCGTTCCCTATTCAGAGAACAAGGGTTACGTTACGCGAGTAACCCGAGACATTCTCTATCATAGGTTTACTTAACGCTGCGTGAGCTTTCACGCTTTGGGAACGATATACCAAACACGCCAAGCTAAATACGCTGCCCCATCTGGTCCAATAACGAACCAACAACATACGGCTGGTTCAAGCAGATAAGACCTGAGAACCTGGAGCCGTATCAATATCAAGGTTGTAGAACCTGACAAAAGTATGCGAAGAGGACCATCCTGCCGCTACACAAATATCCTCTAGGGAAACCTCTCTAAAAAGAGCTTGAGAGGAAGCTACGCCGCTAGTAGAATGCGCCCGAAGACTAAGAGGTGAAGGAAGGCCACGCACCTCATAAGCCAGCGAAATGGCATCTCTCACCCAGTGAGAAATCCTCTGCTTTGACGTGGTAAGCCCGCGGCAGCCAACATCAAAACACACCAGCAATTGGGAGAATTTTCTCCAAACTTTGGAGCGATTCAGATACAGCTTCAATGCCCGTACTGGGCTGAGCATGTGAAGCTTCTCATCCTCACTCGAAGCAAAAGGAGGAGGATGGAAAGAGTGAAGTGTGACCACCTGAGAGCGAAACGATGTGGACAATAACTTGGGAATGTAACCAGGCCTAGGCCGCAGGGTCACCTTGACTAGACCCGGGGCAAAGTCCATACACATCTCACTGACAGAGAGGGCCTGCAAGTCTCCAACTCTTTTCAATGATGTAAGTGCCAACAAAAGAGGACCTTAAGAGTCAGTATCCGCTCTGGAGCTGACTCTAGGGGCTCAAAATGGGGGTGCCACTAGACCTTCGAGGACGACTGATAAGTCCCAAGAAGGAACTGTCATAGGGCGAACCGGCCTAAGCCGCCTGACCCCATGCATAAAAGCGGAGACCATCCGATGCCTTCCCAGGAGGACCTCATCAAGCTCTATCCGAGCTGCAATGGCCACGACATAAACCCTTAGGGTGGTCGCGGCCACCCCTGTTGTCAGTCTCTCTTGCAAAAACTCCAGCACTGGACCAATAGGGCAGTTAACTGGGTCTATTGCGCGAGCCAAACATCAGGACTCAAAGACACCCTACTTGGAAGAGTACAGCTTCCTAGTAGCGGGGGCCCTGGCACTGGCGATGGTCTCCTGAACCTCGACAGGCAGATTATTCATCAAGGCCCTTGGCCCCTTATGGGCCATAACCACAGCTTCCAGATCTCTGGCTGAGGATGCCAGATCCTGCCCTGAAGCTGGGACAGCAGGTCCCGCCTGATCGGAATCTCCCAAGGGGGCCGATACAGGAGGGGAGTTAGCTCCGAGAACCAAGTCTGGGAGGGCCAGAATGGGGCTATGAGAAGGAGAAGGGCACCACTCACCTTCACTCTGCATAGGACTGCCGGAATCAGCTTTACTGGCGGAAATGCGTACAGACTTACATTCGGCCATGGATGGGCGAATGCATCTATGCCCAGAGTCATCGGGAAACTTAGGGAGAACCAGAGCTGGCATTGGGACGACTCTTGAGAAGCAAAGAGGTCCACTTCCGCTTCGCCAAACAGATTCCAAATTTGGGTTACCGTCTGACGGTTCAACATCCACTCTCCCGGCCTGAGTTTCTGTCTCGACAGAAAATCGTCTGCAAGGTTCAATATTCCCAGAACGTGAACTGCCCTTAAGGAAAGGAACTTGCCCTGTGACCAAAGGAGAAGACGGCACGCAAGCCTGTCCAGGGTGCGCGACCGTGAACCCCCCTGACGGTTTATGTGGGACACTACCGCCATATTGTCCGTTCTGACTATTATATGATGCTTCCCAAGAACGGGGAGAAAATGCATCAAAGCCAGGAAGACAGCTCTGAGTTCCAGGCAGTTTATGTGCCAGGAAAGGAACTCTCCTGTCAATTCCCCGCGCGCCGGTCTGCCTTCGTCATTGATGCGTCCATCGTGATCATATGGCGACGGTGAATCGCACCCATTCTGACCCCACTTTGGAGGAAAGCGGGGTCCCGCCATTGAAAAAAGGGGCCAAAAGCAACTGCGCAACACCCTGATTAGGCGAGTGGCTGGTATCGTGGGGTGTAGTCTCAGCCCTTTCATCCACCAAAGGAACGGCCTCATGTGGAGCAACCCTAGGGGCAACACAGGGGAGGCCGCTGCCATGAGGTCTAGCAACCTGCTAGACATGATGGCCTAGCTTGAAGCGGGCCAGGCATGCTGTAAAATTGGATATCCGGGCAGGAGCCAAACGGGCCTGCATCTGAACGGAATCCAAGCGAACCCCCAAAAATACAGTTCGCTGAGAGGGGAAGAGAACACTCGTCTTGGCGTTCATTCTGAGGCCAAGAGAATGAATGTGGCGGAGAATGATATCTCTGTGATGACTCACTAACTCCCTGGAGTGGGCCAGAATGAGCCAGTCGTCTAAGTAATTCAGAACACGAATACCCTGGAACCTCAAGGGGGCCAGTGCAGCATCCATGCACTTTGTGAACGTTCTCGGTGCTAAGGCCAGGCCGAAGGGAAGGACCTTGTATTGGTAAGCCTTCCCTCCAAAGGCAAACCGAAGGAACTTCCTGTGTCGCTGGACGACCTGGATGTGAAAATATGCATCCTTTAGGTCGATAGAGACAAACCAGTCCCCTCCTTGAATCTGAGACATGATCGTCTTCAGGCCGCACCTCCTGGCTGCTAGGCGGGAGAGCATCCGCTAAAACAGGCCCGAAGTCCAGAGTCGGAGGCTGCTGTTAGCAATATATCATCTAGCCTGAAGGAAACGGTGTCACGTGCCTCCAGGCTAGGATACAAATAATCATGCACAAATTCAACCAGAGAATTCGTGCGCACGTGCTCGGGAGAGAGAGGGAGAGAAAAGGCGAGGCCTGTCTGCTCACTCTCCATCGCCTCGAGCTCGACATCCGAAACCCCAGGTCGCGGACTCACGGGGGGCCGCAGAGGCCTCCGGAGCGCGACGGGGAAAAACAGATGACTCCTTTTCAAAAACCTCAAGCCGAGAGCGGAGGGTTCTGAGACGGAGATTCTCACAAAATTTACATTTTGAAATCCCATAAATCGCCTCGCGTGCATCCGAAAACCCCAAACACTTAACACACTTACTGTGCGGGTCATCGCTCGCGATAAATTGAGCACACGGCAGTTGACAATGACGATATTCCATGGCACTTCACCGCGAGGAGAACAAAGTTCCGCTGTATGCAGTCGCCGAAGTGCAAATGGAGAAATCCGTGTCCGAATAAGTTATTTTTGGGCCAGAAAAATCGCAACAGAAGGGCTAGTATGGCCGCTTCGTGAAGGCAGAGAAATCCGAGGAGCAGATGGCGCGTTAGCCAGTATAAGCTGACGACGTGAGTACGTCAGGGGCGGCTTCGCGCCATCAGCCAATGAATTGGCGTGATTCTATACGGGTTTCAGACAATCGGCACGCCCAGGGTTATAATAATGTAGCATAATATAAATCAAGAAAAACACACCAATGCGTAATAAATGTTTATCTGTCTGTTGTTTAAAGTAGTGCATTCAAACATAATAAGTTGTTCCCAGGAGCACATATTATTGTCAGACTTTGTCTCCCTCTGCCTTGTGTTTCCATGCCCATATTTGGTTTTCCTGTCCTAGTTTCCTGTCATTAGTAGATTAGTATCTGTCTGTGTCTCAATTGAGTTCCAGGTGTGTCTAGTTTAGTCTCCCTATTAATAGTCTGTTCTGCCCCGTGTTTCCGGTCGGTTATTGTATATGTCTACAGTTAATGTCATCTGTGTCTGTCTACTTCCACCTACTAGTAAAGTCTTCTGTTTGTGTATATCCTCGTCTCCTCGTTCCTGGCTCCCTGAGTGTTCAGAACCGACAGAACCATGACAGAATAACCGACCTCCATAGAAGGAAAAATTAAACAGATCTTTCTTCACGGCGATGGAGTTCGCCGCCTGCGCCCTCGTCCTTAGCCGGCGGAATCTCCCCTTCGTGGAGTTCGCCGGGGAACTCTGCGGGCTGCGGTGATGGAGCTCCACGACGCAGCAATCCTCCATCTGTTTCGGCTCGGGGCAAATTACCAGCACCCTATGGATCTCCCAGACACCACAGGATTGTGTTGGAGAGAGAGGATCTACCGGTGTCTGGGAAGTTTCCGGTCCCGAGTTGAGACCAGCCCACTAGTGTCTCCGCTGGCCCTGCCCAGCTCATCTTCGTCTCCGCTGGTCCCATCCATCTCATCTTCGTCTCCGCTGGTCCCGTCCATCTCATCTTCGTCTCCGCAGGTCCCGTCCAGCTCATCTTCGTCTCTGCGGGTCCCGTCCAGCTCATCTTCATCTCCGCTGGTCCTGCCCAGCTCGTCTTCGTCTCCGCTGGTTCCGTCCAAATCCACGCTATCCGAGCGCCCCCTGGTGCCCCTGGGCTTGTTGGTGGATTATGAGGGGATGGTTTGGAGCCCAGCCCTAGAGCCTGCTCCTCACCAGCGCCCTCCAGTGCCTGCTCCTCGCCAGCGCCCTCCGGTGCCTGCTCGTCGCCAGCGCCCTCCGGTGCCTGCTCGTCGCCAGCGCCCTCCAGTGCCGTCTCCTGGCAAGTTCTCTAAAGTTCCTCCGCTGGTCTTACCCAGCTCATCTTCATCTCCGCTGGTTCCATCCAGCTCTCCAGAGCACCCACGAGAGTCAGAGCCGCCCGAGCGCCTATGAGAGTCAGAGCCGCCCGAGCACTCACGAGCGTCAGAGCTGCCCCATCGCCCACGAGCGTCAGAGCCGCCCGAGCACCCCCGAGAGTCAGCGCCACCCAAGCGCCCACGAGAGTCAGCGCTTCCGGAGCGTCCCCAAGAGTTGGTCCCGTCCAGCTCACCTTTGCCTCCACTGGTCCCGTCCAGCTCACCTTGGACTCCGCTGGTCCCGTCCAGCTCACCTTCGTCCCCGCTGGCACTGTCCAGTTCAGCGCTTCCAGAGCGCCCCCAAGACTCAGCACTACCCGAGCGCCCACGAGAGTCAGCGCTTCCAGAGCGCCCCCAAGAGTTGGTCCCGTCCAGCTCACCCACCCCCCCTCCCCATTGGATGTTATACGGCGCGGGACGCGCCTATTGGGAGCCTATCGGTTATTGTATATGTCTACAGTTAATGTCATCTGTGTCTGTCTACCTCCACCTACTAGTAAAGTCTTCTGTTTGTGTATATCCTCTTCTCCTGGCTCCCTGAGTGTTCCGTGACAGAACGGAACAATTATACACTATTCCGTGACAATTATACACTGTTGTATGTGAATATTAAAATTCACATATTTGTTTATTCTCTGATGATAAAGTGATTTATAAATAAAACAAAAATGATGGTGTATTCCTTGGCTTAACATAATGATAATACACATTGTATATTCCATGGTATATTTTATTGTACATAACAGCACCTTCTGTAATTTTTATTTTATTCTATTTCTAGAACTAATTGTCATGCTACAGTCCACATATGTCCTTCTATCTTTTGTCTCGTAGTTCCTGTTTGTTCCCAACACAATAGTACATTCCAGAGATTAAGTATTTATTAAGCACATTTACGTGTGAGTGTCATATATTTGTTCTCTTTCATAGGTGAACTCAACGCTGCGTTGAACGCTTCGGGAACGCCTACTGCGTGACCGAGTCTGAATCACGCCACCGAAAAGCTCGCGCTGGATTGGCCCGATGAGCCTCGAGCTTCGAAGCTCGACGAACGGTTCCTCATCGGTGCACATTCCAAGCCTGAAAGGAGGAAGCTGCCATTTTTCAGCGATCTGCATCGAGAGATCTCCAGTTCCTGGAAGCAGCCATTTTCCTCCCGCCTTACTAACGCGGCGGCCGCTGACTTCACCAACCTTGTGGGTTCTGTGGAGCAGGGTTACACCACCATGCCGGTGATTGAGGATACTTTAGCCTCACATCTTTCACCCTCTTTGGCTCCTTCTTGGAAGTCCCGCCCCCTCCTTCCTTCCAAGCCGTGTAGGACCACTTCCGCCCTTATCGGGAAGTCCTACATCGCGGCCGGTCAGGCAGGCATGGCCCTTCACACAATGGCCATCCTTCAGGCCTACCAGGCGGACGTCCTGAAGGAGATGGACGAAGGCACCGGCTTGACTCCTGAAGCCGTGAAGCAGCTGCGAAGAGCCACTGACTTGGCGCTGAGAGCCACCAAGCACACCGCACGTGCCGTGGGGCGCTCTATGGTGGCTTCAGTGGCCGCAGAACGCCATCTGTGGCTCAATCTGACTGAGATTCGTGAGAAGGAAAAGGTATTTTTGATGGACGCACCCATCTCACAATCTGGGTTATTCGGGGAGGCGGTTAGCGCTGTAGTGGATAAATTCCGCTCAGCCAAAACGCAGTCGGCTGCTCTCAAGCAATTCATGCCGAGGAGAACAAGGGACTATTCAACTCCCTCCTCCTCTGTATCTAGGGAGCAGTCGCTCCCCAGAAAGGAGCCCCCTAGCGGCAGAGCCCAGGCCACGCGCCCTCCCCCCACTACGGTTTGGGGAGCCCGTGGCCGGTCTTCTTCCCGCCAACAACCACGCAAGCGGGTTAACCTGAAGTGGCCCAACAAACCTGCCGCTTCGTCTAATCCGGGTCGTTCCTGACCTCCGGGTCGGAATGAGGAGAGACGTTTCACCGTTACGGGGCGAGGCCAGATCGCGGAAGCGTTTCTGCCTGCCCCGAACGTGCTCTCCTCACTTAAATCTGTCACAGCCACCCTTCGAGGCTTGGTGTGCAGATCTAGTTCACCCTCATTTTTACTCGGGCTGGCAGTTGGGGGACGCGTTCGTCTTTTCCCCTTTGCAGCTCGTCCATTCGCCGCCGGCGAGCCGCATGTTAGGAGACACAGCTGTTTTTCTCCTGCAGTGTACGGAACCCGTGCCGGCCGCCCATCAGCCCAGCACTTCTCTCTCTATCATCCCGAGCAAGGACGCCGAGGGCTCTCCTTCACGGTGGAGGGTGCCGCTGCTGCCAGGCCTTCTCGACACCCCATCTCAGGTATGTCTTCCCTTACACGACACTCTGATTCCTCTGTCACACTTCCTTCACGAATGGGAGCGTCTACCCGGGGTATCGCTGTGGGTTCTCCACACAATTTGAACCGGTTACACTCTTCAGTTTGGGAAAAATCCCCCCCGTTTCGACGGGGTTCACCTGACAGTAGTAAACAGCGCCTCCAAAGCCTCTGTTCTACAACAGGTACTTTCCTCCCTCCTACAGAAAGGAGCAATATAGGAAATACCGCAGTCGGAAGTCGAACGAGGGTTCTTCAGCCGCTACTTCCTCGTTCCAAAGAGGGATGGCGGCTTGAGGCCTATTCTGGATCTACGGCATTTGAATTTTTCCCTCTACAAAGGGAAGTTCAAGATGCTGACGATGAGAACCATCATGTCTCAGGTCCAGGAGGGAGACTGGTTTGTCACCATCGACCTGAAGGATGCGTATTTTCACATCCAGGTCGTTCAAAGACACAGGAGATTCCTTCGGTTCGCCTTTGGAGGGAAGGCTTACCAATACAAGGTCCTGCCTCATTCTGGCTCACTCCAGGGAGCTAGTGAGTCGTCACAGGGATATCGTTCTCGGCCACATCCATTCTCTTGGCCTCAGGATGAACGCCAAGAAGAGTGTGCTCCTCCCATCTCAGCGAACCGTGTTTCTAGGGGTTTGTTTGGATTCCGTTCAGATGCAGGCCCGTTTGGCTCCTGCCTGGATACCAGATCTTACAGCATGTCTGGCCCGCTTCAAGCTAGGCCATCATGTCTCTGTAGGTACCTGCCGCAGGCTGTTGGGCCTCATGGCAGCGGCCTCCCCTGTGTTGCCCCTAGGGTTGCTTCACATGAGGCCATTCCTTTGGTGGATGAAGGAGCTGAGGTTATACCCCACTGTACCGGCTACTCGCCTTATCAGGGTGTCGCGCAGTTGCTGTCGACCCCTTTTAATGTGGCGAGACCCCGTCTTTCTCTGGAGTGGGTGAGAATGGGTGCGATCCACCGTCGCCATATGATCACGACGGACGCATCAATGACAGGCTGGGGCGCGGTCTTCGAAGGCAGACCGGCGAGCGGGGAGTGGAAGGAAGAGTTCTTCTTTTGGCATATAAACTGCCTGGAACTCAGGGCTGTCTTCCTGGCTTTGAAGTATTTTCTCCCCGTTCTCGGGGGGTATCATATCATAGTCAGGACGGACAATATGGCGGTTGTGTCCCACATAAACCGCCAAGGAGGTTCACGGTCGCACACCCTGGACAGGCTTGCGCGCCATCTTCTCCTTTGGTCCCAAGACAAGTTCCTCTCTTTGAGGGCGGTTCACGTTCCGGGAGTACTGAACCTGGCGGACGATTTTCTGTCGAGACAGAAGCTCAGGCCGGGGGAATGGATGTTGAACCGTCAGACGGTATCCCAGATTTGGGATCTGTTTGGCAAAGCGGAGGTGGACCTCTTTGCTTCACAAGAGTCATCCCAGTGCCCGCTCTGGTTCTCCCTGAGTTTCCCGACGACTCTGGGCATAGATGCGTTCGCCCACCCATGGCCGAATGTCAGTCTGTACGCGTTTCCGCCAATAAAGCTGATTCCGGCAGTACTATGCAGAGTGAAGGTGAGCGGTGCCCGTCTCCTTCTCATAGCCTCATTCTGGCCCTCCCAGACCTGGTTCTCGCCGCTTTTGACACTGTCAATCATCAGATCCTCCTGTTCACCCTCTGGACATCCCACTGGACATCACTGGGATTCCACTTCGCTGGTTTGAAACTCACTGGTCGGTCTTTCAAGGTGGCCTGGGGAGAGGAGGTATCCAAAGCACATCAATTGGTCACTGGGGTTCCTCAGGGGTCAGTGCTTGGACCCCTCCTCTTCTCCACATACACTACATCACTGGGTCCCATCATACAGGCACATGGCTTCTCCTTCCATTGCTATGCTGATGACACACAGCTGTATCTCTCATTTCGACCAGAGCATTCCAACGGTGGCTGCACGGATCTCAGGCTGCCTGGCAGACATCTCGGCATGGATGAAAGAACATCACCTACAGCTCAACCTGGCAAAGACTGGTTTTCAACGAGCCCATGTCACACCTCTCTTTATCTCCTTACATTGGCTACCAGTTGCAGCTCGCATCCAGTTCAAGACTCTTGTATTCTTGCATATAGCACAACCACAGGCTCAGCACCCACCTACTTCCACTCACTATTACGAATCTACATCCCCTCCAGAAGTCTGAGATCTGCTATGGCGCTTTTCCACTGCATGGTACGGCACGGTTCGGCACGGCTCGGTATGGTACGGCTCAGTTCGGGTCGGTTTGCATTTCCACCGCAGTTTAGTACCGCTATAGTGGGCGGGGTTATTCACGCGTCGTTATAGTTGCGCCGCCTCTACTGTAAACTTCTTGATTAAGTTAACTACTCATGTAAGTTAGCGTGTTCTGTAAAGTGAATTATCAATAAACTTTTGAATATTTCAAAATATACAATGTTTCCCTTATAATCGTGGCATTAATCATTTGTCTTTTTCAAGAGGTTCATTACGTGCTCATACAATAATACATATTTAATATAGTCTGGAGGTACACTTATTCGATCAGATTGTTTTTAATTGAAGCAAAACACAGATACAAAGGTAAAAATATAAACAGAAAACATACTCTGAAAATATAGCAAGTTCAAAAGTAACGTTATATACATAAGGTTTTTTCCTTCGGCGTCGCGCCATCAAGCTCTCACTGGATCCGCTCCTCGGCTATCAACGAGAGGAACGTCTGTACTTCCTCAACAGACAACGACACTGCTATTTTGTGGTTGATGCAAAAATGTGCGTTTGTTTAAACAGAAGTTGCGTCCGATCCTCCGCTGGCTGTGCTGATTTAAATCTAGCGGGTAGGGCTGTAGAGGGGGGTCTCGTGTCGCAAGTTCAGTGACGCAGTAATGACGATTCTCTCCGGCCAATCAGTGATCAGTAGAGTTTACACGTCACGTTTTGGTAATGGTACGGCTCGCTTGGAACCTCGGCTGAGGTGGTACTAAAAAAGTACCAGGTACCAGGTACAGTACCCAGTGGAAAACCCCCCAAAAGTGAACCGTACCGAACCGTACCGTGCCGTACCATGCAGTCGAAAAGCGCCACTAGTGAGCGATGCCTTGTGGTACCATCACAGAGAGGCTCAAAATCACTCTCCAGAAAATTCTCGTTCACCGTTCCTGGCTGGTGAAATGATCTTCCCACCCCCATCAAGAAAGCTGGATCCCTGTCAATCTTCAAACAACAACTGAAAACTCATCTCTTTCAACTCTACTTGACTTCATTATAAAATTTTTACAAAATTACAATATTTTTCACCTTTTCTAAATCTTCATCTTTCTTTTAACCTTTCTCTCCTTCTCTTGCTAGCTTGTACTTATTTGAACAATGCCTGAGACTTGGTGTTATGGGCACTTCTTCTGTCTGTTTGCCTCTTCAAGATGAATTGCTTTATGTATTCCCCAATTGTAAGTCGCTTTGGATAAAAGCATCTGCAAAATGAATAAATGTAAATGTAAAAGTAAAAGTAAATGTAAAAATGTATGTGTTCTTCAGTGATGCAATGATGAAACACTTCTTAAACCTGTAATGTTTTTATGTTATTGTATTTATTAATTTTGTCAATCCAGTGGTCAAATGCAATGTAGCCATTAATGACTGATCTTATGCGAACAAAAGTTGATTAAGATAATAAATTGTAATACAGATTGCAATTAATTACAATTAGCTTCAAGCTACACATGACAATTAAAGAGATTAATACAACACTTCTTGAATGTCACTATCAGTCACTATTGAGTGTCTGTAATAACTTCTGATTGTGGATTTTGATCAAATGATGAGGCAGAAATATGTAAGTAACATTTTAGAAGAATTTTATGTGGAAGATACACAGTTACAACTTCTGTGCGGTGTGAAGAAAAAGTAATGTAACTAGTAGTGTAACTAATTACTGTTGCCAGAAAGTAATAAGTAAAGTAACAATATTACTTTTGAAAGTAACTAGTAATGAGTAATACATTACATTATTTGAGTAACTAGCCCAACACTACATGTGGCCTCTCCATAATATGCATTTAATCAGTTAATGTCCAGCTCCGGCAGTGAGTTTAGAGTGACTCGCGCGCTGTGACAGCAGAGGGCGCGATGGTAGCGCGGCGCCGCTGCGTCACGTGGTGGGGCGGAAGCGTTTATGTGAGCCATGCTGAATCCCGCGCGGATGCAGCCATTTGCTCTCTTCCTCGATCGCTTCAGCACCGGTGAGTGAGGAACGCCGCCGCTCTGCGCACTGCGAGCGCCTTTCACAAATACGCTTTATTTTCCGCCGAACACAGAACACGCCCGAAAGCCTTTAATAATTGCTGAAGGTGTCTTGAGTCGCTCGGATCGCGTTTATTCGCCGCTGATGTGGAGTTATGAGTGTTTGATCACGGCTCGTCTCTGTCGCAGCTTCGCGCGAGTTGTTGGCAGCGCGCGATGCTGGCGGGAACAACGCTCTCTTTGTTCGCCTCTGAGTATTTATCTCGTTTTCCTTCATTTTCGCTGTCTTAAGTGCGTCATGTGTTGATTTCCGCACTGATGGCCTGTTTGAGGCCTTTATAAGCGGCTCTGCGAAGTTGAGGCTCCAGAAGCAGCGGCCTCGTGTGTTGGCGCGCATCCTTTATTTTAGACGCGGTAATGTTAGTTGTTCGTTGGTTAACACGGCCGTTTGTTTTGAGTTGCATATGTTGTTTGACTTTTAATATGAGTGAGAAAGTAGTGTTGTTGAGGAGTTTTGTGTAATTGTGGTTGTATTTTGGAATTGGTGCGGCCTTTTGTGTGCTGTGACTAACCGTGTCCCGCCATCTCTCCCGCAGAGTGACTGCAGCACAAAGACCAACACAGCAATGGCAGAAAACGAGCCACAAGTTCAGTTCAAGGTAACCAAACTTCAACTTTAAAGTGACGACAGGCTGAAGCAATGAATTAAAGAGCCTATTTAAATGTTGACCTGTTAGCGCAATGAATTGCTAAACGGTTTGGAAGTGAATTAGCAGATTTTTACGCGATAACTAACGCTTAACGTTACATAACAGACTGAGAATAAGAGGAGAACGTTTTTCTTGTCATTTCGGTTCTGCTGTGTTTTTACTATACGTTACCCTGGTTTCACAGACAAGGCTTGAGCCTAGTCCTCGACTAAAATGTAATTCTTAGTTGTTTCAACTGACATAAACTCGCACTGACTGATCTTAAAATATTTTAGTGCCTTTTTGTCTCAAGATGCACACCAGTAATGCTTTTTTCTACGGCACGTTTATAAAAAATACTTAAACGTCCTAATTGATCTATGGCGTATTCCAGGTTTAGTCTAAACCAGGGATAGGCAACGTTTGTCCTGGGGTGCCTGTCCTGTAGAGTTTAGCTCAACTCTAATCAAACATACCTGAACAAGCTAATCAAGGTCTTCAGAATGACTTGGGCTACAGGCAGGTGAAGCGTTTTCAGGGTTGGAGCTAAACTCAGCAGGACATCACAGGACCGACGTTACCTAACACTGGTCTAAATAAACTCTGTCTGTGAAACTGGGCCTATGCGTTCAACACTTAAATAGTCTGTACAAATTATGTACTTTCTCTAAAAAAAAATACGTATTTGTTTTGTTCCTGCTAATAATGTTTCTGAAACTTGCGCTCGCCAAAGTTACAATTATATTGATTTTACTGTAAGGCAATTGTGCTGAGAGGAATTATAAACCAAAAATACATAAAGTAACCATTTAATAAAATATCTAATAAAAATGAATCCGGTGTTGTCGATTTGTCCTACCCTGTCAGATTTTGCTATCTCTTATTAAAACAGTGGGTAGTACAATTCGACAACGAACAATTCTATCTGTTAATTGTTTTATTAATGTGTACACCTACCACAACCTTAAACCTACCCTTACAGTAATGCACATACAGTAATTACGTATTATATTCGCGGTTGTGGATAGAAGGGATACATCTACAGGGTTCCTACGGTCATGAAAAACCTGGAAAAGTCATGGAATTTTAAAACCACAATTTCCAGGCCTGGAAAAGTTTTGGAAAAATGAATAAACCCTGAAAGTTTTGGAGAAGTCATGGAAATCTATTTGACAAATCTCTTTATAATACAATTGTTTATTCAGGTCCTGAATTTCGGTACGGGATTGCGCATGGGCTATATCGCATATTTCTACTCTTTCCCGCAGCTTTCGACTTTAAAATGATGGATATTCACACATTTATTCAATAGCCTATAGCTTGTAGGCTGATGAGTAAATAGATCCACACAGAATATCAAATCGGTCATTTGAAAACGGATTCATCAGCTGTGTTTCCTCTCTTTGACTTTCTCTGAAAACACGTAACCAGCGCATCTCGTCTGCACTAAAGAGCTGCACGGTGCGATACAAGTCTTTCTCTGGCATTTTGGTACAGTTGACAGAATTGTCACCTGCCTAATCGGGTCATTGTTGCATTGTGACTAAAATGTAGCCTATTATTTATTTGCACGTCTTTTTAAGCCGTTCTGTAATCGCGCGCTCCAGAGGCGGTTTCCGCTGCACTCAGTCATGTCCAAATGGCGTCCGTATAAAGCCGCCTTGCGAGCACCAAATTGACTTTGGTACCAAACAAGCTCAGTAGAATCCTGCACGGGCCTCAAACATACGCCCCAGTCCAATCCTTGTCCAGCAAATTATCAGAATTACCTTCTCGAGTCCGACTGGAGTCCATGTCTGTCTTTCTCTTCCCCATTACACAGCTGCTGTTCTAGCCATTACAATAGTTCAGTTTCGTTTTTTAATAGCAAAGCGTATTTCGTTTCTTTATTAAGTAAATTTAGAAATCTGTTTGGAACATTTATTTGTTTATTAAATTCAAGTTTTTGTTTTTAAAGTATCTTTTGAGCAATCGGCCAGCTGCAGACAGTGAGTTTGCCTTATGTTTGATCAATTTAGCCTTCTTAAATCACCACTTGACTCAAATAAAATCTATATCTAAAATACTTAATAAAGCATATCACAATGTTAGTTTAAATGTTTAACCTAGACAAATGGGTGCTATTAGACAGGTCGAGCTGCTCTTGTCAGTCGCGGTATTGTTTCCACGAGCGGCTAATCCTTTTCATCACCATAATAATTTATGGATTTCTAAAATACAAAAATAAGGAGGAATCCTAAAACAAGCCCGATGCCCGGCCCGCGTCTGATGTGAAAATTGTCCCGAAGTCATAAACTAAAAGTCGAGGCTGAAATATGGGGCTCTAAAAGTGCAGCTTGTTGTGTTTAAGCGGCAAAATTACACACAAAATAACGTTAAAATGGCCATCCTGGTGAGCAGGGTGCGAACTATGGGCTCCCCTGAAAACGTGATTTGAAAAATCTAAAAATATTGACTGTTATTTTGTCGTGTAATTTCAGTTTTGTGATCATCGTGATCAACCTATTTGTTTTATTCATGTCTGCACCAACCATAAACCTACCCTTACAATTGTTGTTCAGCGTGAGAAAAAGGATGCAATATTGATGCGCAGTGAGCAGATGTAGGAAAATCTGACAGTAGGATAAAATGTCAGGACACCGGTGCTCATTCAAGATGGGTCTTTCCTCGTATGTCCCCACTTACATAATTACTTATAATGTAAAAATGATGTATGCAACAGTGTATTGATAATTCACAGCCTCAACTATTTTAAACCAATATTGTTCTTTATGGAAGGTGATTCAGATTAAAACAAGCAAAAACTATGCTTTATAGATTAAAACTGCCTGATAAGGCGATTTTTGAAAAAATAAAACCATAATGATCACAGAAAAATCGATAGAAAACCTGCTATTGGCACAGTTGTCTAGTTATCTGCCAATAATACATAATTGCACCTCAATACAATATAGCATTTATAACACACCCAGTTATAATATAATTGTGCGTTCATGTGACCGTTCACACCAGCCATTTAATAATGTTTACATGAAATCAAGACCGTGGAATGGTTAATTTATCTTTCAACTTTGCATAAAATACATCCAGTCAAATTTGTAATCAGATGGGATTATATGGGTTACCTTATGGCCTTAATTTAAATATTTGTTCATGGTGTAGGATTTAAGTACCAGTGTTGTGTGTAGTTTTACAATGAATCTCGCAAAACAACATTTCATAATTAAAGCCTTAATTTATTATTTGAAATGGATACAGTCTAGTATTTCCGTAATGCTGTGGCTTTATATATGACTGTTGTTTGGGAAGCGTGTTGGTCACTCATGCAAACTGTCTTTCACGTCCACAGCTGGTTCTGGTAGGAGATGGAGGTACGGGGAAAACCACCTTTGTGAAGAGACACTTAACTGGGGAGTTTGAAAAGAAATATGTTGGTAAGTCTTTTACTTCACATGGCATCTCGATGCAACTCTTCTGGAGTGTGTTGCTGTGGTGTGACGGAGTCACAACAACGGGAGGCTTTTAAATTTCTCTCTCCTCTTAGCCACACTTGGAGTTGAGGTACATCCCTTGGTCTTCCACACTAACAGAGGAGCCATCAAATATAACGTATGGGACACAGCCGGACAAGAGAAGTTCGGAGGCTTGAGAGATGGATATTATATTCAGGGTATGCAGCTTTTATCATATACACACTATACACCTTTACTGTCCAGCAGTGGTTTAACATGTGCATCTCTGCCTCATTACAGCTCAGTGTGCAATCATCATGTTTGATGTAACTTCTCGAGTGACCTATAAAAATGTGCCCAACTGGCATCGTGACTTGGTGCGTGTGTGCGAGAACATTCCCATAGTGCTGTGCGGTAACAAAGTGGACATCAAGGACAGGAAGGTCAAAGCAAAGAGCATTGTGTTCCATCGTAAGAAGAACTTGCAGGTACGGAGCACCTCTTGAAATTGACATTCGAAAGGGTCTGTTTTCGAAATGCTTGTTATAGATCTTATTGTGAATAATTCATGCGTGCTTGTTTAATTTTCAAAAATGCTTTTCGCTCGTAATGATTAATCGCTATAACTGGATCTTCCGGTAAGTCCTGTAGAGAAATCTGTTAAGTCAGACTTCTCTCTGGTGACGTTTATCTGCATCAAATTTTCCAACCAGCAGCCAATTCATAAATCCAAGTCCCTGCACCTATTTTTTTAATAAACCGAGTTAGAATCAGCTTTATTGCCAGGTATGTTTAAACACGTGGAATTTGTTTTATTGACCGACGCTCCAGTGCAACAATGACACGAATAATACAAATAATATACAAAATGGCAGAACCATGAATGTATGGAAATTATCTGTCAATACTTTCAATTGAATGCTACTTAGTTATGTGCTTGTGGAAAATAAGTGCATTAGTAAAGGCTGAATGTCAGACTGTTATTGACTGCAAATGTAATGCTAAATCGATGTATCCTTCTCTCTTTCTCAGTATTATGACATCTCTGCCAAGAGTAATTATAACTTTGAGAAGCCCTTCCTGTGGCTCGCACGGAAGCTGATTGGCGACCCTAATCTGGAGTTTGTTGAGATGCCTGCCCTTGCACCACCGGAAATTGCTATGGATCCATCACTTGCTGCACAGTATGAGCACGACTTGAAAGTAAGTGCATCATCTCGAATATACCTGCTGCTGCTCCCAAAAGTGTTCCCGTTTCATCCGTGCTGATCCGTACTTGTCTCGTTTCTCTTCTAGGTGGCATCAGAAACAGCTCTCCCAGATGAAGACGATGACCTTTAACCTGTTAGCCTTTGACCTCCTTATGGTAATGTCACTGGGATTTCCTGGTGCCATTCCTCCCTCTGCCCCTTTACTGTAAAACCCCAGTGCAGAATAATTTTATTTTTCAATTTTTGGATTGTTTTGTGTTTTGAATTTGAGTAAATTGTGTGGTTCATTTCATTGTAGACATGCTAACCGTTGCCACCCGACACACACATGCAGACATGCCTACACTGACACACTCGGAGGTGTGAGAGCCGGTTGAGTGTCCCAGTGCTTGTGCTTACTTCTCTATGTATGGCTCTAAGCACTAAGAGGAATTCTTGGAATAAAAACATTCTCAATATAATGATCCTTGCTTGGTCTTCTTTGAGCAAATTAACTGTTGGAGTGTAAATTTCAAATTGTGGTGGGCTACTTGTGAAACCAAAGGACTGGTAATTTCCCTTTTTCCATTCAGTTATTTACATGTAAACAAGAAAAAAATCAGTTTTTTTTTTTTTTTGCATTTGCTCTGACAAGAAAGCCCATTATTGCTCTGTTCTAAAATGTGAAGTTGCTAGTCATCTATACGTGACCCTGGACCACAAAACCAGTCTTAAGTCCCTGGGGTATATTTGTACCAATAGCCAAAAATAGTGGATGGGTCAAAATGATAGATTTTTCTTTTATTCCAAAAATCATAAGATCATGTCCCATGAATATATTTTATAAATTTCTTACTGTAAATAAACATAATTTTTTATTAGTGATATGCACTGCTAAGAACTTCATGTGGACAAATTTGAAGGCGATTTTCTCAATTAGATTATTTATTTTTTTGCACTTGATTCCAGATTTTCAAATAGTATCTCGGCCAAATATTGTCATATCCTAATAATCCATACATCAATGGAAAGCTTATTTATTCAGCTTTCATATGTCTAAATCTCAATTTTGATAATTGACACTTTTGACTGGTTTTGTGGTCCAGGGTCACAAATGGGACGAAGGTATTCTTTGTAGTGCAAATTGCTGTCGAGTCTAACAACAATCCATGGTGTCCACAAGAGTAGAACAGAGGTGCCTAGTTTAAGAACAATGTGGGTTTTATATAAATATAGGCAACAGCACATACATGGGAAAAGTTATTACAATTTTTTTTTGTAAAATTTGTTTAAATATTTGCGTTGCATTTGCTATTAGAATGAATATCAATATGGACTTGTAATGTTGGCTGTGTACAGGTGCCTCAATAAATTAGAATGTCGTTGGAAAGTTCATTTATTTCAGTAATTCAACTCAAATTGTGAAACTTGTCTATAAAATTAATTCAATGCACACAGACTGAAGTAGTTTAAGTCTTTGGTTCTTTTAATTGTGCCGATTTTGGCTCACATTTAACAAAAACCCACCAATTCTCTCTCTCAACAAATTACAATACTTCATAAGACCAATAAATATTTTTTTGTGAATTGTAGGCCTTCTGGAAAGTATGTTCATTTACTGTATATGTACTGAATACTTGGTAGGGGCTCCTTTTGCTTTAATTACTGCCTCAATCCGGCGTGGCATGGAGGTGATCAGTTTGTGGCACTGCTGAGGTGGTATGGAAGCCCAGGTTTCTTTGACAGTGGCCTTCAGCTCATCTGCATTTTTTGGTCTCTTGTTTCTCATTTTCCTCTTGACAATACCCCATAGATTCTCTCTGGGGTTCAGGTCTGGTGAGTTTGCTGGCCAGTCAAGCACAGTAACCAACACCATGGTCATTTAACCAGCTTTTGGTGCTGTTGGCTGTGTGGGCAGGTGCCAAATCCTGCTGGAAAATGAAATCAGCATCTTTAAAAAGCTGGTCAGCAGAAGGAAGCATGAAGTGCTCCAAAATGTCTTGGTAAACGGGTGCAGTGACGTTGGTTTTCAAAAAACACAATGGACCAACACCAGCAGATGACATTGCACCCCAAATCATCACAGACTGGAAACTTAACACTGGACTTCAAGAAACTTGGGTTATGAGCTTCTCCACCCTTCCTCCAGACTCTAGGACCTTGGTTTCCAAATGAAATACAAAACTTGCTCTCATCTGAAAAGAGGACTTTGGACCACTGGGCAACAGTCCAGTTCTTCTTCTCCTTAGCCCAGGTAAGACGCCTCCGACGACAACTGTAGCCAAATTCCTCGACACGTCTGTGTGTGGTGGCTCTTGATGCCTTGACCCCAGCCTCAGTCCATTCCTTGTGAAGTTCACCCAAATTCTTGAATCGATTTTGCTTGACAATCCTCATAAAGTTGTGGTTCTCTCGGTTGGTTGTGCATCTTTTTCTTCCATACTTTTTCCTTCCACTCAACTTTCTGTTAACATGCTTGGATACAGCACTCTGTGAACAGCCAGCTTCTTTAGCAATGAATGTTTGTGGCTTACCCTCCTTGTGAAGGTTGTCAATGATTGTCTTCTGGACAACTGTCAGATCAGCAGTCTTCCCCATGATTGTGTAGTCTAGTGAACCAAACTGAGAGACCATTTTGAAGGTGCAGGAAACCTTTGCAGGTGTTTTGAGTTGATTAGCTGATTGGTATGTCACCATATTCTAATTTGTAGAGAGTGAATTGGTGAGTTTTTGTTGAATGTGAGCCAAAATAATCACAATTAAAAGAACCAAAGATTTAAACTACTTCAGTCTGTGTGCATTGAATTTATTTAATACACGAGTTTTACAATTTGAGTTGAATTACTGAAATTAACTTTTCCACGGCACTCTAATTTATTGAGATGCACATTTATTTATGTTTTGTGTTCTGGTTATTTTGTATTTGACATGTTAATATTGTCACACGCTATACTTGCATAATAATAATACTAACGCTAAAAATATGAACTGGATTTTAAGTGGTTGCATAGTTAATAAGTTATCGGAGATGCCACAGGCCAAAATCCATTTAGACATGTTTAAAATACTTAACTACATTGCATTTTCTCTTATAATGTGAACATTTTTAAAAAAAAATTATCATCTAATTTGTGTATCCCATGATGGACATTTAATATAGAGCCTAGACTTCAATATCAGTTATTAGCAATTTTATATTTATGCATTATATTTACGTAATAGATTTGTATTTAAATATAGTAGTATAATATCAAAAGCTGCTTTAATCTCTATTGGCTGACTTTACAAAATGTGACCCTGGCATTGCAACCATAGTTTCTGTCAATACCGTAGTCCAATAATCAGTTACGACTGTAAAGTAGTAACGTAAGAAGTTTGTCGTATTTTTTTTTATGACAATGGTGTAGTAAAACGATCAGTAGCTGCGCGTTTTTGTAATATGATGCCGTGGCGCGATTCTTTCATACTGTGTGATGATACAATGGCACCAGCAGAGGGCAGAAGATTGTCATTTATCTCACTCATGAGAGAGGCTTTGGGTTCACAAACTTTCAGAAGGAAGGGGTTAGTGATCACAGACAGACAGCCATGACGATGGGTTTGACTGTGCTTCCTTATCCGCTTAGTGTTGACAGAGCAGAGAGGGTTAATGAATATCCGGCTCGTGCTTCATGTGTGGTGAAGTGGCCTATACTCCTTGATCTTTAACTCCATCCGCTGTGTGTGTGTCGTGTGTCGTGCTTCATGTGTGGTGAAGTGGCCTATACTCCTTGATCTTTAACTCCATCCGCTCTGTGTGTGTGTGTGTGTCGTGTGTCGTGCTTCATGTGTGGTGAAGTGGCCTATACTCCTTGATCTTTAACTCTATCCGCTGTGTGTGTGTGTGTGTGTGTGTCGTGCTTTATGTGTGGTGAAGTGGCCTATACTCCTTGATATTTAACTCCATCCGCTGTGTGTGTGTGTGTGTGTGCGTGCCTGTGTGTGTGTGTGTCGTGTGTTGTGCTTCATGTGTGGTGAAGTGGCCTATACTCCTTGATCTTTAACTCTATCCGCTGTGTGTGTGGTGTGTGTGTGTGTGTGTGTGTGTGTGTTGTGTGTCGTGCTTCATGTGTGGTGAAGTGGCCTATACTCCTTGATATTTAACTCCATCCGCTGTGTGTGCGTGTGTGTGTCGTGTGTCGTGCTTCATGTGTGGTGAATCTTTAACTCCATCCGCTGTAAGTGTGTTTATGTGTGGGGAAAAATATATGTATATATACAGATCACACACACACCTGTCTTGGCATGAAAAGCCCTTTCAGTAAGCAGTAGCCTGTGTAATAAATAGTTGTGACTTGCGGGTATAATAACATGGTATATTCCATGTCAGAAACATATTTGATATCTAAATCACAAAGTCACGTTGAATTGACTGTTTTTTAAAGAAAATAATAATTCTTAAACTAAAGAATAAGTCCTAGTATATAATGAATACTCGCTAGTATATAAATAGTAGTTAATGCAATATGGTTTCTGTTATTTAAATGATTACTGATTACTCATTATTGTAAAGTTATTGGCTATTATGGGCAAATTGGGTATAAAAAATATATATATTTGTATTATTTATTTTACATTTACAGTAAATGGTCAGTGAAATGCAGTGTCAACTTTCTGTAAATGTAATAAATATTCAATAAAGCTTCAAAAGGAATCAGACAAAAAAAAGGTATTAAAACAGAATAGACAACAATGCACAAAATGTGTGAGAAAATAATGTTATGTAATTAAAATTAGTTCATAATCACAAATATTTTCATTGAAATTAATAAGTATTGAATTTAAAATATACATTTAACAATGATATTATAATTAAGACATTTTTATAATTGGATATAGGCAAGAAATGTCAAGACCTCAAGATGTGAAAAACCATTTAAACATTTCATAAATAAAAGTGGTTTTACCTTTAATACTTAAGAACATTAAAAATGTAGTACTTTCAAGCAGCAGTCGGTAAATAAACAAGAGGGATGGATAAGCAAAATGAATACCAATTCAATCTGAATATTTTTTGATAGATAATGCTATCTTTACTTCTGCAAATGTTTGTGGCTGTGTCGTACTAAAAAAAAAATCTTTGAATTACTTTTACTTGAGTAAAAGTAAGAAAGTACTAGATTTCTAATGCAATTGAGTATTAAATGATATTTAATACGAAATGTTGTGCAGTAAAAAGTAAAATATTATGCTTCGGAATGTGAAGTAAAGTTTTCTGAAGAAAAACACTTGAAAAGTACTTTTAGCAGAGTAAAAATACTTCACTACTCTCGGTCTCTGAGTCGCGCACACAGGTGACCGCGCAGGGCGTGACCGTAGAGAGAGAGAGAGAGAGAGAGCATGTGTGTGTGAGAGAGAGAGAGAGAGAGAGCGAGCATGTGTGTGAGAGAGAGCGCGCATGCGTTAGAGAGCAGCTCTTTCAGACCGATTATAACGAGAGAAGAGAGGGAGGAAGACAGATTAAGCAGACCGAACACAACTGTTGTTTTAATCCTCTGAGCGGATAGATTTAGAGGAAAAACTCCTGGTTTGGACAAGAGCAGCCATATTGCAGGGACCTTTGGTGGAATAACAAGACTCAGAGGAGCAGGAATACGAGGAGTTCAGGAGCGGACCCTACTTTTACTGCACACTTTCCCCTTTCATTTGACTCTCTCCTATTTATTATTTATTTATTGTGTTTTTAGATAGTAACCGATATATTGAAAGATGAAGGACCGACTGGAGCAACTAAAGGCGGTAAGCGTCTGCTTCTATTTCTTGTTTAGTAAACGCGCATTCACACAAGTGTATGGGAATGACATTACGCAATGGAGTTCACCTCAAACCTCATCTTCAGATTCAGTGCTGTTAGACTGTGGTTATAGTATGAAGAAGGACCATTTGGTAACTTTGGTACTCTTTGTACAATTGTGGCTGTTGCTTCAAAGAGAAATTATATAAAAGTTCAAAAGCGTCTAAAATGGGGTCTGTGTGGATGAATGTCCAATAAGTGCTCAATACATACAATACTTAATACAATAAGTGCTCCAATAAGCCATATTAGATGTGGTGTAAGGAGTGAATAGAGGAGAGTAGACAGTGCTGGACAGCTGATGTGTCACCTGACTCGTGGAGGGGGTCACGGGCCTCTGGAGAGATGGGGGATGGGGATGAGAGAGATGAGGATGATCTTAAAATGCTTATTGAAAAAGAAACAAATAACAATAGACAGAGTTTGCCATCCATTCTGTTGCAACACTAGCCAAAAACGTAAAATAATAATAATAAATAAACCAACCATAATTTAGTTTTTCAGCTTTTTGAACATTTACCATGATGTTCGAATATGTTTTTTTTTTCTTTGTTGCACAAATTCCATGTTTTTATGTGTATGCACCATAATACTATTTTATATGTATATGTACCATGCTTTTAAGACATAATCCTGTACTACCATGTTTTATGTAGTGTAATGTACCATGGTACTACTTAGTTTTTCAGATATATGCCCTAATGCTACCAGGTTTATTGTATAACATGCTACTAGGCAAAACTACCATGGTATTTGCCCATGTATCATGATGGTATTACTGTAGGTTTTTGTGTGTGTGTGTGTGTGTATGTGTTTTTTGGGGGCTTATAAGTTATAACCCTAAACTGCTACATTTGGGGCATTATTATACTACCATGTTCCACCCCCACCCCCCCAGAGTTTGTACTACTATGGTTTTTTATATATACCATGCTTTCAAGCATAAAACCCATTACCAGCACATTTGTGGGAATGTATCATGGTAATACCATGTTTTTTTAACTATGTACCATGTTTTTTAGACATATAACACCATACTACCATTTATTTTTATGATGTACCATGTTTATTTAGACTTGTAACCCAAAACAACCACATTGTGGGGCATGGAGCATTGTACTCCCAAGGTTTTTTTTTTTTTTTTTTATGTACCATGTTTTCAGGTATAAAACCCAAAACTAGCACATTTGTGGACATGTATCATGGTACCACCATGTTTTTATTTTATTATGTACCATATTTTGCAGACTTATGCTGCATTCCAGGCAGGGTTTTAAGCCTGTAAGTCATGACTTCAAACCATGACTCATGACTTTATAGCGTTCCAGGCAAGTCACGCCAAACTGCCTGACTATGCTGAGAAATTGTACGTTACATTATAAACACATTTTATGATCGTTTGCACGATCAAGTTCAGGTTTACCTAATGTTACCTTAACGTTAGCTATGCCCAACATTTCCATGTGGCGATATACTTTCATGACATCCTTATAGTTTCAGACACATAACATTGTAATGCATAATCGTGTGTGTATTATTTATTATTATTATAGTGATTGCAACGTTATATTGTCCTAAAGTCTATTTCTCACCATGTGTACCACTTGCATAAACACCGCATCCGTAGGGGCTGCCATTGGTGTTTCGCGGGCTATGTGACGTCAGAGCGCGTATCTGGGAGTACATCGAACTAGTACGAGTTCGCGGGTGGGAAGTCACGGGTTTGACTGCCGTTCCAGTGCACTTTAATGGTAGAAGGTTGGAAAAACACTGGTTACGGGTTGTCTGGAACGCAGCATTATAATCCAATACTACATGTATCATCATGCTACTTCTATGATTTTTAATGATGATTTTATGATCATTTTTAGACATGCCACTCAATATTACCTTGGGATTTGGCATGTATCATAGTATTGCAATGTTTTGGTGCAATGGTGCTAAAATGCTTTTAACTTGCACACTGAATCCTGTCATGGTGTGTCATATTTTCAGACATGTACCATGTTACTACCATTTTTTATTAGATTTATATATATTTTTTGATGATACATGAAAAAACAGGTTTTTGGGCATGTATATTATGGCAGTATGATGGTATTTTGTTCAGGCAAATCGAAGTGTGCACTTAATTTTGGGACATATGAATATGGTATATCAACGTACTACGGTATTACCGCCTGATAACAGTCCTGTAGAGTGTGATACTAGAGTACTGTTGGCAGGGATTGGGAGTTTATTCGGATGTTTTAGAGAGGGTGTCAGATCTTATGGGCAGGGTCAGAGGTGAGGATTTGTTTCTGTGGTGACAGTCAAATATTTCCTTTGTTGACTTTGTTACCTGAAGCTGCCGAGCAGGCAAGAGGAACTTGTGTGCGTTTATGGCTGAACCATATTTACATTTAGTCATAGTTGTGTTTCCGTGCTGTTTTGCATACAGAAAATCTTGCTCAGTTTTTTTTGTACACTCCTTTTAGTGGTTTAATCTTTAAATGCCTCTTTGTTAAGGTACGATAATATCAGAAATAATATTTTTACACTTTCTGGTGTTTGCAAAAAAAAAGCAATTAGCAGGCCTGGAAGAGTTACTCCGTGAAGCTTAATACTAATTAGGTGTTTGTTCAAATCTTTAACCTTAACTATGAGTAATAGTATTAGCGATACTTGTCTTAGCAAACAGCACTAAAATCAGTTCCTTGGGGCATGTCTGCGTGTGACCCTCTGTGCTGTAGGAAATCTGCTGAGAGTTAAAGATCTTCCGCTCTAACCTCCCAATACATGGGTTTTTCTGTGTGCGTGTGTCTGTAATGTTTAACTTGGTGTGGCCACACTGTTCTCCTCTTCTTTGTGTGTATATAAGAGTGTTATACGCTCAGTATACACACACACTTAATGCTCTTCTTGGAGCACTAAAGGAACTGTGGGACATTAAACAGCTGAACACTGTGTGGGAGTGAATTTGTTTTTGTGTCCTTCAGTGAACTCCAATAGGCTTTAGCAGGATGATGAGTGAAAAACACACTGTATCGCACATATTATAGACTTTACTCTTAAGGCACACTGTTCACTTGAACTCACTATACTTTAACCTAGTAAGACGCTTTCTCTCACTCATTTTCCCTCAGCAGGAAGTCTTTTGTAAGCTTATCTCTTTACCTCCATTCACAGCTTTCCCAGCACTCTGCATTTGTGTGTGTGTGTGTGTGTGTGTGTGTCTTTGACCTTCACAAAAATCCGTTGGGTTGGCAACACATTGTTAATACTACAAATAAACTTGAAATGAGAGCTGATGTCTTTGTCAGCAGGATGAGTAAAATTACATTTTGTCACAGGAATAGTTCAACTGAAATTCTCTAGTAAAATCTCGGTAAGTGCTTGTTTTCATAATTTTTGTTTATCTTAGACCTTAGTTGATGATCTTTTACAATAATGTACTATGGTAAGTTACCAGTTTCCACAAAATTATCCTCATTAGTACCGGTATTCACAGAGCCCTACACCTGACATACATGGGAAAAAATTATGGCCACAAATCATAGCCTAATTCATTCAATTTTTTGATTAAATTGGGCTATTTGATTTGGGGCCATAATTTGACTAAAACGAATGGAACTAATTAATAAAACGAGGGAACGAATTCGTAATTTGCAGCCACAATAAATATACTTTTGTCCTACGGGCTCTATAGGTATAGAACAAATATTGCTTGGGTCATGGATTCATACATCACCCCTGCAACATTCATGTTATCAGCATTAATAATACAATTCATTTAGTGTTATTGCCAAAAGTAAAGGGCTCATGAAATGTAGTTTTAAAATGATTTCATAATGTTTCCTTGAGGTTTAATTATAATCTTAGTATCAATTTTCATCAAAAACTGTCATATTTAGATGTTAATGGTAATTTTCTACCCTGATTTCCATCCTCTAAAAGGAAATGGCATGTTTGCTGTGAAACGCCAATCTAAACAGTCACTGCTATGATTGGCTGACATCTTTGTATATTACATGTGGAGCTCTCTAGAAAACATTTACTGCCGGCAAGCCGCCAAGATTACTTGTTGCATCAATATAGGTGAACACAGTCTCTTGACACACAAATATCACAGTGATCTCAAGCAAACTTTCATCATAACTAACACAGGGATAACTCAATGTAATAACAGACTGGTTGAGCAGTGCAAACTGAGTCATTGATCATAATGGCCGTTTTTTTTTTCAGATGATCTTGAATTGACTGCTCCAGTTTTGATCGCTTGCTGCATTTAAAATAATCACTATATAGAGAACAGATTTAGATTCACTAATGCATAAACAGCAGTAAGAACAAAGAACGTCTGTACCTGAGTCCTTACATATTACACCAATCACAGGCTGATGAAATGCAGTATCAGATTTTTAGATTATGTTTCTTGGGTCTATAAAGTGTTTTGTACCAAAAAGGCCTTTCTTATCTAACAGCAGTATCACTCTTGTGATAGATGATCAGCATTTTCCTCAGAATATGTAAAAATCTAGCTTTTACAATAATCTTGCATTTCTACAATAAAACTGTGGTAACTTGGTTACAGCCAACCACAGTGTTGGGAAGTAACTAGTTACATGCAACGGAATTACGTAATTTAATTACAAAATAAATGTAGCTGTAATCAGTTACAGTTACTGAGAAAAATGTGTAATTACAGTTACTTATGAAAATGTTAACGATTATTGCAGCGATTGCTCTAAAATATGAGACACCAATATTTCAGGAGTTTAAAATACAGTATAGGGTACATGCTTATTCAATAACGGTTTTATGTCCTATTTGGGTTTATGTATATGCTTTATTTTAAGATGAACTATTTTTTCCAAGCCATTGTTAGATTCTAGTGTTTCCTGTCATATACTGTAAAAAGATTGCTGTACATTTTACAGTAAATTACTGTTCAAATTACTAAAATCGGTTACAGTGTAGCTATGCAAAGATTTGATTTCAAAAACAGTATCATAGCTACTAAACGATTTCTTGTTATGGTTTTAAATCTATATATAACCTCAGAATGATCTCAAAGTAAGTCTGATTTTGTGGTGACTGTGCTGTAAATTAAATTATTATAATCTTAATTCAATTGAAGAAGGATTGTAAAAGTCTCACAGTGATTTATCAGTGTTGAGTCCTGTCTAGCAGTTTTGTTTTGCTCCCCATGTGTCTTCCTTGCCCTAGTTTCTCCCTCTTTGTTTGGTTTTCCTGTTCTCGTTTAGTTAATTTAGTCCCACCTGTTTCAGTTCTCCCTGATTATATTCATTATGTTCATCCTGTGTTAATTAATTATCTAGTTTTCCCCAGAGTTCTTAAGCCCTGTGTTTGCCTGTCTTTATTCTTATATGTCATACCTGAGTTCCAGTAAGTGTATGCCTTCGTTTGTTTGATTAAAGTCTATGTTTCAGTATTTTTCCTGCATCTCCTCATTTCTCCCTGTGTGGATCGTGACAGAACAGCAGACCTAAACAGAGAGTGAGCGGCGCCTTTTCCCCCATTTAGTTTTACGTGCGTTTTGAAAGTTTTTTCTGTTTTCTGTCTCCCGCGGCATGGAAGTCGCCACTCGTCATCCGCCCTATGTCTGTCATTTGACAGTAAAGCTATTATTGAGTGGCAAACAGTACAGGTCTCCACATGCTCTTCATAAAACATCACAAGACTCACCTTTATGTGCTTGGCATAAAAGTGCAGTGCAAGACACATTAGCTGTTGTTCCATTTCTAAAGTCCACACGAAATCACTATTTACCCTACTTCATGAATGTACTTCATTCTACTTCAGCCAAGTTTTATATTTAAGCAAACTTTACATTCAATAAATTGTAGATTTGCTAATCCAGCAGTCCTTCTGGTGTTTACGGCAGCTTACAATGTGTCTCGTCAGCAGAGGCCTGTAACACCGGATGCTCATGTGACGATTAATGTACGAAGTGTGTTTTAATAACAAAACCCATTAACTAAACATAAAAGAACCCAAATCTAAAGAGAATTAGACTGTAAACTTGTGATTTTACAAGAGGTGGACAATATGTTGCTGATGAATATGTAAGTTATTGATAACATTCAGGCCCTAGCCTGCTGATATTCGGCGTAGCAGTTCGGTGAAATTGCTTTTTGAATGTATTTTAAAATGTAATTTAAAAAATGTATCTTTCTTGTAATATTGTAAAATGCTATTTCTGTCATTAAGCTGAATTTTCAGCATAATTGCTGCAGTCTTCAGTGTCACATGATCCTTCAAAAATCATTATAATATGCTGATTTGCTGCTCAAGAAACAATTCTGATTATTTCTGAGGTGTGCTGCTTCATATTTTTCCAGAAACCGTTATACATTTTTTAAATATTCTTCGATGATGGAAAGTTGAAGAAAAAAAAGCATTTATTTAAAATTGAAATCTTTTATAACATTTGTCTTTGTTGTCGCTTTTGATAAATTGAATGCATCCTTGCTTTAAAAAGTATTTTATGATATAAATGTATAGCTTAAAAAAATGTAAAAAACACTAATGATGCCAAGATTTGGAATAGAAGTTCATGTCTTTTTAAAATTAAATCAAATGACAGATATATATAAAAAATCTCACATTCATTTCATATTTCTACAGAAGCAATGAAGCATATATAACCGTAACTAAATACAACTGGTAATTTGGCAGAAACCGGGGTTATCATGGTATGTGTCAGTTGAGCCGTCAGACATGCTGAATAAAAGTGCTTGGAGTTCAGGGTTTCACTGTGTGCGTGTGTGTGTGTGTGTGTGCGCGTGTACGTGTGTTTGGCTCCTCTGTGGTAGAGAGGCAGACCCACAAGTTTGATGACTGCAGAGAAATCCTTGAGCGGTGTCATAAAGGTGTGATTTCACTCGGACTTCAACCCCCGTGTCTTCTGACTCACATTTGAGTTATAATGCTATCACGCGCCAATCTCTGTTCTCTGACAGCGTCAGTGCGTTAAATTGCTGCTATGTCTGTCATTTGACAGTAAAGCTATTATTAAGTGAAAAACAGTACAGGTCTCCACATGCTCTTCATAAAACGTCACAAGATACACCTTTATGTGCTTGGCATAAAAGTGCAGTGCAAGACACATTAGCTGTTGTACCATTTCTAAAGTCCACACGAAATCACTATTTACCCTAAGTCATGAATGTACTTCATTCTACTTCAGCCAAGTTTTATATTTAAGCAAACTTTACATTCAATAAATTGTAGATTTGCTAATCCAGCAGTCCTTCTGCTGTTTACGGCAGCTTACAATGTGTCTCGTCAGCAGAGGCCTGTAACACCGGATGCTCATGTGATGATTAATGTACGAAGTGTGTTTTAATAACAAAACCCATTAACTAAACATAAAAGAACCCAAATCTAAAGAGAATTAGACTGTAAACTTGTGATTTTACAAGAGGTGGACAATAATGTTGCTGATGAATATGTAATTCATCCGTGGCCGTGGCTCTAATGGATTAGAGCGTCGGACTTGTAATCCGAGGTTGTGGGTTTGAATCCCGGCTCTGGCAGGAATTGTCCACGACTGAGGTGAGACCGTTGAGCAAGGCACCGAACCCCCAACTGCTCCCCGGGCGCCGCAGCATCAGTGACCCACTGCTCCGGGTGTGTGTGCACTTGGATGGGTTAAATGCAGAGAACACATTTCACTGCTGGTTATAATTGTGTATGTGTAATCTTCATTGATAACATTCCGTTATTATTAATACAGGTATGCATCATGCATAGCGTGACCTGAACATGTCCCTTGTTTTTGCCATGTTGTCTTGTCTTTTCACTTTGTGAGGATTTATTTAGGATCTGTGTACCATGCAGGGGTGGCGCCAGAGAATTTTGAACACGTGATGAGGGGGTGCTAGATCAATGAAAGGGGGACCTGGGCAATTAATAGTAAATATGACTAAAACAGGTTGTTATTATTATTATAATATTTATTTGAATAATAAATCGCTATAAAGGCACATTTCAAATGTTTATGAGGAGTGTGGGAGTATTATCGCGCGTAGCCTACCATATGACATGGGGGCACCCACGCAATCATTTGTACTTTTTATTCTCCTGCGGAAAGAGCTTAAAATAGGCTACTCCCGTCATTTTTGGATATGCTTGCTGTCTTCTCATGTAGTCTCCTTGAATGGAGCATCTCAAAACAATGAACCAGCTCACAGACATAATAAATAAATCTGCATAAAGCTTGAAAACCAATAATTTTTTTTTAATGAAATTAAAATCTTCTCTGATTAGACTATGTAGTCCGTAGGCTCTAGGTGCATTTCTCTGTTAAAGGCACGTCCACTGTGAAGAGGTCGAGTCAGCGCCGGCATTTGACAACTTCATCTTTGTAGCCGACACTGCAAAAGAAAAAATACTAGTTCATTAATAAATAATTCATGTCCTCTTTTCCCCGCGATTAATTCATAATCATTACTTTAGCCAAGCTTTATGTGTGCGTTTAAACGTGGAATAATATGCATATATTAAAGGATGGTTTCGTAGGTCGTACTAATCAGTTTAATATAAACGTGTGACTGGTTGATTAGAAATATATTTAGTCGGGGAAAGGCCTACATGGCACAAGGAACCGATCCATTTTTAAAACAAAATGCTGACATTAAGTGTGACTGCAAATCACATCACGTTGTATTGCATTGCAGTAGTTATGCATGTGTAATGAGTCAAATGTGTTTATTTTATCTAATTTTTTTGGGGGGTATGGGGTTTCTTTGGTTTTTCTTGGGGGTGCTGGAGCACCTGCTAGCCCCTCCCTAGTGCCGCTCCTGGTACCATGTTGTGTTGTTTTAATCAGATCATCTGATGTAAGTAAAAATATGGCTTTTTGTGCCATATTCTCAAATAATAAAACAAAAACGGGCTTAAGAGCCATTCTTTTTGCATTCCATCTGAGTTACTTTTTAAAATGTTGTCTTTATTAGCTACTGGGGGAACATTTCACATGTTAAGTTGGAAAATAGAAAACACCAGACCTGTCCATTCTGGTTCATTCAGTTGTTTTTGAACACAAGAACGTGTCCTGTGTGAACACCCTTGTGTGTTTTTACTCATAGATGTTGCTGTATGTGTGCATCAGCCTCGTTGATATTAACTAAAACTTTGTGTTGATTGAAATAAAACTGAACATGAAATATGAATATTAGACAAAAACCTTACATTTTAAATGCTAGAACGAAAAATAGAATGTTATCAATAAAGTCAATAATTAAATGGCAATCATAATGTTGCCTAAAATAAGTTTAAGTATTTAAATTACTATATAACTAAATTACTATAACAAATTAAAACTAAGTAGAAGTATTAAAAAAACACTAGATTTATAAAAATGATAAATGCACCTTACGAGATTACTAAAACATGAAAAAAAGTTAAGATTTGAAATACTAAAAATGTGTTAAAAACGATTTCAAAATATTGATTATTTACATTTATGCATTTAGCAGACGCTTTTATCCAAAGCGACTTACATTGCATTAAAGTTAAAGTTTCTACATTTTATCAGCTCTTGCTTTCCCTGGGAATCGAACCCATGACCCACGGTATTATTTACCAATTTATTTACTTATTAGTATTTAAATAACTAAATAATTAATAAAAAAAAAAAACACTTGTGCGTGAAATAAATATGCTTCTTGTATTCTAGCAGTTGGGCCCTTTTCAACAAGATGACACATGGCTGTGTGATTGCTATGATGTGTTTTACTGATTCATGTCATGGTTATTATTTCATAAATATGAGATGAGTCACTTTTGATTTGTTAGCAAATTACAAAGCACAATTTAAGAGTTTGCTATCTTTGGTTTTGAATAAATTAGTTTATTAACTAGCTGAAAATGTGTTTGAAAGGGTTAAAATGCTAGAAGTAAATTTAGGGTTATCTACCACAACGAGGTCTTGATTGTCATTTATTGTTATTGGCTTAGAAATACCCTAGGCTGAAAATTACCTGTATTTTTTTAGGAGTTACTCAATATTAGCTCTAATTTACGGGGGGGTATAATTTTGACATCATTTAAAAATAGAAGGTATACAATCAGTTGTTGGTCCCCATTTTTTTATGGTAAAATAAAATATTGTATGGAAGTCAATGGCTGTATTAGTGTATTAACAAACCAGCAGCTGTTTCTTCAAAATATGTGACCCTGGGCCACAAAACCAGTCATAAGGGTACATTTTTTTTAATTGAAATTTAAACATAATCTAAAAGCTGAATAAATAAACTTTCCATTGATGTGTTTGTTAGGATCAGACAATATTTGGCTGAGATAAAACTATTTGAAAATCTGAAGGTGCAAAAAAAATCTAAACATTGAGAAAATTGCTTTTAAATCTGTCCAAATTAAATCCTTAGCAATGTATATTACTAATCAAAAATATATTTTTATATATATTTACTGTTGGAAATTGACAAAATATCTTCATGGAACATGATCTTTACTTAATATCCTAATGATGTTTGGCATAAAAGAAAAATAATCGATAATTTTGACCCATACAGTGTATTTTTGGCTATTGCTACAAATATACCTATGCTACTTATGTTTTGTGGTCAAGGGTCACATATCTGCTTTTGTGTTCAACAGAAGGAAGATACTCATACAGGTTTGGAACGACTTAAATGTGTGTAAATGATGAGAGAATATTTATTTTGGGGTGAACTACCCCTTTAAATATCTTTCTAAACGTATATTAAATTGTAATTTAGTGTGCATTGTGCATAGACAGTGGTGAGTGACAGTGAGTGATTTACTTACCAGTCATAAGTCAAGTCAAGTCACCTTTATTTATATAGCGCTTTTAACAATACAAATTGTGTCAAAGCAACTGCACAATATCAAAACAGGAAAAAATTTCAGTTAAAGGCATTTCATTATTGAATTCAGTGATGTCATTGTCCAGCTCAGTTCAGTTTAAATAGTATCTGAGCAATCAAGTCGGTGATATCGCTGGAAAATGTCCCGAACTAAGCAAGCCAGGGGCGACAGCGGCAAGGAACCAAAACTCCATCGGTGACAGAACGGAGAAAAAACCTTGGGAGAAACCAGGCTCAGTCAGGGGGCCAGTTCCCCTCCGGCCAGACGAACCAGTAGTTTGTTCCAACTGCAGCAAAGTCAGATTGTAAGGGCTCCACTGGTTCCAGTGGTCTTTTCCCGATGGCTGTCTAGGTGACGAGGTCCTCACTGGAGATCTGTCTCTGGGGCTCATCTAGGTGTCCTGGTCTCCGCTGACATTCAGAGCTGTAGAGGTGGTCTCTAGGTCCCGTTCCACCATCTGATCTGGATACGGACCGGATCTGGTGACTGCAGTGATCATCTGATCTGGATACGGACCGGATCTGGTGACTGCAGTGATCATCTGATCTGGACACGGACTGGATCTGTTGACTGCAGTGATCATCTGATCTGGATACGGACCGGATCTGGTGACTGCAGTGATCATCTGATCTGGACACGGACTGGATCTGTTGACTGCAGTGATCATCTGGGCTGGATAAGGACTGGATCGGGTGGCTACCGTGACCTCGGAATAAGAAAGCAAAAGACTAATATTAGCGTAGATGTCAATCTTCTTACGATGTAACAAGTACATTGTGATTTATGGAAAGTGTTCCCGGTTCCGGTTGACCTAATTAATGCAGCCTAACAATCCTTTAACGTATTTGAATATTAGAAGTGTATTAGTGTGTTAAGTGTACGCCAGGTTAAAGAGATGGGTCTTTAATCTAGATTTAAACTGACAGAGTGTGTCTGCCTCCCGAACAGTGTTAGGTAGATTGTTCCAGAGTTTGGGCGCTAAATAGAAAAAGGATCTGCCGCCTGCAGTTGATTTTGATATTCTCAGTATTATCAAATGGCCAGAGTTTTGAGATCGTAGCAGACGTGGAGGACTATAATGCGATAAGAGTTCGCTCAAATACTGAGGAGCTAAGCCATTCAGGGCTTTATAAGTAATTAACAAGATTTTAAAATCGATACGATATTTAATAGGGAGCCAGTGCTGTGTTGACATAACTGGACTAATGTGGTCATACTTCCTGGTTCTAGTAAGAACCAGTCTTAACAACATAAGGGTGTATTGAAAGACTGACAGCATGAGATCATTAAAAACACAAATCATATTTCCTTATTTCTTAATATGACAATTTCTTATCTCCTTACAAGTATTGTCAAAATATTGCGTCACATGTCACAGCCTCTGTTTGTGGCCTGTTCCCATGCTACGTAGGCCAACTCTGCTCAATGCATTTATGGTAGTAATAATAAAAGAAATACATAAAAAGTAAAGCACTTCTTATGTTTTATGTTTCAGACATGCGATCAGGATGATGAAGATGTTGAGATCGCCGTGGACAACGCTGCCTTTATGGATGAATTCTTCTCCCAGGCATGTCCTTCTGTGTGTTTTACAGCGTGTGGTTGTGAAAACATTGATGTGCTTTATTCTGAATGTGTGTCACTGTGGTGTTTGTGCATTTTAAGTGACCTTTATTTACTTGTTTCAGATTGAAGACATCAGGAACAGCATTGATAAGATCGACGAGAATGTGGCCGAAGTGAAGAAAATTTACTCCGTTATTCTTTCTGCACCAACATCTGACCAGAGTAAGAGACGTTCACATGTGCACTCATTGTGGGCTGTTTGACCCAGTTCTGCATTGTTTTCCACTGTCTGGTAGTTACAGGTGAAACAGACTCTGAGGTCTTTTGAACATGAGTCATATACTGTAGTAATGGTGTTATATAACAACTAGTGTGTAGCGTCAATGCATCAGTGTAACACTTCACAATAAAGTTCTGTTCATTAGTATTTGTTCATGCAATAGTTAACATGAACTAACAATCAACAATGTTCATTTTAACACTGGAAAAATGCTTAGAACAGCATATCTCTTAAAAAACTGTTTTTAATGTTACATTAAAAACCTGTTAATTGGTTAACTGTTACCTTATACAGTGAAAATTTGTCATTGGTTTGACATAGTATTATATGTATTTTACTGAGAAATTGTCACGTTTTAGCAAGTTCCAAACATGCAGAAGAGGCAAAAGTTACCAAACGAAGGTCATTTTAATGAGCAAAGTCCAAACGTGTAACAGTGTGTACAAAACAATAACCGACAATGAACAGAAAACTAAGAGGAACTTAAATACACAGTGATGATGATGAAACAAAAATGACAAACAGCTGTGATGATTAATGAGTGAGATGAATGGTGAGAAGCTAGAAAAAGGAAACAGGAAGGTGACAAGAAGGTGATGACTTTCCAAAACATCCGCTTTTCAAGATGCACATGCATATTTGTCTGATCCTCGACGAGCTCACGGCCAGCAGCGCAAAATTCATTCTGTGCTTACTTGATCTAATAATTGATGTTTTTAAAATGTTGTAGATTTAAGTAGCAAATGAGAATCGCTCAAATGAATGCATATATTTTGAGTCAAAGGTCTTCTAAACGATTTTCAAGATAATTATAGCAACAGTTTTTAAATAACGAAAGAATATGTCATATTATTTGGGGTAAAAAGCGCCCCTGCTGTTGGCGCTAAAGGCACAGTAATAAACATGATAATTAATAGATGGCAGACTTTTCCATTTGTTGACCTGACCTGGTTAGATTCAGATGCTAAATATCATATATTATGTTGGGTGTCCATATTAGAGATAATCCCCATGTTTAGAATGAAACCATCATATTTAAAAACATGATATTAATCATATCATATAGTAAATATAATTTGTTGTTACTACTGTAAATCTATATTTAATTATTATGGCATCTCCTTCAATACTTTCAGAATTATTACTTATTCAAATGATTTTGTTTCTGTATTTTAAAATAAATGTTTATGTTAGCAATAATGTTGTTCAACATGTTGTTCAATAAACATACTGTCATTAAACAAGCATTTATTATTTTATTTTTCAACATAAGCAGAAAATAGTACAAACGTTGCTAAAGGGATTGTTTTGAACAAGTTTTAACTTAGACATTATTTTAGCTGAAGGATTTGTATTAATACCCCCTCTTTCCACCTCATACACTTATAAGATTTTAAACAAAATAGACTACTTTTAGGATTTATTTTCACACAAAATCTGCTGCTCCATTAATGTTTAATACAAACGTAAGCAATTATACATTTTAGGTGCAGTGAATAGCGAATTCTTTCTTAAGGTTTGTCTTTAGCCCCATTATACTGTGACAAAAATACTGTCAAATTTAGTCAAAATGATTGGAAACTACGATATAACTTACAGTGTAAAACAATAAAAGAACATGCTGGCGCTGAAGCGGGCCAACATACGATGCAGTTGCGTCCCGAGGTCGAATCCCGCTTCCTGGATCTTTCCTGAGCCCCCCCTCTCAATTTGCTTCCTGTCATTACACTGTCCTATCTACATAAAGGCAAAACGCCCAAAAGAATTACGTTTCTTCTCATTTTTCATCATTAATCTACATTAGGGTGTTTTGAGTCACATTTCCTGTTATTAATGTTCATTTTACAATACAGTATTTTCAGTAACACCTGAAACATTGTCCCGTTCTAATATAAAATGATATTTTTTTGACAGTGTACATGTGCTAATACATTTGTAACATATCAAGCTGTATAAGTTAACATTAGATCAATTACAAAGAAATATGTATTAACATTGAACAACTGATTAATGTTGCAAAACAGTTTTTAATCATTTATAATACCTAATGCATTACTTTATGTTATCAAGTTGAATTTTAATGTAAAAAGGGCTGGGTATTGAAATAGATTGAGTTACACACAAACCAGTTTTTATATAAATTTTCATATTAAACTCATGGCAGACATTGCTAACAGGTTAAGATATAATGAATATGTAATACAGTGCATATATTTATAAAAATGCTCCTCTCTAGTTGACTAATCAGTTATCAACATTGCATGACTCCTGATGTAAATGTTACAGGACATATTGTTTATATTTGTATTGATGTCAGTTACATGAGATACAGTGATACAGTGCAGTAAGTTTTACTGTTTATTTCATAAGAGACTAAGAAAAACCCAAACTGTTGAACGTTTGTGTACATGAAACCTTACTGCATTTAGTCTCCTAAGGTTTGAAAGAACAAACTCTGAGCAATAAAATATTCCTCTGGGAATGTTTAACAAAGACAAAACACACACAAACCAGCAATCAGTCTCATTTTCATGTCTCCATTCCTATATTTCTCTTTCTGTTTTCTTCTCTGTGAACAGAAACACAGGATGATTTGGAGGCACGCACTAACGATATTAAGAAAATGGCCAACAATGCTCGTAACAAACTGAAGAGTAAGTGTATATACACGCATACAGGCCTGCTAGTTTCTTTACACATATACTGCCCTGCTTTGTGCTTTTCTTCTTAGGTAATAAAATTAGGCCACAAAGAAATAGGTTTGGCTTTTCAAACACTTCTGACACAGAATAATGTGAGCCATTTATCAACCTTTAGAAAATAGTGTTTACTCTGTCAGCATCAAAAATGTATATATATATAGCTTAAGTTTTTGTTACTGTAACTATAATAACCCTGCCCTGTTTGTCTGTCTGTCTGTACAGCCATTGAAAGGAACCTCGAGGCGGAGGAAGTGGAAAGAGTATCGGCTGACATAAGAATACGCAAATCACAGGTGAGTCAACATCCCTCTCACGTAACACACACTAATACACACGCTCTATTAACTCTGCCCTCATGTTGCCCTGCCAGCACGCTGTACTTTCCAGGAAGTTTGTTGATGTGATGACCAAATACAATGAAGCTCAGGTGGACTTCAGAGAGAAAAGCAAAGGTCGCATTCAGAGACAATTAGAGATCAGTAAGTGTGGCCCGCACACTCAACAGCAGTGCAGGAGACAGCTCTTATCAAACAGTGTACTGCATGCAACACGTTTCTTTCTCAAGCTTGTGGTTGAACTGTGTCAAACTGACACTGTGCTATTCCCCTTTTCTGTCTTTGACTTGCTTTTGTTCTGCTTCTCGTTCTAGCTGGTAAAGCCACAACTGATGAGGAGCTGGAGGAGATGCTGGAGGGAGGAAACGCAGCTGTTTTCACAGCAGGGGTACGGCATGCGTGTGTGTGTGTGTGTGTGTGTGTGTGTGTGTGTGTGTGTGTGTGGGTTTGGGGCAGAGCTGGGGTCAATTCAAAACCTTTCCCTTCCTTATAACGTGCTCCCACAGGCAGTGTAAGAGATCCATAACCTAAACCAGCACTCAGAAAGAGAGGTATAAAGCTATCATAGCCTTTCAAAAGGTATAGTATGTACACTTTAGGTGCTAATATACTCTTTTGAAGTACTAATATGTACTAGGGTTAAATAATATACAAGATCAGATGTTCCCCCTTAGCTTTTGTACCTTAGGGTCCCATCCCAGTGACAGCTTTGTACCTTTTCTTTGGGGTTGTCAACAAGGGAGCCTCAAGATGTCTTAAAATTATTCAAAAATAAGATAAAACAACTACAAGTCAGCTTATTTCTTATTTAATTTAACCCCTTCAACAACAGTTTGTTTTCTTAATAGAACCACCAGGGTTCCTTAAGAAAATATGTGTATAAATATATATATATACATGAATAAATAAACAAAAAATGTGATTAGACCTGAAAAAGTCAGGTAAATTAAGAGAATCTTAAACAGAATATTGTTTTTAAAATATCAAATACTCTTTTTTTTCAATATACCAATATTTTAAATATTTTATTGGGTAGAAACTGTGAGTACAAATATTTATTTTTAAATCCCTGTCCAGAAAATCACAAATGTCTGGAAAAGTCATGGAAATGTATTGTTTTAAAGAACAGGATTCCTGAATAACATTCAGCTCTTAAAATTTCTGGAACTCTGAAATGTTATTATTTTTATTATTTATATTTAATATTAATATTTGATATCAATATAATTATAATTAAAGTTACAAATTATAGTTAGGATTAAATATGTAATTTAATTGTAATTCCTGTGTAAAATTGTAAAACTTTTCTAATTGTAAAATCAGATTTTGGTCTTAATGTCCAACTCTAATGCAACATATTTGCTGTATTAAAATATGTGCAATCTGGCTGGCATATGAATCATCAGAGAAATAAATATTTTCTATTGAATGTAACCTATGATTCATTGTTTCCTGTGATTGTGGTTGCTGTGTAAATACACCCTTATCTTATAGCATAAATGCTACTTTGAAGCAGCTTTTGTGACGGCTTCACTGCAGTAGAGAAGCAGCCCACCTACACACTTTATAATGCAAATGTCATGCAAATAACACATTACTTTTCATATGAAGTCAAATGTAGTGCAAATGGTTACTTTATATTAGAAATAACAATGTAACGGTGCAGCATGTTGCTTTTAACGTAATGTTCCCTCTGAGGTATTTGCTGTAACCGTTTAACTGGTCATGACACCGCTTGGCTAGTGGTAATTTGAATCTGAGAGCTTTGTCTTAGACCATATTGATGAGACTCAAGCCACACTAACGTCTCAAAACCAAGACCACAAGATCTAGACACCATCTCCACTAGATCCTGTGATAATTCTCTCTAAACTGAGCAAAACTCCCCACACTTTCAAAATCTTTGTTGAATGTGACTATTCATGCTACACCGTGATAAATCAGCCGTTTGTGTTGTAGATCGTGGATTCGGGGATCTCCAAACAAGCGCTGAGTGAGATTGAAGCGCGTCACAAAGACATTGTGCGTCTGGAGAGCAGCATAAAGGAGCTGCATGACATGTTTGTGGACATTGCCATGCTGGTGGAGAGCCAGGTACACTCCTCCGTTTATCACGCATCTGTTTGTCCATCATTTTCTCCATCTTATCATACTGTCAGTGTTTTCTTACTTCCCCCTCATTGTCATGCATTTCCTTGTCTTTCTCTACCTCTCTCTCTGTTGTCTGTAGCATCCTTGTCTCTCTTCCTCTTTGTTCAAACTCGTTCTGTTGGTTGCTAAGCCGTATGCAGCTGGCCGGACTGACTTACCATCAGCCCTTTCTCTCACATGTGAGTGCTCTCTATCTGTCCTCTTTGTTTGCATGACCTTTTTATTTCCCTCACCGACAGTTTTCCTTTCATTCATTTACATTATTTGGTCACAAACTGTATACATCCATTACAACTTCACCTTGATTAGAAGAAATGAAAGTCAGTTGCTCTTTTCCAAAAACCTAGTGAACTGCACAACTAGATTATGTTTCAAATAGGTGAAATTTAGTACAATTATACTTCTTTATATTAGATACCTCGATTTGATCAAAAACATTAGTATTGTAAAATATTATTACTATTAAAATAACTTAAGATTTAAATATATAACTGAATATATTTTAAAATGTAATTTATTCCTGTGATGCAAAGCTGTATTTTCAGCATCATTGCTGCAGTCTTCAGTGCCACGTGATCTTTCATAAATCATTATAATATGCTGATTTGCTGCTCACTTGTGCTTCTTCATGATTCTTTGATTAATATAAAGTTAAAAATACAGCATTTATTTGACACATGAATTGTTTGTAAATCACTTTTGATCAATTTAATGCATCACTGCTATATTTATTTTTTAAAGGCGTTTTACTGGCCCCATACTTTTGATTGGTGGTGTATATTTTGTGTATAAACAGCATTTAACTGGGTTGCACATCAATCAATTATTAGTTCATTTCAGTTTGGTTTCTGTCTGTGTAGACCGTAAGCAGTGAGGCCGTTCACTAGGTTTTGGAGTAGAGCTTATTCAACACAATCTAAAGAGTTATGATGCATTATTGACCAATCCACCGTTATTTTGCTCATTAACTGCTTGCTATGGAGAAAAACTGAAAGGTAAGCTTCTGGTATTTCTCTAGTAAATTATTTTAATTCAAGTCCTTGTTCTACAGAGCGTCAACATTGAATAAGGCTGACCGGAGCTAGTTTTCACTCTTTTTATATAACAAAGTACTGACTAGAAATATATATTGAACATGTTTACCATTATTGCCCTGGAAAATAAAGTTCTTTAAACACATTGACTGCTTAAAGAGATGTGAAAACTCTATTATCATTCAGTCACCATCAAGCTTTTTTCAAACTTGTGTATCTTTCTTTCTTTTTGAACATAAGAGAAGTTAATTTGAAAAATGTGAGTAACCATACATTTTCTAGTGCCTAATGACCCATAGGATTTTTTTCCTTATCATTAACTGTTAGGTTACAAACATTCTTCAAAATACCTTCTTTTATGTTTCACAAAAAACTAAATTCATACAGGTTTTGAACAACTTGAGGTTGAAACAAATGTACATTTTTGGGTGTACTACCACTTTAAGACCAATTTCAGAATAACTTTTCTGTGTGACAACTAGCCCCGGCCTCCCACTCTGTGTGTGTGCATGGTGCACCTGGGTATATGTATTTGTAGATATGTATTTTTTTTTTAAGATAAAGATAAGTATCTGTTTTTTATATGTTTATGTTTATTTTTATGTTTCAGGGCAACATGGTTGATAACATTGAGGTGAATGTAGGTAAAGCAGTCGATCACGTTGAAGCAGCAAAGTCTGAGACCAAGAAAGCAGTCAAATATCAGACTAAATCCCGGAAGGTGCGGACCTCACTGTAACAGTCAATGTGGCTTCTGCTTTTTTTTTTCTTCTGTTTTTGCCCCCACCTCTCTCTCTCTCTTTCTCTCTTTTCTCGATTTCCTTTTCTCCTTCTTTCTTCTTCACCCAAAATCCACTGTAGGGTGGTATGATTGACAGGATTGAGAACAACATGGACCAGTCAGTGGGTTTTGTGGAGCGGGCGGTTGCTGACACTAAAAAAGCCGCTAAATATCAGCAGGAGGCTCGACGTGTGAGTTCATGATGAATATCAGGCCCCGCCCCTCCGTCCCACCCTGCCTCTCCTACTGTGCCCGAACCTGACGTCACACGCACACAAACACACCCAGTGATTATTACTAATCCTGATACGCCCTGAAACCTCCCATTACAGGATTTCAGAGTATCTCAGGTGATGAAAAACAATGTTAAGCCACACGTGTTCACTTTTCATGACGTAATAACAGCAACACACACAGCTGAGAAGGACATATTTGAACAAAGCCGTTCTGTGTTAAAATGTGAGAAAAAAACAGCTTTTTTGGTGCAAGCCAAATTTAGCATTGGTTGATCCGTCACCTCCATACATACATGTTTGTAACAATTTGAGTCTTTTTGTCGCTTTATACAGATAAAATCACAGAAAACATGTGCATGAGTATAAAAATACTCCGCCTCTGAAACGACTTCTCTTTATTGTCATTGTTCAGGTACAAAATGTAACTTAAATTTAAAGGAACACTCCTCCCAGAAATGAAAACATCATCATTTACTCATCCTCACGTCGTTCCAAACCTGTATGACTTCCTTTCTTCTGTGCAACACAATATCATATATTTTGAGGAGTGTTGGGACTGCACTAGAGGTCTGCTACCCGACCCGAACCCGCGGGTCCCGAAATACTGTCGGGTTTCGGGTCGGGTTTCGGGTTAATGTTTAATGGATAGCGTCGGGCTCGGGTCGGGTTCGGGTTTGTAGCTAAACCAAAACTATATGCAGAGGCTTCGCTGCTTTCATAGACGCACACACACACATATCAGAGAGATCGCGCACAAACAGCACGGAAACTTTTATTAGTAAAATAGCTTCGACAGGCTACTGACTCGCAAGTCACAACATCATATTTATCTGCAATGAGGCAGCAAAATCGCTGTTTTTGAAGTAACTAAGCCTCATTGCTTGTAGAGAGAGACGCGCAGACGCAGGTTCACATGCACGCGCAACATTCCCCCTTCTCTCTCTCTCTCTCTCTCTCGCTAATTCAAATAAATGATTAATGCATTCAAATAAATACAATCTTATTTAAGATTGTAAACACACTCACTTAATCTTATGTCTGATTTAAAGTAGACAGAATGCTAACGAGCCTTAACTGACAAAAAATGACCATAATTTGTACGGTGGAAGAATTATCTTCATACAAAATTCATAAACTCGGCAGAATGTATGCGACCGCTGCACCTGATGTTCACAAACTGTCATAACTGGTAAATGTTTGTGAAATGGCAGAGCCTTGATTAATCTGTTTCTTTGCATGCAATCGTGAAATGCAGCCTTTTTCCTTTTTTTTTGTTGGCTATTCGTTGGGGGGGGGGGGGGATTTCGGGTCGGGTTCGGGCTCTAAATTTAACTGTGCCGCTCGGGTCGGGTCGGGTTGGGTCAGACAATCTCGGGTACGGGCCGGGTTCGGGCTTCAGTTTTGAGCCCGTGCAGACCTCTAGACTGCACTGGAACCCATTGACTTCTATTATATTGGCAAAATTACATTTCTTAAATTATCTTTTACTTTGCACAGAATAAAGATAGTCATTTTTGGGTGAACTGTCCCTTTAAATGAATTTAAGCGTTACGTATTAAGGCATGAACAAAAGTGCTAAAAAGAATACAAAAGTACAATTAATCAAAACTGCAATGTTTAAAGTAATGATTAAATATGAAGGTTTATTGTGCGTGGAATGTAAACCAAAACAGATATCCAGATGTACAAAGTATAGATGTTTGAAAACTTTTCAAAGATGAAGAGACACATTCTGAAATTCCCTGAGGTTCATCTTGAAATACGTCATATTAAGAAAGTAATTTGGGTTGAAAATGGTGATTATGATGAGCATGCCACAAGCTTTCTTTCTTTCTTTTTCTTTCTTTCTTCTTCTTAAATGTGAATATGTTTTTGGAATCTTCAATGATGGTTTTAATTAAAGGTATTAAAGGCATAGTACACCCAAAAATAAAAATTCTGTCATTAATTACTCACCTTCATGTCGTTCCAAACCAGTAAGACCCGTAATCTTTAGAACACAAATGAAGATATTTTTGATGAAATCTGAGAGCTTTCTGACCCTTTATTGACAAAAACACAACTGACGCGTTCAAGGCCCAGAAATGTAGTAAAGTCGTTGTTAAAATAGTCCATGTGACATCAGTGGTTCCACGTGGACTATTTTAACCATCTCCTTACTGCCTCTCTGGGCTTTGAACAGGTCAGTTCCAATGTTGTCTATAGAGGGTCAGAAAGCTCTCGGATTTCATCAAAAATATCTTAATTTGTGTTCTGAAGATGAACAAGGTCTTACAGGTTTGGAACGACATGAAGGGGAGTAATTAATGACAGAATTTTCATTTTGGGGTGAACTAACCCTTTATGTGTCTTCCATAAATGCAATGCCTAGTCCTGAAATGAATATCATATATGAATATTTTTTTGGACCAGAATATTTGTTGTGTCTTTATATCTGAGTGAGCTGTTTATTTGTTTCTCATATGTTAAAGTAGATGCTAACAGATGTATTTGTGTGTTTCTTCACAGAAAATAATTATTATAGTGTCTGTGGTTTTGACGGTTTTGGCAGTTATTGCAGTGATAGTGGGTTTATCTGTAGGTCTGAAATAAAGGCTCTGGTGAGTACATTTCAGAGGAACATAAGGTTTGGGAAATGGGAATGGTGTGGGTGAATGGGATTTTAGCTGATCTTCTCTAGTCTTCCTCATGGATGTAAAGCATGCTTTCTCTGGGCTTTGGGATCTCCTGAGCATCCTTTGGTTTGGTTGCGGAGTTCATTTCTATGTTCTCTGTGCGTTTCTGTTAGGCTCTGCTGTTTGTTATGGTGGTGAGGGGTTGAAGACTTTAGATGTTTGCTGTTGGATTAATGGATCATGTTTTGTTTCGTCTCTTGTAGAAAATGATCATACTGGGTGTGATTGGTGTTGTGGTGCTCATCATCGTCATCATCATCATCGTCCTCACACAGGTTCTACGATAACCTCTGTGGCTGCTCATGAACTCTTCGTTATTACAGATGATCATTTCCTCTCCTATCCATCCTCCCTGTTTTTCCTTGGAAGCACGTCAAGATGAAAGCTCCGCCCCCTGCACACGTGGCCCCTCCCTTCATCTGCACAAACCAATGAGAATGTAATCTGCTGGAACTGTAGTGACGGTCAAGGAAACAAGTTTTTTTGTAAGGATGTGACAGGAAATGTTTAAGGAATTTCTACTACATGCCAGGAATGGCGTTTGAAGGAAGCACCTTTTAAATACATGGACAAATCCATAAACACAGAATAAGGGATTTTTATGAGACTTACAAGGGAAAGTTAACGCCCTAATGTTTTTATTGGATTGTGTTTTTATACGACACATCAATGGCTACTGAGCTGTTCTTGATCAAAAGGGCTTAGAGACTCAGAAATGATTTCAGCTTCTATTTTGGATCTCTGTGAAATGAACACAATCATAAGCTAAACTTTGATGGGTCGTCCAGAATGGAAGAAATCCACATCTATGTTTTTAATGGGACGAATGTCTGTATGGGAACTAACCAAAGGAATAAATTACATTATATGTTTTCTAAGTATTTTGTTCATATTTGAGAAATTAATGGATGGATTCATGTGAATCATTATCAGAAAACTGTCATTATAGTAATAAATTATATTAATATTTAGCAGCCAACAAAATATATGCGAGTATGGATTCAATAGTTACACTATAACTTAAACTGTTATTCCCAATCATAAATATGTGGTTGCAGACCAGCAAAAAATGTATTAAAAACCAAACCTAAATCTCACAGTAAGTTTAGATTTTATGTACTAGTTAGTTATCTTTTCAAATTATAAGAATCACTTGGTTTCATTGTGCCTTGTAATAAATTATTATAAATGAAATATGTAAATTTGGCAATTCTTTTACTTTTTAAAATGTTTAACAGCAGTTTGAGCTAGCACATATCATTGCACATTCAGAGCATGCATCATGTGCCAAGAACAATATTTGTATCCGTCAAAAAACACATTACTATGATTTTCAATCATAATTGAATAGTGAATCTATTTTATTTAGAGATTTACCTCAGTTTGAACCATGTTGTCCAAACAATATCATTTCATTGCTGTAAATATATCAGATTTTTAGAAAAAGTTTTCTAGATGTCTTATTAATGTTATGTTTTATACAAATGTTTAAAAAAAATTATAATCAACAAAAATGTTTATTACATTTTTAAACGTATTAAAAGGAGAGGAATGTTAGGGTAACAGTGTTTAAAAAGTGCAGTGCAGGAACATTCTTTATTTTCTAAAAAAAATACATTTATTAAGAATGTTTTGAAAGAATGGGATGTGTGGCCATGCCTTCGAAGGCTGCAAAGACTGTTACATGAGAAGTCTAGCCCACAGAAGATTGTGTGGCTCACAACCTGTCTAAATATGTTTACCTTGGTCCATTTATGTAGATAATAAAAAGTATCTAATAACTATAAAATCACATCTTAGAAATGTATGTCAATATTTAAACCAATGTAACATTAGATAGGATTTAGTTGAAAGTGTAATCTGGCATTTACTCTCTCTCTATTTTTTTAAATCCTGTCATCACCTGTGCACAATGAATCTTGGGATAGTCTGGGCCATGAAAGATTCAATATTTGTATCCTTCATTGACCTGGAAAATGTCATGACACTAGGTCTGTTATATTGTTGACAGTATAAGCTTTCATAATTAGTTTGGCCTTGAACTATCCCTTACTGGCTGACACAGAGGAAGTTAAAAAGCTTCAGTAAGAAGCTGGCAGGGCAGGTTTAGGATCAGCTGAGTAACAGGTTATATATGTTCTTTGCACAAAAAGCAGAATATGTTATTAGGAAGCACAGAAGAACTTCTTGTTAGGTTTTGTATCATGACTGTGCTCAAAACCTGATGGTAAGTGAGTGCTTGCTTTCTTCAACACACACACACACACACACACACACACACACACACACACACACACACACAGAGGACTTAAACCAAACCCTTTCCTTTATTTTTATTCCTCTTTCTCCCTTCTATAAATTTAAAAGAATTGTGCATGTCTTTTAAAATAAGCTTATATTAATTTATTTCATTTTTGATGTGCTTTTTCTAACTTACTCTTGTTCTTTTGTTCTCTCTGTTATTTGTCTTTACTGTCTCATACACATCTCTCTGTAGAAGAAAATGATGATCATGCTTTGCTGTGTGATTCTGGGGATTGTTGTCTTTTCTTACCTTTACAGCTTCTTTTCTTAATGGTAAGCATTCCAATTAGCATTCACATTTATAAGGGAAACTGGGGCAAGTTGTCACATGAAACTAGAAGATGTTGAGTCAACAGCCCAGTTTTATGAATGTGTGTTTTTCTCCAGCAGTGTTGAGTATTTTAATTTCATAATGATTTTGGAAACTAAAGTTCCATGGAATGAGACTGTAGTCATCATATAATCCTTTGGGTAAACAAATGAACACATTAAAACTGCAGTGACATGCATTCACACATCCAGGTGGATGCTGCACACTGGTGGTGAATGAGGAGATACCCCACTTACTATGTAAAACGCTTTGAGTGCCTAGAATAGGGCTATATAAATGTAACAAATTATCATGTATTATTATATAACCAAGGAGAATTGTGTGCTTCACATATTGGGCAAGTTTCAACACTTTTAAAATGGTTATTTATTATCCATGGAACCGTATCATTCCACAAAACGTTCTTTATAGTGGATTTTTTTTTTTACGTGACCCTGAAGCACAAAACCAGTCTTAAGTCGCATGGTTATATATTTGTAGCAATAGCCAAAAATACACTGTATGGGTCAAAATTATCTATTTTTATTTTATGCCAAAAGTCATTAGGATAAGCAAAGGTCATGTTCCATGTACATAATTTGTACATTTCCTGCCGTAAATATATCAAAACTTAATTTTTGATTAGTAATATGCTTTGCTAAGAACTTTATTTGGACAGCTTTAAAGGTGATTTTCTAAACATTTCGATTTTTTTTTGCACCCTCAGATTCCAGATTTTCAAATTGTTGTATCTCAGACAAATATTGTCCTATAATTACAATCAGAATCAGCTTTATTGCAGGTATGTTTACACATACGAGGAATTTGTTTTTGTGACAGAAGCTACCTGCAGTGCAACAGAAACAAAACCCACAGATAATAAAAAGAAGAATTAAAAGAACAAGTAAATAAAGAATAACAATAAACAAATTGACAAATGATATGTACATGTATATAACAATGGACAGTTTTGTACATGTATATTAGGTGCAATTAAAGTGTAGACTAAGTATGTGTGTTAGATAAATAAGTGTATAAATAGTGTGTGTACCATAATTAATGTCAAGTGTTCATGAGATGGATTGCCTGAGGGAAGAAACTGTTCCTGTGTCTGGTCGTTCTGGAGCACAGAGCTCTGTAGCGTCGAACAGTTCAAAGAGGGAGTGTGCTGGATGTAAGGGGTCCAGAGTGATTTTGACAGCCCTTTTGCTCACTCTAGATGAGTACAGTTCTTGGAGAGTGGGGAGGGATATACCAATTATTCGCTCAGCAGTCCAGACTACCCTCCATAGTCTTCTGAGGTCAGATTTGGTAGCTGAGGTGAACCAGACAGTTATTGACGTGCAGAGGACGGATTCAATGATGGCAGAGTAGAACTATATCAGCAGCTCCTGTGGCAGGTTGAACTTCCTCAGCAGGTGAAGGAAGTACAGTCTCTGCTGGGCCTTTTTCACAATGGACTCAATGTGATTGTCCCACTTTAGGTCCTGGGAGATGGTTCTGCCCAGGAACCTGAATGACTCCACTGCAGTTACAGTGCTGTTCATGATGGTAAGTGGGGGGAGAGCGTGTGGGGGTTTCTCCTAAAGTCCACGAACATCTCCACAGTTTTGAGCGTGTTAAGCTCCAGGTTGTTAAGACTGCACCAGACAGCCAGCTCCTTAACCTCCTGTCTGTAAGCAGACACGTCACCATCCTGGATGAGGCCGATCAGTGTGATCAGTGTCGTCTGCAAACTTCAGGAGCTTAACAGAGGGGTCTTTAGTTGTGCAGTCGTTCGTGTAGAGAGAGAAGAGCAGCGGGGAGAGAACACAGCCCTGAGGAGCTCCAGTGCTGATCGTGCTGGATGTGTATATTTCCAGCTTCACTAGCTGCTGCCTGTCTGTCAGGAAGCTGTTGATCCACTGACAGACAGAGGTGGGTACAGAGAGCTGAGTTAGTTTGGGCAGGAAGTGGTTTGGAATGATGGTGTTAAAGGCTGAGCTGAAGTTCACAAACAGGATCCTCACATAAGTTCCTGGTCTGTCTAGATGTTGCAGAACATAATGCAGTCCTATGTTGACTGCATCATCCACAGACCTGTTTGATCTGTAGGCAAACTGAAGAAGATCCAGCTAGGGTCCAGTGATGTCCTTCAGGTGGGCCAGCACCAGTTATTTAAATAACTTCATGACCACAGATGTTAGAGCCACAGGCCTGTAGTTATTTAGTCCTGTAATTTTGAATTTCTTTGGGATGGGGATGATGGTGGAGTGTTTGAAGCATGAGATGACTTCACACAGTTCCAGTTATCTGTTGAATATCTTTGTGAGGATGGGGGCCAGCTGGTCAGCGCAGGAGTTCAGACAGACTGGTGTAACTGTTTGGGCCTGGTGATTTTTTCCTTTTCTGCTTCCAGAAAACCTGGCGCACCTTGTCTTTGCTGATCTGAATTGCAGGTTTGGGGGAGAGGGGGGTTGCTGGAAGTGTTAATGGTTGTATGGAGAGGTGTCCAGTGTGTTTTTTCAAACCTGCAATAGAACTCATTCAGATCGTCTGCCAGTTGTTGATTCTCCACAGTGCTGGGGATGGTATCTTGTATTTGGTGATGTCTTTCAGACCTTTTCACACTGAAGCAGTGTCACTGGAAGAGAATTGGCTCCTTAGCTTATCGGAATAATTCCTCTTTACCACTCTGATCTCCTTTTCCAGTGTGTATTTGGCCTGTTTATACAAGATTTTATTCCCCTTCCTGTAAGCATCTTCTTTGGCCTGTCGGAGCTGTCTGAGTTTTGCAGTGAACCCACGGTTTGTCGTTGTTATAAGTTAGATGAGTCCTGGTAGGAATGCACATATCCTCACAGTAACTGATTTATGACGTTAAAGTCTCTGTGATCTCGTCCAGATTGGTGGCAGCAGCTTCAAAAACAGTCCAATCAGTGAGGTCGAAACAGGCTTGTAAAACCCGCTCTGTTTCATTGGTCCATCTTTTAACAGGTCTTATTACAGCTTTAGCAGATTTCAGTTTCTGCCTGTATGTTGTATAAGATGAACCGAACAGTGATCAGATAGTCCTAAAGCTGCCCATGGCACAGAGTGATATGCATCTTTTATTGCTGTGTAACAGTGAGCCAATATATTACTGTCTCTGGTGGGACATGTAACATGCTGTCTGTATTTTGGCATTTCACGCGAGTGATTTGCTTGATTAAAATACCGAGAATGATTAAAACAAAGTCCGGGTGTTTTTGTTCTGTGTCTGGGATCTGATAAGCAAGTTTCTGTAAAACCAATGAATGTAAACACTCAGGAGAAAGAATGAACAAAACTCCCGCGGCGAATAGAACAGCTTGCAGTTAATGAAGAGCATTTCTAGATCAGAACAGCACATCTTCTTTAACACCATTACATCTGTACACCACCTTTCATTGATGTAAAAGAACGTCCTGCCGCGTTGATTCTGCGTCGTGGTCGGATATGATCAGCTGGAAGTTCGGCAGATGTAATGCGCTAATAGACGAAAATGGTAAAACAGGACAAACTAACTAAAACATAAAAACAACTGCGGGCGACGCAATGAAGGCTGCCATCAGCAGCACCATCTTGACTAGAAGCTGTCGCCATCATAAATGGAAACATCAATGGAAAGCTTATCATCAACATAACAAACATCAATGGAAAGCTCATTTATTCTGCTTTCAGACAATGTATAAATCTCAATTGCAGAAAATTTACCCTTATGACCATCAAACTGTGTTCCTGTGTGGCTTAGTGGTAGAGCATTGCGTCAGCAGCGCAAAAGGTTGTGGGTTTGATTCCCAGGAAACACACATACTGACAAAAACATGTATAGTCTGAATGCACTGTAAGTCGCTTTGGATAAAAGCGTCTGCTAAATGCATAAATGTAAACTAAGAACAAAACAGTTATTTTAAGAACCCCCAAATGGTTCTTCTGTGCATCACTGTGAAAGTCCTTTCACGCTACTTTTTATTCTTGAAGGCTGCATTTATTTTATCAAAAGTAGAGTGATTTATTATTATAATTAAAATAACCTTTCTTTTTAATATATTTAAAAATGTAATTAATTACGGTGATGCACCGCTGAGTTTTCATCATCATTACTCCAGTCTTCAGTGTCACATGATCCTTCAGAAATCATTAGTATGCTGCACAAGAAACATTTCGGATTATTAATTTATTCATTATGAATGTTGAAATGGTAAAAACAGTTGTGCTGCATCATTTTATTTATTTATTTTTTAAACCATCATACTTTTATCTTTGATGAAAAGGAAGGTCAAAAGAACAGAATTTTTCAATCGTTTTTCAATTTTGATCAGTTTAATGTGTCTATGCTTAATATAAGCATTAATTTATTAACATCTTAACACCATCTGACCCCAGCCTTAATATTTCTTGTGTGTGCTCATCTCATCTCACTTTTGCTATATTTCAGGCTGAAGTGACCTCAAGACCACAGCTTAGCCGGCTTCCCTTATCTCCTCCCCTTGCTGCTTCTCTGTGTTTCAGAGATGCATGTGTTGTGTAGTGTTTCATGCAGACAGCCCCCTCACACACAGAGTACACGAGGGCCTGGAGCCCAGCGCCTCCTGCTGCACACACACATCTGCGAGGAGGGGTCTACAACATGGACAATTATTAAAGAAAGCATCCCGAGAGAGATATATATTTTTTTCTATTTCTATTTCGTTGAGTTTCTGTTTTGTTTTTCCTCATAGTCATATGTCTCGTCTTATATTCCTATATATTGTTTGGTTGTGTGTTTTGGTGTTGCTGTTTGTTTTTAACTGTTGTAAACTACACGTCTTTTGAATACGTCAATAAAGGATGGCTGTATTTAATGTGTTCCGTTAACTATCTATTAAAATGAGACTTAAGAAACGTGTTTTTGTTTTAATGTCCTTATTTCATATACTAGTCAAAGTTTAATCGTTGAAAGGATTTTAAATACATTATTTGATGTGGATTTAATCTCTAACAGCGACTCATCAGAGGACAGACACCCTTGTGTGTTTCTGAATGGTGGCAGGTGGCTTTTGACTTGGCTGTTTTACAAGACAATAAATATTATAATGCCTTCCTTTTAATCCTCTGCTTACGAAATGCGGTGGGTGACCAAAAATCAACCAATGAGTTTTCAGAGATTTTATAAATCCGTTGATAGGTTTATATTTCAACTAAAATATTCTTGCCAGCAATAGGCTGCAATAATGACACGATTTTCACTCCGCAGCCAATAAACTGCCCGTTAATGAACGGGCAGTTCATTAACGGGCCCAATAATGAACGAACAAGGGGCGTTAACAATCAGAAGATCTCGTATGATTGGCAGTCATTTGACCCAATCACCTTTCGTCTAGTTTGCATTCCCGCTGTCTCATTGGCTCTTTATTTCAGGGGCGTGTCATGTGAGTAGATAGTAGTGGAGTGTGTGTATCATGCCAATCTGAAAATGGCGGATGAAAGCGGATTGATTTAACTTTATCGTACAAAAAATAAGAATATCGAGTAAAGAACTACACAATTACACAGGATGAATTTGCAGTCCAACGGGAATTTTTAAGGCTATTTCCCCAGAGTGACTCGACACTATCGGCAGAAAGCGAAAGTAGAAGGCTAGGTATTGTTTAAAGGTCTTTTTTGTTTTGTTTCTAGCAGGCTAACTGCTAGCGCGGGTTGTCAATGGTAATGCTAGTGGATTAGCTGGCTAGCCTCCACTGTCAGGGGCTTGACTTTGCTATTTTAAACCCTCCATATGCTTTTCAGTAATAGATCAGTTACTACTGAGTCTTGTGGTGCAAATAAGCACATTTTTAAGCTGAATTATATTAACATTACTGGTTCTTGGTCAGAAGTAGTGGAGCGTTCGCGCCAGCTAACAGCTTCAGAACTAACGTTAGTGGAGCTTCAGGTGCAATAAATGTCAGTTATCTGTCACAGTTCTTCGCTGTTTATTTACCTCACTAGTCGAAGATAAAATTATTCGATAGCTTGGGTATTTAAAATGTGTTTCGTTTTGATTTATTACCCGAAGAATGTGAAATTGGGAGCATTTAAACGGACTTGTCTGATCGTTTATGTAACGATTGTCTCAAAGCCCGTCGAGCCTCATACCAAAACACCATTTAACTCCCTCCTAATGCACAGAATGTAATTAACTAGGCATCTCAATGGGTTTTGCGAGACATGAACCGGTTGCACCCGATTTCAGTCTGCTGCTAATATCTTTAGAAAAAAAAGAAGAAATTGTGTGTGTCTTAATAACAACATTTTCTGCGGAGCATTGTTTAACGTATTATATTTGACGTATGCTAGGTAGATAATCAGTTGGTACTTTAAAGTGAAGTCGTTTTTCATGAAGGCTGGTGATTTGTTTAGTATTATTCCTGTCATTCAAGTTGGTTTCAGCTCTATTGATTCACTAATGAAGTTATGCTCGCTGCACCTGATGTTATTTATTACAGCGTCTGCAAGAAACGTTCGCAATTTATCCTTTCATTTTGTTTCAGAGCATGGAAGAGGAGAGTTCCCGTTATAGCAAACGCCTGGTAAGTTTCTCATTTACTCAACAGCTATTATGTGCTCTAAATTGCTGTTTTGGGAACGTGTGTATGTAGTTTTAACCGAGCTGTAACGGCGTTATACCGTCGACAGCTGGCGCTCTGGGCCTGGCGTCATACCCGAGGGGCTTGTTGATATTACAGTGAACACACGTCTGAGGGAAGAGACTGTCAAAACCTCATTCTCATGTGTTTACACTGTCTTATCACATAGACTGTGCCACAGCAGCAGTAAAATAATACATGGCCTTCTTTAATATTTACTTTAAATGGGGATCTACCCTTTCTGATGTTCACTTGGGCCAGAAAACTCTGGCAGAGCATTTGAAACTAAAGATAAGGAAAGTTTGGATGAACAAACATCATCTTTTTCCTGGACATGTCCTGGCTGGGATTTCTAAGTTGCCTGGAAAAAGAGGATGTATTGTATGTACCCTTGGATTTTTTTGTGGGAAAATGCTGTTGAGTTTGAATTTGAGCTGGAATTGGTTTTGTGAAAATATGACTGGAGTTTACCATTGGTCTGTAAATGCTTGTCAAAGTGTGTTTTAGTTAAAAATTATATTGTATTGATGCCAATCAAGATGAATTCAGCTGAAATGAGTTTTGCATTTCTGTTAATCTGAGTATTGTTTCTTCGTAGTCTTATTTTGAATTCTGTTTTCAGCGGTCTGGCACGCGACGGCGTTACCATGATGATGGCATTTCAGACGATGAAATCGAAGGGAAGAGGTCCTTTGACCTTGAAGAGAAACTCCAAAGTGACCGATACAACTCGGATCTTGTCAAAATTATGGATGGGAACGGTATGTGCTAACCTTTACATGTTGTTTAGTTCCTGTACTGACTTATGGTGAGCTCCATGTGAGTTTCAGTTCCTCTTATCCTAGCTAAACCATATTGAGAGTTTTCTTTGCCACTTCCACCTATGATTTGGTTATGAAGCAGCACGATCTGTTAAACTTCTTTGAAATATTTTGCATTGTAAAAACTAGCATATTTGAAGATCCATGATAACGTGTATGGTGTTCTTTGCAGACTTCACCTTGGAATACATCCAACGGGAGGGACTCCGGGACCCCATTATCTTCAAGAAAGCAGATGGTCTTGGCATAAAGTATGGCTTATTTCTTGCCTGTGTTTGTAGTCATTTAACTCATTTGAAACTTATCAGCTTTTGATATTATCTGTCTTTTGTAGGATGCCTGACCCAGACTTTAGTGTCAGTGATGTGAAATTGTTTGTGGGTAAGAACAGAAGTTTTTGTTCCTCTATCACTCTCTCTTGCTTTCAACATCTTTATTATCAGTGATGCCTGCTAACGTTCCCTCCCCTTCTTTTACTCTGATAGGCAGTCGCAGGATGGTTGACGTGATGGATGTGAACACTCAAAAAGGCATTGAGATGTCAATGGGGCAGTGGAGGAGATACTATGAGACACCGCCGTCTGAACGTGAAAAACTCTACAATGTGATCAGCCTGGAGTTCAGTCACACAAAACTAGAAAATCTAGTCAAGAGGCCTACCTCGGTATGTGCACATGCAGCTATTGTCAACTGATTTTTTTTTCTTGCGAAATACCTGTGCTGATTGCACTTGGTTTGTGTTTTCGTTAGGTTGACATGATTGACTGGGTGGACAACATGTGGCCACGGCATCTTAAAGAAAGACAGAGAGACTCCACCAATGCCATTATGGACATGCAGTACCCTAAAGTACAGAAGTAAGTTGTTTTTTGTTCATTCATACAATTTTATTTAAACCTTTTTGGTTTGAACTCTAGGGCAAAATAAACTTGGTTTATGAAGGTTGATCCTACCAGCCGTGTGTTTTTCAGGTATTGTCTGATGAGTGTCGAGGGATGCTTCACAGATTTCCACATAGACTTTGGCGGCACATCAGTCTGGTATCACATCCTCAGAGGAAGCAAGGTGAGAGCTTTCTTAAAGGTACAACACTGTATAGTGTACTGACAAAGAGGCTGAGTTCAGAATGAAATGCTCACTTACTCTGACTGAATATTATATATACTGTGTACTTCCAACTTCAACAGAAATAGTAATTGAAACATAATGCAGTACTAAACATTTCAAATATTGTTATTTCAACATGTTGCATGTTTAATTTAGTGTTAATTCATGGAGTGCTGTATAATTGTCATGGGAAAGGTTTAGCTAAATGAATCCAATTTAGTCTAAAATGTCTTGTAATTCAGTTGTGAAAGCTATCATGACTGTTATTACTTTGAGTTCAGAGGTCATGCTGGAAATGAAAGGTCAGGTCAGCCACATTGCACTGTGTGATCTGGTACTGCATGCAGTGTTTTCTGTTGTATACTGCATATTTTGTCAATATAGTGGGCCATCCAGGTATTTCTGCTTACAGACAATACTAAGTTCAAGTTAAATGTTATATACTGCTGAAGCAATTATGATAGTATGGTAGCAAGCTACAGTGCTGTGAAAAGGTCCAGTTTTTTTTTAATCTTTTGTCACACTTAAAAGATTCAGATCATCTAACAAATTGTAATATTACACAAAGATAATGTAAGTAAATACAAAATACAGTTTTCAAATTATGGTTTCGTTTAATAAGGGAGAAAAGCTGTCCAAACCTACATGAAAAATGAATTGCCCCCTCCTGTTAAATCATGAAAGAACTGTGATTAAACGTTATTTTAGAAAGAAGAGTTTAATTTCACTTGCCACACCCAGGCCGGATTACTGCCAGACCTGTTGAACCTGTATTACTCAAAAAGCATGTTTAATTAATTAAAATCATGAACCTTATACAATTTAACATTAACTTAACAATGTTAACATTAACAAAAATACATGTTTAGGACTGTATGAAATGTTTAATTTTTTTCTCACCTTATGTTTTATTGTTACCAAATTCTGTGTTTTAGCATGTTTCATTATTTGAATGCATACAAAAAAATATTTATTATTACAGTAGCCTTGTTTTTATAAATGTTATTTATAAATTAAATTATTTAATTTATATTTTAATTAATGAAAATTAAACATTTAAATTTGTTTGCAAATAAAGGGGATTCAAGTTCAAATATTTTGTGATTTATTTCTTTAAAAAATAAAGTTATATTATTTTTCAACAGTAGTAGTTGTAGTATTACGTACATTCTACTAAATAATAGTAATATAGCCTATTTCTGGCACAATATCTTTAATAAGTTAAACCAAACTTTTGTTTTGACAGGTTGATGTGAATACTTTTACATTTCTGTGTGTATATTATATGATGCTAGTTTTACTCAAATTAAATGGTAAAATGCTTGTGAAGTGACTCTCGGAACAGTTCTGGAGCTATTGTTCATATACGTATGTCCTCATTGCGACTGCAGACGAGTGCCACGCGCGCTTTTTATGTAACATTAGTAAATAAAACCATGCATCTGCTCTATTCATACAGAGATGTGCAGAACAGGCAGGATTCATATTTAAATCTTTACATTTAAATTTTGCGGCGTAATATTTACAGATACCAGTCCATAGCACGATTTGATTTAAGTGTGATGACCTACTTTTGATTCATTCATCCAAACTTTGACACATTCTGTGACATTCCGCGTTAAACTGTAAATTCAGTTTTTATGACTGGATTCCGCAATTCCGTCCGCGTTTTCTGCATCGTGGAAATCATTGGGCCAAACAATTCTGCGAAGAAGAGTGGGCCAATATTCCTGCACAGTAATGTGAAAGACTCATTGCCAGTTACCGCAAACGCTTGATTGCTGTTGTTGCTGCAAAGGGTGGCACAACCAGTTATTCGATTTAGGGGGTAATTACTTTTTCACGTAGAGCCAGGCAGGATTGGACCACTGTTGTCCTTTAATAAATTAAATCATCTCTTCAAAACGGCATTTTGTATTTACTCGGGTTATCTTTGATTCAGATAATCAAACATACTTTAATATAACACATTCTTGTGACAAAAATGCAAAAACGTACAAAAACAAAAAGGCTAAAACTGCCATGGCACTGTATTCCAAACATACACTACTGTTAAGAAGTTTTGTTGGGGAATTTTTTTACAAGTTTCTTCTGCTCAGCAGGCCTGTATTAATTTGATCAAAAATACTTTAAAATCAGTAATATTGTGAAATATTTCAATTTAAAATTACTTTTTCTATTGGAGTATATTTTAAACTATTTTATTCCTGCGATCAAAGCTGAATTTTCAGCATCATTACTCCAGTCTTTGGTCAGGTGTCACATGATCCTTCAGAAATTATTCACTGCTGATTTGCTGTTTCATAATTGCCTGTCCTTATTGACCTTGTTCTAAATGATCTCAGGTGTTCTGGCTGATCCCGCCCACACCGCAGAACCTGGAGCTCTATGAGAACTGGGTGTTATCAGGGAAACAGGGGGACATCTTTCTCGGCGATAAAGCCTCGATGTGCCAACGGATTGAACTGAAGCAAGGCTACACATTCATGATCCCCTCAGGTACACATGCTTATCCTTCAAACGCTTTGGGCAGGAATCTCCTAGGTTTTCTTGGACCAAACCAGTGTGTGTGTGTGTGTGTGTAGGGTGGATCCATGCAGTTTACACTCCAATGGATACTCTGGTGTTTGGGGGAAACTTTCTGCACAGCTTTAACATTCCCATGCAGCTCAACATTTACAACATTGAGGACCGCACACGGGTGAGCATTGAAACAAGCTCTCAATTATTCTGTTGATGCCCATTTGTGAGCTTTTTTCTGACTGTCTCTGTGGTTTATCCATGCAGGTCCCTGCTAAGTTCCGCTACCCTTTCTATTTTGAGATGTGCTGGTATGTGTTAGAGCGTTACTTGTACTGTCTGACCAACACGTCTCACCTCACACCTGAGTACCAGAAGCACTCACTGGGCATTGGTCAGTGCACAAACCATAAATGTGTACAATAACATATCAATACAACCGTTATGGCATTGACACATCTGTTGTGCTTCACAGGGCTAAAGGAGGAGGATGTGATTAAACAAGGAGGCTTAAATGGTCAAGAAGAAAATGTAGTGAAAGAGGAGGAGATGGTGAAGGAGGAGCCGGAGGAAGAAGCAGCATCTCCTACTCGTCCAGGGGTGAAAGTTCACCTGACACCCTTTGAGCTGGAAGGGCTTTGGGAATTACTGTACACCTTGGAGGAATTGCCATCACACAAGAAATCTGTTCCATCAGGCATCAGAAACGCCCCAGCACTGCTCAGTGACATACGGGTGCGAACATAACACCATGTGGCCACATAAATATAGTTGTTGTTGTTGTTTTTTTGGTTACAAGCTCATTTCTCTTTTTTTCTGTTCCAACAGAAGCTGCTAGAGGAACATGCCAATGATAACCCCAAACTGTCTTACACTGGAAAACCTATCGTCAAATGGCCCAAAAGGGTAGGTTATACACTGACCACCGTCCATACAGCATGCACATATGTAGTGAGTTGAAGTAAAAATGTGTCTGCTTCTGTCTAGCCCTCATGGTATGAGCCGCCACCACCGCCTCTGTCTCTGCTGTACCGCCCGCGTGCTCCTGGCTCAGGCCCTGTCTTGCCGCTGGTTCCTCGACCCGTGAAGCCGTCTTCCTCCATCTCTGCTCTGAGACGCAGACGTGTCCGCTGCAAACGCTGCGAGGCCTGTCTGCGCACTGTGTGTGGCGACTGCAACTACTGTAGGGACATGAGGAAGTTTGGAGGACCAGGCAGACTCAAGAAGAGCTGTGTTCTCCGTCAGTGTCTTGCAGTGAGTGTCTGTGTTCAGTGTTAATGTCATCAGTGAAATTACTGATAGAAAGGCTTTTAGTTTTTTAGTATTAGAAAATACTAAATTAGGTCAAAGTTTTGTCCCTTTACATATATGCTACCTTTCAAAAGTGTGGGGTCCATAAGATTGATTTATTTATTTAAATAAGTTAATTAGCAGGGACACAGTGATTACTGAAAAGTATCAGTAATGGCATTTATTGTCAAAGATTACTATTACAAATAAATGCTGTTCGTTTGAACTTTTTATTTATCAAAGTATTCTGAATAAATTCACAAATATTAAGCCGCTCAATTGTTTTTAGCTTTGATGATAAAAAATCTGCGTATTTGAATGATTTCTGAAGGAAATCATGTGGCACTGAAGACTTACAACTAGAAATAATAATCAAATATAGCATATTAAAATGGAAAACTGTTATTTCAAATGGTAATATTTCATAACGTTACTATTTTTACTGTGTGTGTTTTTTAATCCAATAAATGCATTCTGAATTGAGCATGAGACCTTATTTCAAAAACAAATGTATCATCCCCAACTTTTTGAATGGTAGTGTATATAAAACAATTGACTTATGAATTAATACAGTTTGATAATGTTGTTTAATGTTGCCTAAAGGAAAGCATTGTCAAGAAAAACTAAAGACAAAATATAAATTGTGTAAAAATGAACTCTGCATTATGTTAGAGTGTTGTATCTCACACTTGTTGTGTTTTCTAGCCGGCGCTACCTCTTACTGCAGTATGTGCCATATGTAAAGAAGGCTATCAGGAGTCTGAAGACTTCGAGTCCGTCCAAACGCTCATGGAATGCTCCGAATGTGCTCAGATCACTCATCCAGAATGTATAAAGGTACGTCTGTCCCACATCTTGTTTGTATGGAATTAGCTGTTATATGTACTATGTTGATTCCACGTGTATATTGCAGGTGCCCGGTAAGGGTATTATTAATAAGGATCTTCCCAGCTGCTGGGAATGTCCAAAATGTGTCCAAGGCAAGAAAACAGAGGTATGCTTTCTGCTTTTGCCATCTGTTTAAACAGGCCTTTGCTTTGACTCACTCTTTAGATGATAATTGGATCTGAAGACTAGCTTGTGTCATTTGTTTTTTTCCCCCTGAAGTCTTCCAGTAGTAGTGAGGAGGAGACAGACAGCAGCGTGTCTAACGGCAGTCGCTTGTCTGGTCCTCCATCTAAGCGGGCACACAGAGAGGGGATTGGGGTGGGGGGTCTGCGTATAGGGCGCAGAGGTCGCCCACTCCTCTCCCCCCCATCCCTGCCTGTGACCCGCTCCAGACGACAGCCACCCCCTTCCCAGAGACTCCTGCTGCAGCATCAGCAGAACAGGAGGAGAGCAGGAGCGCTGGAGTTACAGCTCAGGAAAAGGGTAAGCATGCAAACAGGTGCACATACAGTACATGTGTTTTATAGATATACTGTTGTTTATTAAATGTTAGAAAGAAGTCTATTATGCACATCAAGGCTACATTTATTTCATAGAAAATACTGTAAATCAATTAAATATAATTTCAATATAAAATGACTGTTTTCTATTTAAATATATTTTAACATTTTATTTATTTCTGTGATCAAAGCTGAATTTTCAGCATCATTACTCCAGTCTTCAGTGTCACATGATCCTTCAGAAATCATTCTAATATACTGATTTGCTCCTCAAGAAACAATTCCAGTTATTATAAATGTTAAAACCATTGTGCTGCATATTTGTGGAAACTTTAATAGATATTTTTCAGGATTGTTTGGATGAATAGAAAGTTAGAAAGAAGATCATTTATTTGAAATGTAAACCTTTTGTACAATTATAGATGTTTACCGTTACTTTTGAGTATTTTAATGCATCCTTGCTGAATCAAAATATGAATTTAAAAATGAAAAAGAAACTAGAACGTATGAGAACCGACATTATTATTAAGACAGTCAAAAATGAAAAGGCGCCTTTTCAAAACTACAAGCTCCAATTGGCTTACTTCACATAGTTTCTGGGAATTTGTTTATTGTATATTATATTCAATTTAAGTAGTAATGTTTTCCAAAGACTAATAAATATATACTCATATTTATTAGAAATATAAAAAAGCCTTGTGGCCAAAAAACAAGATATCAAGTACACCTGTATATTTAGTTTTTTTGGCTTTTCACTTCTCATTTAAATCTGTTTGCAGATTTATTTGCCCATTAATTTCACGTAAAAAACATAAATGACTCTGGTTGGCCTGATGTTCCCTTTTTGTCTCAAGTGGCCAGTGCCACATGTGCAAAGTTACAATGTGAAACTGGCTTTGATGATTGTCAAACTCTCATGTAATGCATGTTTGATTTCTTATTGTCTTTTGCAGATAAAATTAGAAAGGAACAAAATCCTCCAGTCGGTGAGTGTTTTGAGCCTATAACATTTGCTTCCCTCATCGCAGCGCATCTGTAATCCTGCTTTTACCATTCTCACACAATCTCTCTGTCGCTCTCGGCTGTGCTTTCGTTCTCTCTATTTCTGTCTGTCTCTCAGACCCGTTCGTCTGTCTCTCTTTCTCCAAAGCTCCTGCGTCAGCGGAGTCTGGAGAGAGGGGGCGTAGTCAGAGCGGGACCCGGACGGAGTGTTTCCCGTGGCAGAGGGATGTCCTCCTGTCGTGGAAGAGGGGTACGACTCCGAGGCGGTGGCCGAGGGGGAGGCCTGAGAGAAAGAATGGAGATGGAGGTTGAAAGAGATGACTCTGTAGAAGAAGAAGAACAGGAAGAGAGGAAAGAGAACGGACAGTATAATGGTAAAGAGAACCGTCCTCAGAGACGAGGGGCTAAAGCTGGTGAAGACGAGAATGGAGAAAGTCATCGAAACGGAGAGAGCGAGGGGAGCAGTGAGGGAGGAGAGGCGACTCCATCTGACACTTCTGTGGTGCTAAATGATGATGTCAGAGGCCAGGGGTCCTGCATCACAGTAACGTTACAGCCATCGAGGGGTCGGCGCGACCCTAGCGCCATTGTTCCCAAACTGGAAGCCAACTTGTCTTCTAGAAGCCTTCCGCAAAACCACAAAGCCCTGCTCCGTCCTCCACTGCGAAACGGTGGCCCTCACTCAGACAGTCCTCATTCGCCTGCGGACAGATTGCATGTAAACAAATCACATGCTCTTTCATCATCACCACACACTCTGACCAGAAGCGCATCCAAACACTCACACATGGTGCGGAGTCTGAGATCAAACTTTAAAGATTCCCCTCACAGGCTGACTCGAGAGAGAATTGGGAAAAAGACTCGATCGGAAAAGCCCAAATCCTCAAACGCTTGCCCCAGTTCCACCTTGCGGCCCTCAGCGGAGCAGAACGGAGGGAACGAGCCAGGCTGGGAGAGAGAGGTTTGGGTGTCCGTGTTTCGCTACTTGACTCGTGCAGAGCTGTGCGTTTGCATGGCTGTTTGCAAGAGTTGGTACAAATGGTGAGTACACAATTACCACACTTATTGTGTTTATTAAGAAAAAAAACTAATTGTGTGTTAATAATAATAGTAATTCTTCCTCTTAGTGTTGTTGTTTTTAAATCTTTTTTTCATAAATGTATCGTGTATGCGGTTCTTATTTGTATTTAGTGCATATTTTTTAAATAAATAATAGCTATTGTAATTTCACTGTTAAAAAATACAATTTAACGGAGGATTTTTTGATTTTTTCCATGACTATCTGCATTGCATATATTTCTCCATTGAAAAAAAACAACAACTTTTTACACATTTTTACAGTATAACTGTAAAATGACGGTACTAATAAATATGGCTCTTTTTTTTTTACATTAAGCCATCAAGCTTTTATTATAAATGGCTGCTGCATTTTTAAGTGCACATAAACTGATACAGAGATGGAGTATGTGTAGAGCATACCATTAAATTGAGCTCTCTGCTCATTTAGAGCAGCCATTAAAGTGAACCGAGCCACTCTGATACTAAAACACCGGCTCATGGCCTGCTTGTGTAAATAAACACAGTGCCATGTTTCCCTCTGAAACATGCAGTGAATATATTATTTTATTAAGCCACAACCATAGAAATTATGCAATCTTTTTCGTATTAATTGTGCAGCTGCAACAAATCTGACTTTAACATGTTGCTAAGATAACAGCATGCCACTCTAATCATAAACATACTGCATACACATTGTATAAATAAGTAATTCATATATTTCAGCATTCCATGAAACGTTTATTTATACATGTCCCTCTCTTTTTTGGCCATCTTGGATTTTTGATGCAATGCATTCTGGAATTTCTTTCATTATAAAGTATACACTTGATGCTGCATCAGAATTTTAACCGAACAAGATATCTTGCCCATGAGGATTTTAAATGTTGCCTGTGAAGGCAGCTCACTAGGCTTTGGAACAGAGTAAAGCTGTGTGTGCATGTTCTAATACAGTGGTGTGATTATAGGGGCTGTGACAAGCGTTTATGGACGCGGATCAGTCTGAGTCGCTGCCGCTCTATGAGTCCTCAGGCCCTCACAGGCATCATCAAACGGCAGCCTGTCACACTGGACCTCTCCTGGGCCAACATCTCCAAGAAGCAGCTCAGCTGGCTCATTAACCGCCTACCAGGTGCCTGTTTTCACTTCTCCACTGCATCTGTTTTTATACACTATACATTTTATGAAATGACTCACAGGCCGCTCTCTCACAGGCCTTAAAGATCTGGTGCTATCAGGGTGTAATTGGGTGTCAGTCTCAGCACTGAGCTCTCCAAGCTGTCCTTTACTACGCTCTTTAGACCTGAGCGGGGCCGATGGCATCAAAGATGCACAAATCAGGGAGCTGCTGAACCCCCCAGGTAATCCCAAAGGCCCGTTCACACCGAGGACGATAAAGGCACAGAGAAACGTTCTCAATATTAAAGAATAGCAGAGTCCACACCACAGCTAGAACGATAAAGGCACAGAGAAACGATATCGTTGGAATCTCTTTCGTAACTATTTTTTCCAGCTGATGAACAATACAAACATTTGACTATCAATCAAAATCCATCTGAGCTTGAGAATTTAAAGCGGCAGACGACTGTGTGCTTAGAATTAACAGATGATGTCGTTCGCTGGTGTGTACGCTAATATCGTTATCTTTATAGTTATCGTTCTTGCTGTGAACAGGGCTGTTAAACTGTTATTTATTGCTATTTCCTATATTACATGAAACTAAGAGTGTGCTATATTGACAAAAATATTTCAGTATTTTCTGGGATTTTGGTAATAATGATAATTAGACATTATTTAGCTGAGTGTGTTTTTGTGCTGGTGCCATGGCTGGTTTAGGCCTGTCATGAACAGCTGACTGCCAAAGCTTGTTATTACGTACAGTGGTCAGTTCAAAGCAGTGTTTCAAATTTCTACTACAAGGCACTATTTTGTCCCCTAAACTAATTTCAAAGGACATTTTTACGCTTTTTAAAAAATACTTAATTACATGTATATATCATCTTTTGCCAAATTGTTACTTTTAACAATTTTAAATTAAAATAAAACACAGCCTTATGTTTCTCATGGGACGAAGAGGACTAAGTACAAATAAAATGAAATGAAATCATAAAATCCATCTTTGCACTACAGCGCGGTGACCTAGAAGATGCATCTGAAAAAGCATTTATTTACACAGACTGTTTAATGCAGCTCAAAATTGGGTTGCATGCATTTACAACTACGTTTAAAAAAAATGTAATTTAATTATGAAATGGTTTTAAGAAAATTAATACTTCAAGGATGAAACACAAACCGCTAGTGGGTGGTGGCAAGTCACTTTCTTAAAGGAATAGTTTACCCAAAAAAGACAATTTGCTGAGAATTGAAACCCATGTGTCTGTGTGTCCATAGGCAGTGACAACCGTTCCCAGATGAAGAACATGCAGTGCTTGTGGCTGTGTGGTCTGGAGGTGACCGAAGCCACGCTGAGGCTGATCATCAGACACATGCCTCTGCTCACTCGTCTGGAGCTCTCGAATTGTCCCATCACAGATGGTGCTCTCAACCTCCTCAGCGCCGTGGGCTCCTCCACACGCAACACGCTCACACACCTCAACTTAGCAGGTACGCAAACACACACCAACCCGTTTACAGCTCTCAACTAAGGAATCAAACGTTAAACATGAATAAAAAAGTCCTTGTTTGACTGTTATCAGGTTGCAGCCGCCTGACAGACCGGTGTCTGGTGTACCTGCGGCGCTTGTCCTGTCTCTCCGTACTGGACCTGCGCGGCTGCAAAGGGGTCTCGCGGCAGGCGTGCGAAAGCTTTATCTCCGAGCTATCAGTCAATGCCCTCTACTGCCTATCAGATGACAAGCTCATCCAGAGGATATCGTAAAACCTGCCCTCCTCAGGGAGAGTGAGACTTTGTGAATATATGTGTGACTGAGAAGGAACACAGTCTGTGTGTGTGTGTGTGTGTGTGTTTGTGTGTGTGTGATGGCTTCTGTAGGTCTGTAGGGAGGCTCTCTGTTTCACAGAGGACCGGGTTTCATGTATAGTGGCTTAGGAGGGAGGAGCTCAAAGCATCCAGAGAGGGGCTTATGTATAAATAGATCTGGGTGATTAGTATCCTTTTTTAGTTAACTATTTCCCTTTGTTCTGTGTACACCCAAACACTGCAATTGGCAATCAGATCAGTTCTCAGGCCTGTCATGCCATGGGCTCTTCTATTAAAGAGATCAACAGGTGCTATTCCTTTAGTTTGATTTCTATTTCAGAGCAGCTTTCTGTCTGCCTTTAAAAACCTTAACTTCTACTGTTGAACGATACTCTTAATCCATTGCCCAGATCCTGTCATCTTGACGCAGATCCATTTATCCTCAGTAGTCTGGAGGTGTTGCATTTCTTTTCTTTTTTCACTCATCCCCTTAAATGTCATTTTACTTGAGGAATACCTTTTTGTTCTTAATTGCTCTCCCTCCTTAATACCGGAGTATAGAAATATATGAATATATAAACACCCTTGTGTAAATGTATTCCTCTCCTGTAGTACGACAGAAAGAAATCTGTAGCATTATAATTATTTTCAGAAGCCTTTTCACTTTTTTTTTTTTTCAAGAAAATAAAAATGATAAAATTGTGAGCTTGAATTGATTTGAATTAATTGGAGATACTGAAATCAGAATTTTTTTTATTGAAAATGTTTACAATGTTCTTGGTTAACTGATTAGCTAAATGCTGTGCAGTTGGTTTAGATTACCTACAACACTGGATATAAATGAATGTGTGCAATAGCTATTAAGACCTAGCTGCCCTGTGTAGTCATATAATGCACATGATATTCATTATAGAATTTTGGCAGCCAGTCCTTTAGCGAACGAATGTCTTCATTCAACCATCAACAAGTAAAAAGATAATGGTTTTCATTATTCCTGCCTAGTGTAAAATCTGATTTCAGTAGTTTGTGCTCAGGTGGGTTTCTAAACTCAGTATATGCTAGTCTGATGTAGTCTAATCTCAAAATAGTTTATAAATTTAGCAATATGCTATTCAGATTCTGTCTGGTTTTAAATGAGTTTGTACATTCAGGACACAATGTTGTCTGATCTCAGATGAGTGTATAAATTCAGCACATGATCCTGTCTGATCGAAAAAATCCGTGTATGATGTTATTTGGTCTGGGATAAAAAAATCTTCTAATGCTGTGGTTATGATTTTGTCTGATCTCATATCAGACCTGATTTGTAAACTAAGGTCACCCTGGTCAAAAGTTCGTTAGTGCAACCTTTCTATTTTAAGGTGGTTTTATAATTTCTAAACATTCTGGTCTGCTGCAGTCTGATCTCAAATGTTCATAAATTTAGCAACATGCCATTCTGATTGTGTATCTGGTCTTAAATGAGTTTATACATTCAAGACACAATACCATCTAATCTCAGTTTAGTTTAGAAATTCAGCACATGATGCTGTCTGTTTTCATAAGAGTTTCCCGTGTCTGTCTTAATGTTATTTGATCTCAGATCAATTCTGTTTCTGAAGCCATTTTTTTTTTATCTCAGATCAGTTTACAAAATCTAGTGCATGATGCTGGTTCATCTCAAATGAGTTTATAAATTCAGCTCAAGATGCTGTCTGATCTCAAATGAGTTTATAAATTCAGCTCAAGATGCTGTGTGATCTCAAATGAGTTTATAAATTCAGCTCAAGATTCTGTCTGGTTTTAGATAACTAGAATCCAATGCTGTCTGATCTCAAAGGTTTATGAATTCACATCCTAGTCTGATGTTATTAAATATCAGATCAATGTTTCTGATGCTGTCTCTCAAATTAATTTATAAACTGAAGTCATATGCACTCTAAATTTCAGATAACTAGATGCAACGTGATGCTATCTGATCTCAGTTGAGTTTATAAAGTCTGTCTGATCTCAGAATGGTTTATGAATATACCACATCTATCTGACATTTGATCCTTAACACATTTTTTTTTTTAATGTGGCCTGACCTCATACAAGCTAATCTCAGCCGCTTTTATAAATTGCTGTTATGATGCAGTCAGAAGTTTTTTAATTCAGCATGTGAATGTTATCTGATCTCAGTTGAGTGGATACATTCTGTACATGCTGCTGTCTGATGTTAGATGAGTTACACTCATTCACCATAGTGAAGACGCACGAGGAGGGAAGCAGCACAGCCAAGCCTGCATCCGATGCATTTTTCACATGAACATGGATGGAAATTAGGCCTCTGCTCGCTTTCCGCGGTGGGTTACCTGCATTTCCCACCGGTTCAGCACAGGAATATAATGGAAAGCAGACCTATTCTCTATCAGAGGATAGTGTTGACATGTGTCAGTGTCAGCGAGCTCCAGCAGCACTAGCCTGAGGAGGATGATGAGAAGCTATCTGCTAACACAATGATGCTTTACTGCAAATAAACATCTAACTAATTCGTGCTCGCGATTTTACCTCATTTAACGGAACCCAGCTCAATTTTACCGATCAAGTTTCAATCATTTTAGCCTCGAAGAGGATATTTTATCCTTGCAGAAATTTTGACTTAGCCTCGCTAGCTAAGCAGCTGTTGGCTTGACTGTCAGTGGATATTTTCAGCAAACGGGAGGATTTACAGTAAAACAACAGGCGAATCTGACCGGTAAATGAGACACCTGGAGTCCCGAGGGAATGAATTCAGTGAGCAGATTAAACGACACCTTTTATCACATGAAATGAACGGTCCGTAAATAAACGCTTGTGTAACGTTACAGTTAACTGTTTAGATGCAAAGGTGGCCGCAACCCAACAAACATTTCCTAAAAACATACTCGGCGTCCAAAAACAAAACGTAACCACATCAAATAAAAACAACTGGAAAGTTAAATCAAGCATCATTGAAATGGCTGAAGAGGCGTTTCCTTTACATTATCTGGTGTGGAACAATCAGTTTCAAGACCTGGACCGAGAGCTTCAGAAAATGCAGGTACATGGCGTTGTTTAAGCTATTTAGTATCTTTAATCATGGGTATTTTCCTCTGTAAAGCCGTTTGTTGTGTGTTACAGCATGACGTGGAGCGGCTGGATCCGCGCGGGCGCACGCCGCTCGAGCTGTCAGTGTGTCTCGGGCATCTGGAGTCCACGCGCGTGCTTCTGAGACACAGCGCGAATCCCACACACAGCAACACACAGGGCTGGACAGGTACAGCAGCAGCCTGCTTCACACACTCATCAATCCGGCCAGCCTTTACCCGTGCATTTACAAAACCTGTGTGACTTTACTCAGTGGAAAACAAGGGAACAGATGGGCTTTTATTATGTTCAAAAACTAGTTGGATTCCATTCATTTAACCAAAAATCACACCATGAAAAACAAACAATAAACAAGAGTAAAACTATTTAACAACTATTTTTGAAAATTCCATAAATTGTAAATAATATAAACAACATTGTAACTTTTTCCCCAAAAAATATTAAGGAGCACAACTGTTTCCAACATTGATAATAAATCAGCATATTATGATTCGTGTCCCCACAAAACCAGTCGTAAGTAGCACAGCTATATTTGCAGCAATAGCCAAAAATACACTGTATGGGTCAAAATTATCGTTTTTCTTTTATGCCATAAATCATTAGAATATTAAGTATAGATCATGTTCCTTGAATATATTTTGTACATTTCCAACTGTAAATCTATCAATACTTCATTTTTGATTAGTAATATGCATTGCTAAGAACTTCATTTGGATAACTTGTTTCAGATTACAGATTTTCAAATAGTTGTATCTCGGCCAAATATTGTCCTATTTTCATGACCTTAAATGATAAAAAGTAACATTTCAAGAAAAACATGATAGATTAGTTAACCAGTATTTCCAACAACTCAAAAACGGAACTGTGTCAAAGTGATCTGCAACATAATAAGGTTTAAGCTTCAAAAAATGACAAAAGCGCTATACAAATTGCCCATACCTTGTGTGAGGTGCAGACAGAGATTATTCTAGATTAGAGTTATTCACTGAAAATACAGCAGAATACAAGATTTCAGTCAATAGCTACTTATAAAAAGGCTTATACACATTTCAACACTGCACCATGTGCTCTGTATTTTTTTATCTGACTGAGAAAATAGATGGATTCAAGCATTTAAATGTTTTTTTTTCACTTGATCATAATATGTCAGGGCTACACCACCTCTTTCAATCCAATCAAAATTCAGTTTAAATAGCTCAATAGCATCGCTTACATCAAGGCATTTTAGTCCATTTGAGACATCAGTCCAATTATGGATTATTAATGGATTATTAGGATGCATGTAAACAGCTGCTGTGGTATATCTTGGAATATACCACACACACACAAGCTGATACTTCTATGCTGATGTTGTTTTCATTTCTGGAGATTGACAGCCCCAGTCCCCTTTCTCTATCATTATATTGAAAAGAGTTGCAATGGGATTCTGGAGAATATCTCTGTATATATTCCTCAGGGAAAAAAAAGAGAAAATCACACAGGTCTGGAATCACAAAAAAAGGTCATTAGTGTCTAATTTTCATTGTCCTTTAAGAACCTTTCCTTGTCTTCCGAGATATGCATTGTTGTGAACTGTAGTTCTTCTAAAGTGTAGAAAACTCAGAAGAGAAGACCAGGAGACTTCGGATTGGATCGTCAGCAGAATTTCTTTATTCTATGACATGTCTTGTTATCTGCAGTCATCGAAATCTCACTCTTAAGCAATCTTACATGTATCTTATAGGCAGAATTGGAGGAGGGACTTTTTTGGAGGTGGAGACAAACATCAAACAAAGCAAACACATGTTGGTTTTGTTACCAGACTTCCCGTAATCAAATCTCATCAACATAATCAAATGCATAGACACTAATTCAATCAACCTAAACGAATCAACGTCTGGCCAGAACAAAGCCATTTGCAGAACAAACGTTGAAAGCCTCAGTAGTCTGTCTCATTGAACTTACCATTATCATAGGGACAAAAGCCCAGCTGTCTCAAGCTCAAATGGTCAGGAAACTATCTCAAACACCTGAATTTGCCTGACACTTTGTTAGTCAGGAAGTGATAAAATTTGTAATCCCTCAATTCCCCCTTTGAGAGTTCTAATAACTCTCACAAAATACAAATTTAGACACTTAAAAGTTAATTCTTGTAACTTGTAATCGTTACAGGCACATAGTACATGTTCTGTGTTGCTTATATGTAATTGCATGCTGACACAGAAACAAAACATGCAATTAGGGTCCGTGAAGTTCTTACGGGTAATAATCTTTTCTGGTTGGAACTGTCATTTCCTTGTGAGAGGCGGGAGTCATTTGCTGACAGAAACACTTGATACTGTGGATGCATAGATAGTACGCAAGTAGGAGAAACAACAGCAGAATTGCTATTTCCTTGATCCACAGCCAGGGTTTACCTAGCAAGTTTCCGAACCATGAAGAATTATCTTCAGTCATCTGGTGTAATTTTGCTGAAAGACCAAGAATGTCTTGTTGGATTTTGTTCAAGTTCTCTGTTGGATCCATTAACCCGGTGCAGCATTCAGGACCGATAATGGTACAGGCTCCCCCTTGTGTTGCAAGAATGTAATCCAAGGCCACTCTGTTCTGTAAGATCATCATCTTGTGCGAGGCAAGAGTGTCCTTGATGTTGCCCAGGGCCAAAACCGTATCATTGGCCAATTTCTGTACTGAATCCGACAGGCTTCTGACCTGATCGAGAGCCTGCATGACACCATACGATGGGATTAATGCCCCAAGAGTTCTTGACCACCACGTTTGTACACAAGTGAGTCCTGGAATGCAGCCATCTTTGTTGGTAGAAGCTGAATTTTGTAGATGTGGAGAACTTGAGGTGGAGTGTGTATTTTCTCTGATGGCTGGTAGGACATAAACCAGGGTGCACCTGCCATTGAATTGGCTGGGTAGGATGCTGTAGACAGAAGTCCCACATAACCACAAAGTGCCAGTCGGTGGAGGAATCATACACCACTGATTTATGGCAAAAAAATTCGGTAGGGATGGGTTCCCGTAGAGACACTCTTTTAATTCATTCTCCTCTTTCTTATCTGATGTAGTAACGTACACATCGAATTCGGTTCTTCTTTCAATCACAAAGCTGCAACGTTCACGAGGAATTTCACCCAGTGTAGTCGATGCTGGAGCATGATTTTCCATGCACCAATAGAACATCCTTGGCATGAGTAGATCTGTCATGATGGGAGTAGCTGAAGTTAGGTTGCAGGATGGTAGTCCAGGAATGCAACACGAAGAAGCTGGAGGAATTGTTACGTTATGACATGTATCCTTGTTGTATAATCCACTGGTATGATGATCGAATAAGGTACACGTATCACATTTGGAGATAGGGTGTGCCACCCATGGGATTCCTGCTCCTACTGAAGGTGCGTGCGGCATGCAAACGTTTTTTCCAGCAAACAAGGCATTTCTTGACATATTCATCAGCTCTACGAATATGTTGTTTCTGGGGTCTACACTTTGCGTGATGTCCATGATGGTTAATAGTACGAAAATCTTGATCATGTTGATGGATGACTGAAGTTCCCGTATGTGAGTCTCTGCGTTGTGTATTTTATTTTTATTTTTTTCTTCTTCTTCTTTCTTTTCTCTTTCTTGTGTGATAGTTGGCTCGGCAATGGGTCTAGTTGTTTTCTAGAGGTTGTGGCTTCATCCGCAGGTGAGAAGGGCGGTGCATATGGATCTCAGGACAGCCATCAAATGGTATCTGTACAGAGGAAGAAAGAAACACAAACAAGAGAGACCAACGGCACAGAGCAGTATTTGTAGAGTCTGCAAACATTAGGGTTGTATCCTCTGTTCAAAATATAGTCTGCTATGGTTGTTCCTTCTTTCCCTATTTCTTAATTCCTGCGACACCTAAAGAACAGTGAGGAAGGGATGGACTAATGGAGGGGAAAAGCCTATGAGGAAATCTTCACCGCAGGGTTGGCCCCCGAAGCCTGTTGCTTTCGGTTCTTCCCTGGGCTCCTCACTGGTTCTTGTGTCTGCCCTATCCTATCCCTGCAGGGGGAGGAACAACTTTACAGTGTGACACATGAGTCCAAGTTTTCCTTCCCTGACACAATACTGCAGCAGCTGTAAT